>JAUMIR010000006.1:162574684-163132184 GCA_030847615.1 Gambelia wislizenii | reverse complement strand
GCTGCAGTGCTCCAGAACCGCAACCAGATGACACCCTGGCCTGCGAAAGAGACTGCGAGAGCGGGCGGGGCTCCCGAGAGCGCTGCCAAGGGCATTGCTATGGAGACTTTCTAGGCACCTCAGTCCCAGAGGGCCCGGGCACCGAGGGGCGAAGGCTAGAGCATCAGCACGCGACACTCTAGGACTTCTGTATCAGAGGCCAGGCCCTCCAAGATGCGTGTGCCAGAGTGTCACCGGATAGAATTTCTAGGAGGGTCCCGGTCAGAGGGGAGGCCACAGAGGCGTCGTATATAGAGTGCCACCTAGGACTTCCGTCACTGAGGGCCAGCTCTCTGAGAGGCCAAGACCAGACCGCCACCCGATAGACTTTCAAGGCGGTTCCGTATCAGAAGGAGGCGGGACGTAGGGTTCGCAGGTAGGCCTTCTGGGCGCCTGTTTGCGAGGGCCGGAGCCTGGCTCTTGGGACAATCTAGGAAAGGCGCCTCGGAGGTCCCGGCCAAGACGGGGGGGGGGGAGCCCTAGAAGCGGCAAAATGAGCAGGAGGAAGACAGCGAGGGACCCCCCCCTCGGGCCTCCTCCGCCCTCTTGGCGCCACCCATAGGCACAGTGAGACCCCAAAATGCCTAATCATTTAGATACCACCCCCCTTTTCTCATATTTTGTCTGCTGTGCCAACCATAGGCATAGAGAGTCCCAATAATTTAAATTGCTGCCCCCGTTTCCCCCCTTTGCTGCTATGCCACCCATGGGCACAGTGAGCTCCCAAAATGCCCAAACATTTAATTCAGGGCCTCCCTTTCTCCCCCCTTTGTGCTATGCCAACCATAGGCACAGTGAGCCCCTAAAATGCCCAATTATTTAATTTACAGATGCGCTTTCTCCCCCCTTTGCTGCTGTGCCATGCGCGGGCACAGTGAACCCCTTAAATGGCCAATAATTTAAATCACAGCCTCCCTTTCTCCCCACATTTGCTGCTGTGCCAGCCGTGGGCACAGTGAGCCCCTAAAATGCCCAGTAATTTAAATCACAGCCTTTCTCCCCCCCACTTTGCTGCTGTGCAAGCCATGGGCACAGTGAGCCCCTAAAATGCCCAATAAGTTAAATCACAGCCTCCCTTTCTCCTCACATTTGCTGCTGTGCCAGCCATGGGCAGAGTGAACCCCTAAAATGCCCAATAATTTAAATCACAGTCTCCCTTTCTCCCCACATTTGCTGCTGTGCCAACCATGGGCACACAGTGAGCCCCTAAAATGCCCAATAATTTAAATCACAGCCTCCCTTTCTCCCCCCTTTGCTGCTATGCCAGCCATGGGCACAGTGAGCCCCAAAATGCAAAATAATTTAAATCACAGCCTCCCTTTCTCCCCCCTTTGCTGCTATGCCAGCCATGGGCACAGTGAGCCCCAAAATGCAAAATAATTTAAATCACAGCCTCCCTTTCTCCCCTCTTTGCTGCTATGCCAGCCATGGGCACAGTGAGCCCCAAAATGCAAAATAATTTAAATCACAGCCTCCCTTTCTCCCCACATTTGCTGCTGTGCCAACCATGGCCACAGTGGGCCCCTAAAATGCCCAATAATTTAAATCACAGCCTCCCTTTCTCTCCACATTTCCTGCTGTGCCAGCCATGGGCAGAGTGAGCCCCTTAAAATACCCAGTAATTTAAATCACAGCCTCCCTTTCTCCCCACATTTGCGGCTGTGCCAAAAGTGGGCATAGCAATCCCCTAAAATGCACAATAAATTAAATCACTGCCTCCCTTTCTCCCCACATTTGCTGGTGTGCCAGCCATTGGCACAGTGAGTTCTCTAAATGCAAAATAATTTAAATCACAGCCTCCCTTTCTCCCCACATTTGCTGCTATGCCAACCATGGGCACAGTGAGCCGCTAAAATCCCCAGTAATTTAAACTGCAGCCACCGTTCCCCCCTTTGCCCTTAGTTCGGCCGCGACCCCCCCCACGGCCCCAAACCTTACCCCCAGCCAAGCCGCCCCCTCCCACGCCGCGCAGAGACCCCTTAGTTCGGTAGCGACCCCCCCCCCACGGCCCTAAACCTCACCCCGGCAAAGCAGCCCCCCTCCCAAGCCGCGCAGAGATCCCTTAGTTAGACCGCGACCCCCCCACACACACGGCCCAAAACCTCAACCCGGCCAAGCCGCCCCCCTCCCAAGCCGCGCAGAGACCCCTTAGTTCTGCCGCGACCCCCCACACGACCCAAAACCTCACCCCTCCCAAGCCGACCCCCACCCAAGGGGCCCCAGAGACCCCTTAGCTCATCCTTGACCCCCCCCCCACGGCCCTAAACCTCACCCCGGCCAAGCAGCCCCCCTCCCAAGCCGCGCAGAGACCCCTTAGCTCGGCCTTGACCCCCCCCCACGGCCCAAAACCTCACCCCGGCCAGGCCGCCCCCCTCCCAAGCCACGCAGAGACCCCTTAGTTCTGCCGCGACCCCCCACACGACCCAAAACCTCCCCCCCCAGCCAAGCCGCCCCCTCCCAAGCCGTGCAGAGACTCCTTGGTTCGCCCGCGACCCCCCCCACGGCCCAAAACCTCACCCCTCCGAAGCCGACCCCCACCCAAGCGGCCCCAGAGACCCCTTAGCTCGGCCTTGACCCCCCCCCACGGCCCTAAACCTCAACCCTAACCCTCCCCCCCCGCCAAGCCGCCCCCCACCCAAGCCGCGCAAAGACCCCTTAGTTAGACCGCGACCCCCCCCCACGGCCCTAAACCTCACCCCGGCCAAGCCGCCCCCCTCCCAAGCCGCGCAGAGACCCCTTAGCTCTGCCGCGACCCCCCCACGGCCCAAAACCTCACCCCGGCCAAGCCGCCCCCCTCCCAAGCCGCGCAGAGACCCCTTAGTTCTGCCGCGACCCCCCCACGGCCCAAAACCTCACCCCGGCCAAGCCGCCCCCCTCCCAAGCCGCGCAGAGACCCCTTAGCTCTGCCGCGACCCCCCCACGGCCCCAAAACCTCACCCCGGCCAAGCCGCCCCCCTCCCAAGCCGCGCAGAGACCCCTTAGCTCTGCCGCGACCCCCCCACGGCCCAAAACCTCACCCCGGCCAAGCCGCCCCCCTCCCAAGCCGCGCAGAGACCCCTTAGCTCTGCCGCGACCCCCCCACGGCCCAAAACCTCACCCCGGCCAAGCCGCCCCCCTCCCAAGCCATGCAGAGACCCTTACTTCTGCCGCGACCCCCCCACACGGCCCTAAACCTCACCCCGGCCAAGCCGCCCCCCTCCCAAGCCATGCAGAGACCCCTTACTTCTGCCGCGACCCCCCCCCACCCGGCCCAAAACCTCACCCCGGCCCAAGCCGCCCCCCTCCCAAGCCGCGCAGAGACCCCTTGGCTCGACCGCGACGCCCCCCCACGGCCCCAAACCTCCCCCCGGCCAAGCCGCCCCCCCTCCCAAAACCATGCAGAGACCCCTTGGCTCGACCGCGACCCCCCCACGGCCCCAAATCTCCCCCCGGCCAAGCCGCCCCCCTCCCAAGCCGTGCAGAGACCCCTTAGTTCGGTAGCGACCCCCCCCCACACGGCCCTAAACCTCACCCCGGCCAAGCCGCCCCCCTCCCAAGCCGCGCACAGACCCCTTGGCTCAACCGCGACCCCCCCACGGCCCCAAACCTCACCCCGGCCAAGCCGACCCCTCCCAAGCCGCGCAGAGACCCCTTGGCTCGACCGCAACCCCCCCGCGGCCCAAAACCTCCCCCCGGCCAGCCGCCCCCCCTCCCAAGCCGCGCAAAGACCCCTTACCTCTGCCGCGACCCCCCCCCACGGCCCAAACCTCCCCCCGCCAAGCCGCCCCCCTCCCAAGCCGTGCAGAGACCCCTTAGCTCGGCCTTAACCCTCCCCCCACGGCCCTAAACTTCACCCAGGCCAAGCCGCCCCCCTCCCAAGCCGCGCAGAGACCCCTTGGCTCGACCGCGACCCCCCCGCGGCCCAAAACCTCCCCCCGGCCAAGCCGCCCCCCTCCCAAGCCGCGCAGAGACCCCTTGGCTCGACCGCGACCCCCCCGCGGCCCAAAACCTCACCCCGGCCAAGCCGCCCCCCTCCCAAGCCGTGCAGAGACCCCTTACTTCTGCCGCGACCCCCCCCCACGGCCCAAAACCTCCCCCCCACCAGTCCGCCTCCTAATAATTGAACTCATCGCTCCCATTTGTGTTCTCTTTCATGCTGTGCCCCCCATGGGCAAGACGGTCCCCTAACTGCCCAATTGTTCAAATTTCAACGGACATTCTAGCCCCGCCCCTCTAAGATGGAAGCTAAGAGCAAGCCTGGGGGGGGGGCGCTCTGTCCGCGGCTCTTGGGGGCCGGACCTCTGAGTAGGGGTGGGTAGGACGTCCCCCCTCCCGTGACGCCCTGGGGTAGGGCGGGTTTGGTGCCGCTGCGCCCATTTTATGCACACAGGGGAGGACCGAGACTGCGGGAGCGTCGGCCTGCCCGGAGGGGAAGCGGCCACGGAGAAGAAGGCGGGCGGGCAGGCGGGCAGGTAAGCCGGCGGGCGGGCGGCGGCCAGCGCTGAATCCCGAGGGGGAGCCTCCCGGCTCGGCCGCTTCCCACGGCAGGCGGCTCCTCCCTGGCGGCCGTGGCAGGTGCCTCACGGCCCAAAACTCCCCCCGGCCTAGCCGAGACCCCTTAGTTCGCCCGCGACCCCCCACCCCACGGCCCAAAACCTCACCCCGGCCAAGCCGACCCCCACCCAAGCCGCCCCAGAGACCCCTTAGCTCGGCCGCGACCCCCCCCAAACGGCCCTAAACCTCACCCCGGCCAAGCAGCCCCCCTACCAAGCCGCGCAGAGACCCCTTAGCTCGGCCGCGACCCCCCCAAACTACCCTAAACCTCACCCCGGCCAAGCAGTCCCGCTACCAAGCCGCGCAGAGACCCCTTAGTTCTGCCGCGACCCCCCACACGGCCCAAAACCTCCCCCCCCCAGCCAAGCCGCCCCTCTCCCAGGCCGCGCAGAGACCCCTTCCTTCTGCCGCGGCCCCCCTACACGGCCCAAAACCTCACCCCGGCCAAACCGCCCCCCCTCCCAAGCCGCGCAGAGACCCCTTAGTTCTGCCGCGACCCCCCCACGGCCCAAAACCTCACCCCGGCCAAGCCGCCCCCCTCCCAAGCCGCGCAGAGACCCCTTAGTTCTGCCGCGACCCCCCCACGGCCCAAAACCTCACCCCGGCCAAGCAGCCCCCCTCCCAAGCCGCGCAGAGACCCCTTAGTTCTGCCGCGACCCCCCCCCCCACGGCCCAAAACCTCACCCCGGCCAAGGTGCCCCCCTCCCAAGCCATGCAGAGACCCCTTACTTCTGCCGCGACCCCCCACACGGCCCTAAATCTCACCCCGGCCAAACCTCACCCCTCCCAAGCCATGCAGAGACCCCTTGGCTCGACCGCGACCCCCCCCCACGGCCCTAAACCTCCCCCCGGCCAAGCCGCCCCCCTCCCAAGCCATGCAGAGACCCCTTACTTCTGCCGCGACCCCCCCACACGGCCCTAAACCTCACCCCGGCCAAGCCGCCCCCCTCCCAAGCCGCGCAGAGACCCCTTAGCTCTGCCGCGACCCCCCCACCCGGCCCAAAACCTCACCCCGGCCAAGCCGCCCCCCTCCCAAGCCGCGCAGAGACCCCTTGGCTCGACCGCGACACCCCCCCCCCGCGGCCCTAAACCTCCCCCCGGCCAAGCCGCCCCCCTCCCAAGCCGCGCAGAGACCCCTTAGCTCGGCCGCGACCCCCCCACGGCCCCAAACCTCCCCCCGGCCAAGCCGCCCCCCCTCCCAAGCCGCGCAGAGACCCATTGGCTCGACCGCGACGCCCCCCACGGCCCAAAACCTCCCCCCCAGCCAAGCCGCCCCCCTTCCAAGCCGTGCAGAGACCCCTTGGCTCGACCGCGACCCCCCCACGGCCCCAAATCTCCCCCCGGCCAAGCCGCCCCCCTCCCAAGCCGTGCAGAGACCCCTTACCTCTGCCGCGACCCCCCACACGGCCCAAAACCTCCCCCCGGCCAAGCAGCCCCCCTCCCAAGCCGCGCAGAGACCCCTTACTTCTGCCGCGACCCCCCACACGGCCCTAAACCTCACCCCGGCCAAACCTCACCCCTCCGAAGCCATGCAGAGACCCCTTGGCTCAACCGCGACCCCCCCACGGCCCAAAACCTCCCCCCGGACAAGCCGCCCCCCTCCCAAGCCATGCAGAGACCCCTTACTTCTGCCGCGACCCCCCCCACGGCCCTAAACCTCACCCCGGCCAAACCTCACCCCTCCCAAGCCATGCAGAGACCCCTTGGCTCGACCGCGACCCCCCCACGGCCCCAAATCTCCCCCCGGCCAAGCCGCCCCCCTCCCAAGCCGCTCAGAGACCCCTTGGCTCGACCGCGACCCCCCCCCACGGCCCCAAATCTCCCCCCGGCCAAGCCGCCCCCCTCCCAAGCCGTGCAGAGACCCCTTGGCTCGACCGCGACCCCCCCACGGCCCCAAATCTCCCCCCGGCCAAGCCGCCCCCATCCCAAGCCGTGCAGAGACCCCTTACCTCTGCCGCGACCCCCCACACGGCCCAAAACCTCCCCCCGGCCAAGCCGCCCCCCTCCCAAGCCGTGCAGAGACCCCTTACTTCTGCCGCGACCCCCCACACGGCCCAAAACCTCACCCCGGCCAAACCTCACCCCTCCGAAGCCATGCAGAGACCCCTTGGCTCAACCGCGACCCCCCCACGGCCCAAAACCTCCCCCCGGCCAAGCCGCCCCCCTCCCAAGCCATGCAGAGACCCCTTACTTCTGCCGCGACCCCCCCACACGGCCCAAAATCTCCCCCCCAGCCAAGCCGCCCCCTCCCAAGCCACGCAAAGACCCCTTACCTCTGCCGCGACCCCCCCAAACTACCCTAAACCTCACCCCGGCCAAGCCGCCCCCCTCCCAAGCCATGCAGAAACCCCTTACTTCTGCCGCGACCCCCACACACGGCCCAAAACCTCCCCCCGGCCAAGCAGCCCCCCTCCCAAGCCGCGCAGAGACCCCTTGGCTCGACCGCGACCCCCCCGCGGCCCAAAACCTCACCCCGGCCAAGGTGCCCCCCTCCCAAGCCGTACAGAGACCCCTTGGCTCGACCGCGACCCCCCCGCGGCCCAAAACCTCACCCCGGCCAAGGTGCCCCCCTCCCAAGCCGTACAGAGACCCCTTGGCTCGACCGCGACCCCCCCGCGGCCCAAAACCTCACCCCGGCCAAGGTGCCCCCCTCCCAAGCCGTACAGAGACCCCTTGGCTCGACCGCGACCCCCCCACGGCCCAAAACCTCCCCACGGCCAAGCAGCCCCCCTCCCAAGCCATGCAGAGACCCCTTACTTCTGCCGCGACCCCCCCACACGGCCCTGAACCTCACCCCGGCCAAGCCGAGACCCCCCCAAAAAACCTCCCCAGACCAAGCCCCCCTCAGCTCTGCCCTTTTAGGGGCACCTGATGCTGTGCCACCCATCGGTAGAGTGCCCCCCCCCGTGCCTAACCATTTCAGTTATCGCTCCCTTTTGCGTCCGCTTTCCCGCTGTGCCCCCCCCCTGTGCCTAACCATTTCAGTTATCGCTCCCTTTTGCGTCCGCTTTCCCGCTGTGCCCCCCCCCGTGCCTAACCATTTCAGTTATCGCTCCCTTTTGCGTCCGCTTTCCCGCTGTGCCCCCCCCGGGCATAACGGTCCCTCACTGCCCGATGGTTTAAATTCCAACGGACACTCTAGCCCCGCCCCTCGGCGAGGGAAGCGCCACGCAGCCTCTGGGGGCGCTCTCTCCGCGGCTCTGGGGGGCTCGCTTTTCAGGAGGGGGGCGGGAAGGAGACCCCAGCGCGGAAGCCCCAGGGGGAGAGGGAGGGGCCCACGTGCCTGGCTCCTCTCTGCGTAACTCGGCGGGCCTGGCTCCGTGGACGCGCGTTCCTTCGGCTTTTCCGAAAGAGGCCGCCTCGTTCTCTGGCCGCCGCTCTCACCTCTCCGGGCGGGAAGAGATTTGGAGCGGAGCTGTCGTGGGTCGGCTTGCTTTGGAGGAAGAGCGGAGGGCCCCCGGGGGGGGGCGTCAATGGCTCCGCGGGTCCCGGGCAGGGGTGTCCGTGGGCGGGGGTCTGCTCTTTGCAAGGGCGCCGAGGTCGGAGCGGGAGGGGGGGAGGAGGAGGTCGGGGTCGTTGGGCGGGAGGGGACTGCGGAAGGGGGGCAGCAAGGGGGCGCCGAAGGGAGGGAGGGAGGAGGAGGAGGACAAGGGGGACCCCCAGCCCAGGGAGGGAGGGGGTCTCCAGGTGGCTGGTTGGCTTGATTGCCTAATTCAACGTTGTCCCTCCCTCTCAGAAGATGGAAGAAACTGGCCCAGAGGAAGGAGGAGGAGGAAGCCTTTGGAGAAGTTACAAACAAGCCATTACAAGGAAAGCAGCAAGCAAAATTTAAAAATAAAATAAAATTCTAGCACATGGAGTGTGGCTTCTTCTCCATAAGGAATGAGTTTCCAAAGGCCTGGCAAAAGAAACAGGCCTTCATTATCCTGCTAGAAGATCATGAGGAGTGTGCGGTCTCATCTCTCTGGGAAGAGATTTCCGGAGCCCTCCTGAGACCACCCAGGCGGTCCACCCGCATTCCCACCCAAAGGAGCCCATGGGCAGATGGACAGATGGACAGACAGCCTGGCCGCAGAAAGGGGGTGAGAAGGGGGTAAGTTGGTATGGGAGTAAAGGTCCTTCCGAAGGAACAGGCGGCCATTCCTCATTTCCTCCTGATGTGACACTGTAGTAATTTCTCCCTTTGCTGTTGTGCAGCTTTGTTAGTTTTTTGGCAAAATACCAAATGCCAGCCATCAGTTCTGTGCCACTTAAAATGCCCAAATCCTCCTAAAGACAGCACTCACTGGTGCCTGTTTTTTACCAGTGGACCCTCTGAGTTTTATGCCCCTTAAAATACCCAAATCCTTCTAAAACACCCCTCTGGTGCCTGCTTTTTAGCAGTGTTACCCGAGTTTTATGCCCCTTAAAATGGCCAAATCTTTCTAGGAGAGCGCCCGCTGGTGCCTGTTTTGAAGTAATGCACCCCCTGAGTTTCATACCACTTAAAATGCCCATATTCTTATTAGAGAGCCCCCACTGGTGCCTTCTTTTTAGCAGTGCACACCCTGAGTTTTATGCCACTTAAAATGCCCAAATCCTTCTAAGACAGTGTCCCCTGGTGCCTGTTTTGCAGGAGAGCACTCCCTGAGTTTTAGCATCTAGGAGGGCACTGGACACATGGGTGGCACTGCTGCAAAGTTGCAGCAAGAGGGTGGTCTTTTTATAAATTATTGGGTGTTCCTACCCATGGGTACCACTACTGCAAAGTTGCCAGAAGAGGACACTGTTCTATAAATTATTGGGCATTTGCAGGGGACATAGTTGTACTGCAAAGTTGCCAGAAGAGGGCGCGCCTCTATAAATTATTGGGTATTTTACGGGGCACCATACAGTTAGAGCGTTACAGTACATTCCCATTATAGGACCGACACCATTAGAACGTCGCACTGCATTCCCACTCAAGGACCTACACCATTAGAGCGGTGGACCACATTCCCATTATAGGACCTACATAGATCTAAGATATTACTAAGACCTTCTTTCTGAACAGTGCCTCATGGTGCCTGGTTTTTAGAGTGCACCCCCTGAGTTTTATGCCACTTAAAATGCCCAAATCCTTCTCTGACAGCACCCCTTGTTCCTTTCTAGTAGTGCACCCCTGTGATTTGTGGCACTTAAACTTTCTAAATGCCACTAAGACAGCGCCCTTTCCTGTTTGCTTTTTAGTAGTGCACCCCTGAGTTTTATGCCATTTAAAATGCCCAAATTCCTTCTAGGGGAGGGCCATCTGGTGCCTCCTTTTTAGGGTTATGGGTTAGGCTAAATTGCAGCTACCATTTCCCCCCTTTGCTGCTGTGCCTGCCACGGGCACAGTGAGCCCCGAAAATGCCCAATAATTTAAACCGCAGCTACCGTTTCCCCCCTTTGCTGCTGAGCCAACCATGGGCACAGTGAGCCCCTAAAGTGCCCAATAATTTAAATCACAGCCTCCCTTTCTCCCCCCTTTGCTGCTGTGCCAACCATGGGCACAGTGAGCCCCTAAAATGCCCAATAATTTAAATTGCTGCCACCATTTCCCCCCTTTGCTATTGTACCAACAATGGGCACAGTGAGCCCCTAAAATGCCCAGTAATTTAAATCACAGCCTCCCTTCCCCCCCACCTTTGCTCCTGTGCTTTTGAGGCCTAGGGTCGAGTTTCTGGTGCTCAACTTAACATGGAAAAGAGTTTTTTGATCAGGATTTTTGCTGCAGAGGACAAGATGGCAGCTATTCCTCTAAAGGACGTAGTTGGAGAAAAGGAAGGGTGGCAAGCAGAGCAAGAGGCAAAGATGGATAGGGTGAAGATCCTGGGGCTGAATTTTGCTGTGGCTCTGGAGGGATGGAAAGAAAATTGGTATCGCTGGTTGGAAAAAGTGAAGGAGAGGGTGGCCCTCTGGCAGAGATGGAAGCTGACCATTTACCAGAGAGCCGCTTTTGTAAATACCTACCTGCTTCCGGTGGCAGCCAACTTGGCGGCTGTTTTCCCACCTCCAGATTCAGTGATTAAAGAAGCTGATCGGGTTCTCTTCAAGTTCCTTTGGGGAATGGCCACGTTCCCCCTGGCAAGGGCAGTGGCTTATGGGCAGGTAGAACAAGGGGGCCTGGACTTCCCAGCCCTGGGACGTAAGTTCATCGCCATCTTTTCTGCCCAAAACTTTGGGAAAGTTTCTCTGTTACAAAAGGGTCAGATTCAACCTCAGGCTTGGCTAGTTTTGTTTTGTGAGTGCTGGATAGGGACTAGATGGGGAAAGACTTGGTGGGAGGAAGGCTCATTAAGTTTTAGGTTTTCTTTTCCTGAAAAATTGAAAGTACCAGATTATTTGAAAGACTTTGTTTTTTACATAAAGAAATATAAAATCCATGCTGAGGAGTTGAAGGGGGAAGACAGACCAGGTCAGAGCATCAAGAGGAGTTTGTACAGGAAAATAGTGGAGGAGATTTATGTTAACCCGTTTTTGCAAAAGCGTCAGGCCAAACTAGATTTATCAGAATACCTAAATCACCAGACTAACCCAATTGAGTATTTCATGGACAAAAGGGTCCCCAAAAAGTTGTGGGACTTGAGGTGGAGGCTCTACCATCAGGTTCTTAATCTGAGGGGAAAGAGACCATGGACCGCAGAGGATGAGCAGACTTGTCCGCGTCTGAAATGTAAAAAGGCTGAGATTTTGAGTGGCGTGGCGCAAAAGGAGACGATCAGACATTTTGTCCAGGACTGCCCAAGTGCCCGGGAAACATGGGAGAAGGTGGCCCGGGTCCTGGATTGGCCAGATTTGGCACAGCAGGCTTGGGAGACAGTGCTTTCGGGGACTGAACCTCCAGAGGGTGTCAGGGGACCCAGAAAGTCAGTGGGCCAAAAGAGGAAGAGGAAGGAACCTGGTTCCGCCATGGCTGAGAGGTTTTGGAAAGTGCCCTGGTCCACGGTGCGCTTGGTAAACCTCTATGTGATGTTAGGGTTAGTTTTCCAGAGACAAAAGGAGGTGAAAAGTCAAAATCTGCAGGATGTAAAAGGCACTGTCTATTATGTGAAGAATGTTATTGAAAATTTAGCTCTGAGTGAAAAAGAGAAATTGCCAAACCATCGTTGGAAAAAGTTTTGGCCGTGGTTTAGTGAGATCCAGCAATAACATAAAATGATATTTTAAATAAATATTTTATTATTTTTGTATTATTTTGTATTATTATTTTTAATTAATATTTTATTGGGTTTTTTTCCATTTCCAAGTAGGTATAATTATAATGTGTAAATATAAAGTGATTATAGTGTGTTTGGATTAAAGGAAAAATACATTAGTGTTAGATTTATTTTTGTATTAGTAAGAAAAGAGGAAAATAATTAGTATTATTTTTGTATTGTTGTTATGGCCTTTTGCGGAAGGGTGTATTTTTTAGTAGAATGGTCTTACTCCAATAAAAAATTCCCTACAAAATTCCCTAAAATGCCCAGTAATTTAAATCACAGCCTCCCTTCCCCCCCCCCACTTTGCTCCTGTGCTAACCATGGGCACAGTGAGCCCCTAAAATGCCCAGTAATTTAAATTGCAGCCACAGTTCCCCCCCCCCTTTGCTGGGGTGCCAAGCATGGGCGCAGTGATCCCCTAAAATACCCAATAATTTAAATTACAGCATCAATTTCTCCCCTCCCCCTTTGCTGCTGTGCAAACCATGGGAACAGCTACCCACTAAAATGCCCATTAAATTCTTGCGGAGCCCCCATTTTCGCCCCCTTCCCGGCTGCAGTGCTCCGGAACTGGCACCAGGTGTCGCCCTGGCCTGAGAGAGAGAGGGAAGACAGGCGGGGCTCCCAAGCGCCGTTGCCAAGGGCGTTGCTATGGAGACTTTCTAGGCGGCTTAGTCTCAGATGGCCCGGGCACTGAGGAGCGAAAGCTAGAGCATCTGCACGCGACAGTCTAGGACTTCCGACTCAGAGGGCTGGCCCTCCGAGATGTGAGGCCCACAGCGTCACCCTATAGACTTTCTAGGAGTGGCCCTCTTAAAGGGCTGGCCATAGAGGCGTGGGGAGTAGAGCATCGGCCTGACGACTATAAGACTTCGTCTCAGAGGTCCGGCTCTCTGAGACGCCAAGGCCAGAGCGTCGCACTTTAAACTTACTAGGCGGTTCCGCCCCCTATTGGCACCCCCCATGGGCACAGTGAACACTTACAATGCCCAGTAATTTAAATCACAGAACCCCTTCCCCCTTTTCTGCTGCTACAACCATAGGCACAGTGACCCCTTAAAATGCCCAATACTTTAAATTACACCCTCCCTTTCTCCCCCCCCTTTGCTGCTGTGCCAACCATCGCACAGTGAGCCCCTAAAATGCCCAATAATTTAAACCACAGCATCAATTTCTCCCCCTCTTTGCTGCTGTGCCAACCACGGGCACGGTGAGCCCCTATAATGCCCAATAATTTAAATCACAGCCTCCCTTTCTCCCCCACTTTGCTACTGTGCCAACCACGGGCACAGTGAGCCCCTAAAATGTCCAATAATTTAAATTACAGCCTCACTTTCTCCACTCCTTTCCTGGGCACAGTGAGCCCCCAATCTGCCTAATTATTTAGATAAGACCCCCCTTTTGTCACACTTTGGCTGCTGTGCCAACCATGGGCACAGCGACCCCATAAAACACCCAATTTAAATCACACCTCCCTTTCTCCCCCGCCTTTCTGCTGTGCCAGCCGTGGGCACAGTGAGCCCCTAAAATGCCCAGTAATTTAAATTGCCGCATCCCTTTCTCCACTCCCCCTTTGCTGCTGTTGCAACCATGGGCACAGTGAGCCCCTAAAGAACCCAATAATTTAAATTACAGCTTCACATTCTCCCCTCCTTTGCTGTTGTGCCAACCACGGGCACAGTGAGCCCCTATAATACCCAATACTTTGAATCACAGGCCCACTTTCTCCACCCTTTGCTGCTGTGCCAAACATGGGCACAGCAAGCCCCCGAAATGCCCATTAATTTAAATTACAGCTTCACTTTCTCCACCCCTTTGTTGCTGTGCCAAACATGGGCACAGTGAGCCCCCCAAATGCCCAATAATTTAAATCACAGACCCCCTTTCTCCCCCCTTTTCTGCTGCTACAACGATGGGCACAGTGAGCCCTTAAAATGCCCAATAATTTAAGTTACAGACCCCCTTTCTCCCCCCTTTACTGCTGTGCCAACCATAGGCACAGTGAGCCCCTAAAAAGCCCAATAATTTAAATTACACCTTCACATTCTCCCCTCCTTTGCTGCTGTGCCAACCATGGGCACAGTGAGCCCCTAAAATCCCCAGTAATTTAAATCACAGCCTCCCTTTCTCCCCTCGGAGGTCCCGGCCAAGATGGAGGGAAGCTCTAGAAGCGGGGAAACGAGGAGGAAGACGGCGAGGGAACCCCAGCCCCCCTCGGGCCTCCTCAGCCCTCTTGGCGCCACCCATGGGCACAGTGAGCTCCCAAAATGCCTAATTATTTCAATAACACCCCACTGGGAAATTTTGGGGGAGTTTTGTGTCCTGTGGTGTCCTCCTTTCTCTCCCTAAGGAATAAAAATCATTTGGTTTTTCACTTTTCGCTTTATTTCCACTCTCAGTCTATTTGTTTCCACTTATTCCACGTGTGGGGCCGGGGCCAACCTCGCAGACCTCAAAGGAGGGCAGAGGAGCGGGGAAGAGAAGGGAGAAAGCACTGCGAGGAAACCGGCTTGGCCTCCCCGGAAGTCCTTCCTGTGGCAAGAGGAAGGAAAGGGGAGAGGAACCTTCCGGGGGCGGAACGGTCTTCTTCGCGGAGGTGGTTTCTGGGGGGACCAGAGCACGGCGCGGGCGGACTTCCGCACCTCTAATTCCTCCGGCGACGGCTAGAGCGGGCGCCTCCTAAGCGGCGAAGGGGGCGTGGCGGCGTCCTCCGCGTCCGCGCAGGCGCACTCGCTCCCTCTGGGCGGCCCCTTTCCTGCTCTCGCTCCGCTCGTGGCTCTGCGCCCCCCGCCCGGCCGGCCGCTTCCTCTCCCCCCTCCTCCGAGGAGGATGATGATGGCGCTGAGCAAGACCTTCGGGCAGAAGCCCGTCAAGTTCCAGCTGGAGGAGGACGGAGAGTTCTTCATGATCGGATCCGAGGTCCGGGAGGGGGGAGGAAAGGGAAGGAAATGGGGGGCCGGGGGAGGACGCAAGGAAGGAGGGAGGGAAAGGAAATGGGGGTGGGGGGCAAGGGGGGCAAGGGGAGGGAGAAGGGGGCCCCAAGAGGGGCGGGGAAATGGGGGGCCAGAGAGGGAGGGAGGAGGGTGGGGGTCTCTCAGCCCCCGTGTTGGGGGAGGAGGGGGCTCCTGGGGGGGAGGGAGGAAGATGAGGGGCCGGTGCATTGGCTGGAGGGCCGGGGAGGGAGGGGGCGGGCGGGGTGGCGGTCTGGCGGGGTCTCCCTCCCCCTCACCAGCCCCTTTCCTGCCTTCTGCCATTTCCCTCCCCCATAACTCAGGTGGGCAACTACCTGCGGATGTTCCGGGGGTCCCTCTACAAGCGCTACCCGTCCCTCTGGAGGCGCCTGGCCACCGTCGAGGAGCGCAAGAAGATCGTGGCCTCTTCCCACGGTGGGCGATGCCGGGGAGGTGGGGGCGACGCTGCCTGGGGAGGGAGGTGGGGGGGCGAGGCCCAGTGGGCAGGTGGGGGGCCCTGTGGGGGTCCCCATTCCCTGCCCGGCTTCTGCAGGGGCTCTGATTCTGCTTCCCTCCTGCTCTCTCTCTCTCTGCCCCCTTCTCTGCAGAGTCCCAGCGGAGCCACAGTCCCCGGAGATGTAAGTCCACCAGCCTCCTCCGCGAAGGCTCCGGCCAAGGGCAGCGGCTGGCTTTTCCTCAGGGACCCCCCAGGAATGCATCCAGGATGGCGTTTGCTTTCTACGGAGGGAGCCCCCCCCCGCTCTCTTCCACTCAGGAACCTGTCCTCTCCTGGCTCTCTGAGGCCGGCTGGGGTGGGCAAACTCACAGCCTGGCTTCCTACCCCAGTCCTGGCTGGTTGAGAGTGAATGAGGAACAGACAGGGGTCTCAGGACCACCCCCTTTTCAGGGAGGGAGGGAGGGAGGCCAGCCATGCTGTCTCACCCTCCTTGTATAGCCCAGAGTGCTTCCATTTTGCTTCCCTTCCTTCCTGCAGACCACGGCTACACCACGCTGGCCACAAGCGTCACCCTCCTGAAGGCCTCCGAAGTGGAAGAGATCTTGGACGGGAACGATGAGAAGTACAAGGCCGTCTCCATCAGCACAGAGCCCCCCACCTACCTCAGGTAACGCTCTCAGGGGGTGGGCGGGGGGAAGTAGGCCTCGTCTTTGGGCCAAGGCAGGAGGAAGAGGGTCTTGGAGAGAAAACGGCTTTCCCCTTCCAAGGCAGAACAGAAAAGAAACATGAAAAGGTTCAGGGGCTTTAACTAACAATCCAGTGGGGGCACACTCTCCAGTTCAAGGCCTTTGGTTTTTCTGGTGTGTGTCTCTGTCCCTTCAAGTCACCTATCAACTTTGGCCCCAACACAAATTTCACAGGGTTTTCTTAGGCAAGGAATACTCAGAGGTGTTCAGATTGTTTAATTATGGCTTTTTAATTGAATATAGCTACAGTTGTCCCTTAACATTCGTGGCTGTGGCATTCGCAGTTTAGAGTATTCATGGGTTTGCCTCACCCTCCGTGCTTGCCTGGATCTTCGCTTCTCTTTGTAAAGGGAACGAAGACCCACAGAAGCACAGGGGTGAGCCAAAGCCTCTTAAATCGCCCCTCTCCTGTGCCTTTGCTTCCTTTGCAGGGAGAGCGAAAGCCCAGGGGAGGAGCAATTGTTATTTGCAGTTTTTCCACATTCGCAGGGGTCTGGCGACCCTAACCTCCATGAATGTGAAGGGACGAGTGTACCGTTTTGCAACTCAGAAACCAATAAGGGAGCCCTGGTGGTGCAGTGGTTAAATGCCAGTACTGCAAGCCACCACGTTGCAAGTTCGATTCCAGCGGGCTCCAAGCTTCACTCAGCCTTTCATCCTTTCGTAGGTCAGTAAAATGAGTACCCGGCTTGTGGGGGCAATGAGCTAACACACATTGGGAACTGCTTAATGCAGTGTGGATGCGTAAATTGCTATTGCTTAAAGCAATTTGCAAGCCGCTCTGATAGCCTTGTAGCTGAAGAGCGGGGTATAACTAATAAATAAATTAATACCACAAAGAACAAAAGCTGAACAACTTAAGATCTAACTCAGAAACAGGATCAGCACCATAATGCATAAGCAAAAAGCCCTACGTATGTTGTACGGAGATTGAACTGTCGATGACTGAATGATTAAAATGGATTGTTCCACAATTTCATTTGATTCTCCAGGGGTTTAAATGATGTTATTTCAAGACTGGTGTATAAAATAAATGGGTACTGTATCAAAGGATATGTCTCTCTTTCTATTTAGCCTTCTGACAGTCTTATAAGTCGGTTTTGCCATGATTTGTGGCACATCTTCATGATATTTTGGTGGCCGTATTTTTGCAGCAAATGGCAGATTTCCCCCCGTGGATGTTTGAACCTGGTGTGGAAATTATTCCTGACCCTCCCCGACTGTCTTCTCTCTCCTCTCATTCCCCAGAGAGCAAAAGGCGAAGCGGAACAGCCAGTGGGTGCCCACCCTCCCCAACAGCTCCCACCACCTGGATGCCGTTCCCTGCTCGACCACCATCAACCGGAACCGGATGGGGCGGGACAAGAAGAGGACCTTCCCGCTCTGGTCAGTGGGTCCGTTCCTGGGCGGGGCGAGGAGATGGGGCTCTGGAGGTGTTGATGCCTCATTTGGCTTAATATTAACAGATTCCCAAGCATAATAGTAAGTTATCCCCTGCCCACACTCTCTTGCATCAGAGAACATTCCATAAATTGTAATCAGACCATCAGTGTCAAAGACAAGCGACAGCAGCAGATAGTAATCAATATCCAAAAAGCATTCATGGCACCTGCTTCCAAAACAGCAGTGAGTCTTCTCTAGAATTTGCCCATGTTATAAGCAGATGCGATGGAGTCTTGAAAGAGTCTGTGTGTCAGTTTCTCTAACAGCGCGAGGATCTAAACTCTGTCTAACGGGACAATCCGACGAGCCTTGTACCATCCTCCTGTGTCTTTGTTATCTGTATCCTTGCTGAGTACAGCGAGGTAGCTATAAGATCTTTACACAGGATGCTTGCACGTTGTTTATCATAAATTGGTAATGGATCAAAGTATTTTATTGATTTTATCATGTCAATCCAATCAAAAGCCTCCAGGCAAAGTAGAAATATTTTAGGACAACGGACCCACATGTTTTCCAATGTGCTAGAATCATTACTTGTCTGGCAAACCATCCTTGATTCTGTGTTGTCTCGAGAAGTACAGATGCCAATGATGTGTAACACTCTTAATAGTCACCTCTTATACTACTGCAGACAGCAACCTATTACATAGGAGAGATCTCCAAATCGTATCCCATTTATTTTCTTCAATATGTTCAGCCTCATCTGTAAAACCATTCTGTAAACAGATCCACTGATCATGGTTTCCCCATGAGCATGTGTCTGAAATTCCATCGGCCTACAAATGGTACTTTCAGAAAGGCTTTGGGGGTTTTCCTTTGCCTGGGTATTTCTGCCTGGCCGCCTTTCAACACCACCCGAGTGACAGGCACTCTGTACATGCTCAGAGCCCTGCTGGGAATGTTATGCTTTCTCCCATGTCAGATGAAGGTCAGCTGTTGTGGCTTGAACCTCTCATGGCTGATACAGAGCCCTGCATTTTCCTCATCACACGCTGAGTGAAACTCCCACCTGATTTTGTTTAACCCCCTCTCCCTTTGTGGTTTCAGCTTTGACGACCATGACCCTGCTGTGATCCATGAAAACGCCTCTCAGCCGGAGGTGCTGGTCCCAATCCGACTGGACATGGAGATAGACGGGCAGAAGCTGAGAGATGCTTTCACGTGGAATATGAATGGTGCGTGAAGAGCGAGGCAGGAAGGAAGGAATGAGATTACTGATGCTGCTTTTGCTGTGGAGTTATCAGAGGGGAAACTTCCTAGTATTATGATTGTGTTCCGTTTAATTTCAAAACTGCAGGTTGTGTTTTGTAGCATTAGGCAGTAAAAACAGCTGTTTTGTGGCACTGTTTCTGCAGCTGAAGATTAGATGCTTTGCTCTTAGCGTGAATCATGCTTTAAGAATAAGATCTAGGGTCTCTACTGCTGGCAGTGAGGGGACAATGGACCCCCTCAGCAAAAGGGCCATGCTGCTGCATGTGACCCTCAGCTGCGCATCTCCCATTTCATCAGTTTATGACCCAAAGATCTCCTATTGCAGAGATTTGTGTGTCTGTTTTTTTGATGTCAGAGTCCATTTCTCCCACTCTGTGCATCCATTCACCACCCGTACATTTTGGAGTGGATGCTGGGACCCTTTAGTTGAAGAGATGGGATACTCTTCTATGCCCTAAATCACCCTCTGCATCCATTGATCGCAAAGGCAATAACACATGTCAGTGTTTGGCACCAGAAGGACCCTCGGGGAGGCCCAGAAAGACCCCCAGTTGTGGAGCAAGACATTGGCTGACAAGCTCAGTCCTTTGCAGTGTGTCAAAACTACACTTCACTGGAGACAGTAGATGTTTCTTTGACATTCATCCAATGGTCTCAGCTGCCTTCGTTTTTGTTCTTTTAACTTGCTTTTCCTCTCTCTCCTGTAGAAAAACTGATGACTCCGGAAATGTTTTCGGAGATTCTCTGTGACGACCTGGACCTGAACCCCTTGACTTTCGTCCCGGCCATCGCTTCTGCCATTCGGCAGCAGATTGAGTCTTACCCCACAGACAGCATCCTGGAGGACCAGTCCGACCAACGCGTTATCATTAAGGTGAGGAGGGGGGGGACAGGAAGGGCTCACTGGTGACTCTATGGTCTCAGGGATCTTTGAAGCAGTTTCCCCATAAGTCGCAGAATGCGCCGGTTATCCCAAATAATTGCATTTTGATTTTTTTCTTGCTGCAACTTCCTTTGAATGGTCCCTCCCAGTTCCTTTGAGCAGGCCCTCCCATACTAGATGCCCTCTCAGTTTCCCCGTTTCTGTGGGGCTGCGGCCAGACCTGTTGTGCTCCTTTGAAATGGAGGTGGGGCTACATGGGGGCACAGACCTGGGGACTTAGATCTGGAAATCTGGGTCCTGTTCCAAAAGCGGTGTCTTCCCCTCGCGTAACCTGGGCCATGAGAGAACAGTCTCTGGTGCTCTGGGTGATAAGGAAATATTTCAGATCTGGGTAGAGGTAGCTAAGAAAGAATCATGGCCTAACGTTTGGCCGTTGTGCAGGATTTGGGGTTCCTGGGTGTAAGGGAAGACTCCCCTGTTTTGAGTCTCTTTGAGTCACTGCGAATGGGAGCAGTTTGCAAACAGGGGCAGGAGGTAGATTTGGCTTCCTTTTCTTCTTTAAAGGCCCCGACCATCCAGTGGAAGGGAAGGGTCTTGGGTCAGTGCTGGGGGGCTCAGCGTGCACCATTTTGCCTCCTGCCAGCTCAACATCCACGTGGGCAACATCTCCCTGGTGGACCAGTTCGAGTGGGACATGTCAGAGAAGGAGAACTCCCCGGAGAAATTCGCCCTCAAGCTCTGCTCAGAGCTGGGCCTGGGGGGAGAGTTCGTCACCACGATTGCCTACAGCATCCGGGGGCAGCTCAGCTGGCACCAGAAGACCTACGCCTTCAGGTGGGGAGGGAGGGGGCACTGATGCCGCTGCCACCACCACAGTGGGTTTCGCTTGGGAGGAAAGGGGGCAGTCCAGGCTTTTGGGGCTCAGGGCTGCTCATGGCAGAGGGGAATGCAGTCCTTTTCATATTGCCTGGACCTGCGCCGGACCAAATGACCCCTCCTCTCTGCTCCTCTCCCCGTGGCTGCCCTGACCTGACTTTGTTGTCTTCTTCTAGCGAGAACCCTCTGCCAACGGTGGAGATCGCTATCCGCAACACGGGGGACGCCGACCAGTGGTGCCCCCTGCTTGAGACCCTGACGGATGCCGAGATGGAGAAGAAGATCCGGGACCAAGACAGGAATACCAGGTGCCCCACCCCGCCCGGCCTTCGCGCATCGTATTCTGACTTGCCTTTGGCATCAAATGACAAGTCGGAAACATCTCTCTGTGATCTCTCCAAATGCATTTTTAAAATTTTAAGAGGAAGAAGAGATCTCACGAGTCATAATTCACAACTGCAGTAGGAGAAGGCATTTCACAAATTCATGAACTCACGCATCACAACCTGGAGGGAGGGGGCAGAGGTGTAGCAGCGTTAGTTCAGCAGATTTTGGCCGGGGGGGGGGCTGAGTCACCGCAGGCAGTCACAGGAGGAGTGTCTTGATTGGGGAACGACAGACAGACTCATTCACCTGGCCATTAAACCCATTTTTTCCTGCCTTTAGTGCAGAACTGTTGACCTGAAAATTCTTCTTTTAAAAAACCAGTGGGTGATTCTGAGATTTTTGCACCAAAACCAGAGGATTGCCTTTGCTGTCTCTGTAGATGCTCAGCCAATCAGCCTCTCCCGTGGCCTCTTCCCCCCTCGCAGGGTTGTTGCCCGGCTGCTCACCACCTCCATTTCCTTTTCTCCCCCACAGGCGCATGAGGCGTTTGGCCAACACGGCTCCAGCCTGGTAACCTTCCAGGAGCCACAGGGATCTTCAGCATCCAGACTGTCTCCCTGCAGGACTGAAGAATGTGGTAGCAGTGAATTGGGATTAGGCGCGGGTGTGTGTTTGTCTATGTTTTATTTGCCCACCCTGGGACCTCAGGCAGAGATCCCCAGGGGGCATTTGCTTTCCTCCCCCTCATAGCAACTGCCTGTCTGAGGGGTCCAGAAAAGACCGCAGGCCTCTGCCTGAGCCCTTCTTTTTCTATCTCTGTTTCCTCCTTCAGGACAACTTTTTAAATAAACGTGTTAATATTTTGATTTCCATCATGATGTATTTCTCTCTCTGCTTTGCATTTCCCCAAAATTTCCTTTGCTTCGCAGCTTGGGACAATGCCTTCCCTCCCTTTTTAAGCCATACAACATGGTAGCAGTTTCTTCTTTTGCTTTCTTTGCTCACGGGGAGGGCGGATATAATGTACTGGATTTTTATTTTTGAACATTTTTCTTTCATAGTTTAACTCAACCTTTTTATCCTGGAGTAACCCTCGAAATATTTTTCAGATCTCAGGGAATCCCTGCATAAATATTATTCTATATACTGCTATTGCTTTCCCCCCACAATCACAATCTCTCGAGGAACCCCTAGCAATCTCTTGGGGAACCCTGGTTGAGAAATACTGGTTTACCTGTTTGCTTTAACTTTCCTAAACTATTTGGAGTCCTGGACCAAAAGTCAGGGAAAACAGAATATAATTATTATTCTGGCTGGCCCTATTGCTTAAAACAATTTGTAAGCCACTCGGATAGCCTTGTGGCTGAAGAGCGGGGAATGTATAAATAAATAAATAAATAAAGCCTGAGCTAACAGCAGTACACTAAGACAGCCTCAGGCGGCAGTGGGGCTTGTTGGGTCTCCTGGCTTTAGCTCTTGTCCCAAGCACCTGTCTGCCCCATGGAGAGATTTACGGCTACCTTCTCCCCCCTCCCTACTTGGGTGCAAATGCAGCAGCCAGATTCCCTGCCATTGGGCTGACTGCAGGGCCTGCGCAGTGCTGGCTCCCAGTCATTTCCAGTTGCCAACAGCAAGCAATTGCAGGCAAGCCCAAGAGAAGCCAGAAGAAGAGCCAACTTCATGTCCCAGCAACGCCGTGTGTGTTTTTGCTCACAACATGCAATTGTGCAGCGAGAATCCTTACACTGGAGTTCAGTTTGGGAAAGTTTTTCCCCACCCAGTGTGGCTCCTTCTGTTCCCTGTCAGAGGCCGATGACTTGTTGCTGTGGAGGAAGCATGTGTGGGGGTTGGACTAGATGGCCCTTAGGAGCCCCTTCCATCGCTGCGATTTGACAATTCTGTGACTTGTAAGAACAGAGATTCCCCCAAAATATTAGGAAGGACTTCTTTTTTAATAGTAAGAACTGTTTGATAATGGAATATGGACACCCTCAGAGGGTGATGCTTTGGAGGGCTTTAAGCCGGGGTTGGAATAGATGGTCTCTAGGTGCATCTTCCTGCTTTATAATACTATACAGTCCATTTCTGTCACATGCACCCATCCATATCTTGTATTGAGGGGGAAATTAAGGGGTACCACACATGGAAACGGATGCCTCCCCCCAAATAAAGCCCCTCCAGCCATTCCCAGTTGTGCAAAATGATTGGCCATCCCAGTGTGCTGAGAAAAAAGGAAAGAAAGGTGTCTCAGACCAATCCTTCTGACCAAGGAGCTGAAAACAGGAGAGAGAGGCAGCAGGGAGTGTATAAGATTTTGAGCCCAAGATGGCTCTCAACAGTGTAATGGGGGGGGGGTTACCCCACCTGGAGGGTTTGAGAGGGGGCCCCAGGTGGTACAAACACGCCTTTGGGCCCTTTGCAATACTGCGCATCCCGGAGGGAGGGACGGACGGAGGCCTCTCTTCTTCATCTTTAGAGCAACCGACCTCGGCTCTACTGGTGAAACCAGGAGCAACTGTCCTCCACCTGCATTACACCTCCATGTCCAGCAAGCATTGTGCCCCCTCTACTGGGGCTGATCCCAGTCTCCCCCAGCAGGCGGGGGGTCTTCAGGGAGTGGCTGGTAGTTGGGGTCTTCCTCTGGGGGGTCAAAGATCAGCTTCCTGCAAAAAGACAAATATAAGGGGGGATGGGTTGCTTCCAAAGAGCGAACTCCCCCAAAGTCGGGAGGAGCCGCAAACAACCCCCAGCATCCAAAGAACTTGGGGTGGGGGAAGGCTGGACACGTGCCCAGGGGTCTGGCGGAGGGCCTTCAGCCGCATGAAGCCCCTTCTGTCGGACCCCCTTTGCGACACAGACAGGGAGGGACTCACAGGAATCCGGGTGTCAGCAGCAACTTCTTCCCTCCGGGCTGGTTGGGAAAAACGTCCTCCAGGAAGTAGTAGAGGTGACCCACAGCAATGCCTGCGCAAGGGGGGGCGACACAGAGCCTGGTTAATGTTTCCCCCCAACAGGCGCCGGATCCCTTCCTCTAAACAACCCTGTACAAATCACACCAAGGTCCAACTTCACACACAGGCGCACACACCCCACAGTTCCCACACTTATGCTGTGGGCCACATCCTGCAACGGGGAAAATTGCACTGCTCTAGTGTAACCATATTCCACTCCTGGAGCTACGTCGCATCAAATTCCACATTAGGAACTACACGGCACAAGAATTTCGCATCCAGACTGCTCTGCACCTGGACCTACAAAACAATAATTCTGCAGCCCAAAGTACGTAGCATAATAACTACTGTACACCCAGAGCGACGCGGTGTAATGGCTCTGCATCCCGATCCATGCCACATGTCTCCTCGCAACACGCCCACGGCGTCGTCACCGGCACCCTCAACCATTCAGTGGCTCCTTGAGAGCAGGATCGGGACTCCACCCGCGGCAAGGAGGCAGCTTTCTCCCAGGCCGGGACTAAACCTGTCTGCATGGAAAAGGGGGAGTGACTCCATCTTTCTGCGCCGGGGGACAGGGACACAGCCTGGCACTTCCAAGGGTTGCTTAGGGGGCCCATGGGAGCAAAACTGCTGGTCACTCCAGAAGGAGGAAGGTGACACCAGTCCCCCCCAAAAGTGGCACACAGTGGCATTAATATGGAGTCATGTACACCACTAATGGGAAGCCAGCCAGTGTCTTCCCCTCTGCCCCACATTAAGGAGTGGGAACTGCAGGCCAGGGTTGTAGGTCTCCCTAAAACAGGAGGAATGAAGTCCCAGAGATGCCAAGAGAAGCCATCCTGTCACCGCCTAATCCTCCTCCTCCCCTCCCAAACCACTCCATGCTCTGCTCCGCTCACCCACCGAGGAGATCGATAAGGATGGAGTTCCCGAGGAGGAGGGAGAATCCCATGAGCACCCAGGGCAGGAAAGGCGCCTGGAAGTTGAGGAGGCCGAAGAAGTTCATGCGGACGGAGGGGTTGCGGCGGCTCCAGACGTAGACCAGCATGAGGGTGAAGGCCTGGCCCAGGAAGAAGAGGCCGGCCACGAAGCCACACAGCTGGCCGGCCACAGAGGCCAGGGTCAAGGTGGGCAAGCAGAGAGGAGGAGGAGGAGGACCCCTCTGTGGGTCTGCCCCATGGCCTGGCTCAAGACGCCCTCTCGAGAGCCCCCACAGACCCCAAAAGGAAAACTGGAGGTTCTCTATCTATGCCACCCAACCTCAAACTGGCATGGAGGAGGCACGATTCACATTCTTAGCAGGAAGCCAGCTATGTACAGATGGACACCCAGTGAACTGGGGAGAAAGTGGGGAGACGGTCGTGTTTTGGGGGGCCTGTGAAAGAGAGAACGGGGCAATGGTGGTCCTGAAAGGGGGATAAACGCACGGCTGGAGTGAGCAGATCTTTTCTGCTAAGAAGGTTGGGGGGGGGAAGGATGCGACCCCCAATCCAGACACACAAGTGGGCCCCAAATGACTGTTTCCATCTCCTGAGGGTCCAGAAGCCTGCCACAGCCTTTTTTTTGGGGGGGGGGGGACGGCGGGCCGAAGCCCAACGGGGGGAGGAAGGATACTGTCATGAGAACGCCGCCAAAGAGGAACATGAAGACGAAGTCAGCTGTCCGCCCGCGGAAAGAGCCTTCCTCCAGCATCCGGCAGTAGCGGTATCTGTGCGCAGGGCGGCTGAGGAAGCGAACAGAGGGAGGGAGGGAGGGAGGGAGGGGGCCAATGGGGAAAAGGCCCTGCCATCACTGGCACCCTCGAGCCAGCTTGAAAGGGATCTGCTTTTCTAGAAAGGGTCACACGCTGGAGCAATAAAGCACGGTCCCCTTTGCCCTGGCCCCGTCCTCTCCAGTTTGGACACCCCACAAGCAGTCCTGGTGGGGAGCAGAAAAGAGGGGCCCCTCCCAACTCTCTCCACACCTGTGCCACAGACTGACACAGGTTTCCCAAAGCGTCCCGAGCAATGTGCCCCCCAGGCACCTGTGCTGAATACTCTGCCCTCCCTCTATTAATGCAGATAAAATATTCTACTCTCTAGAAATGCAATGCAATAAAATTATTCTGTTCTGTCAATGCAATGCAATAAAATCAATTATCCTGCTCTTTCAAAACCATGAAATTAAATAATTCTGCTCTCTGTAAATGCAATAAAATAGTCTCTTCTTTATAAATACAATGCAATAAAATAATTCTCTCTGTAAATGCAATAATATAAATTATTCCAAAATGCAATGCAATAAAATAATTCTGCTGGTTATAAACTGAAATGCAACAGCCAGTTCTGTTGGGGAGTGGACAGGAGAGCAGGGAGGTTGCAAGTGATGCACTTGCAAGAAAATGGAAAGAAAATGGGGATTGTCTTGGTTTTCCAGGTCCGCTGCGAAGTTTCTCTGACCATGGACAGAGCGCCTGGAGATTTTAAGGCCAAAAGGCCATTTGGGAGGGAGGGAAGGAGGGAAGGATCCAAGTACAAAGGATACAGAAAGATCATGTTGAAGAAGAAGCTGAACCCCAGGGGGCCGAAGAAGAGGAAGTTGGTGAGGAGCCTCCAGACCTGGAAAAGAGAGGGAAACCAAGGAGGAGGAACCGATTTCGGTTTTACTCTGAACTCTCCAAGGAGGGCTCCTTCCTTCCTCTCTTCCCCTTATAGTCGGGAACCCCAAAACTCATCCACAACGACCAAGCACCATCACCGAAGATCATCCAGACCAACCCCAAATGAAGCAGGAAATAAATCCAGGGGGAAAGGCGCAGCCCTAACAGTCCAATCTCTTGTTTAAAATCCTCAGGGGGAGAAAGAGGAGAGCCGGTTCCACCTTTCTTGGGGCTGTTTTGAACCAGAGAAGGCGGGCAGGACAGTATGCCTTGGCAAAGGGACTCCCAAGAGGTCATCTAGTCCCAAGGAGGTGGGCCCAATCCTGCCACAAAGGGGACGGGAAGGATCCAGAGCTGTCCCCCCCCCCATTGGAAACAGACACAAGACTTGAGGCTCACCTGGTACTTCCTGATGATGAGGCCAGGGTTCAAATAGAGCTGGAAGGGGGTGGCGAGTTCAAGTTGCTGCCAGGAAGAAAAAAGGGGAGAAAAGGAGAGAAAGGAAGAGCAATTGGGGAAAATTGCAAAGGAGGGGAGTTGGGTGGGAGGGAACTGGGGGATTTGTGGCTCACCCTAGTATTTCCCTCCCCCCGACTCCAGCGCAGGGGCCACACATACCCTTGCAAGCCCCCCATGGCAAGGTGGAGGGGGAAAGGGGTGTACCTCAAAGCCTAATATCCCCCCATTGCACCCAACAAGAGAGGGTCCCTCCAAATCTGGGGGGTCTCCTCCCAAGAGGAGAAGGGGGGACGGGCAAAGAGGGAGGTTCCCTAAGGGGGGAGGAACAGAAAGAGGGACCCCAAAATCCCGACTTCAGAGCATGGGCCACACACACACCCTGGCAAGCCCCCTCCCACGGCGAGGGGAGGAAAAGAGGGAGGGATGCACCCCAAAACCTTATCTCCCCCCATTGCACCCCACAGGAGAGCTGAAGGTGAGGGAGGGTCCCTCCAAATCGGGGGTCTCCTTGGAGGAAAGGAAGGGGAACCAAGGGAGGAGGGGGGAGCCAGCCAAAGGGGCACCCCAAAACCCTTCTCCACTGGAGGAGGGCGGGAAAGGGGTGAGGGGCTGCACCCCCAAACACCCCCCAAAAGGTTCCCCATCCTCCCCCCCGCCGGGCTCTCAAGGGGGGACCCCTTCCCTTTCTGGGGGGCCAAAGTGGGGCGCCGGTTACCACGGCGGCGGTGGTGAGGACGCAGGCGGTGGTGTAGGCGCGTGTTACGGCGGGGATCCCCCGGTACTCGGCCGCCAAGCCCAGCTGGGCCATGGCCGGACGGCCGGAGACGGAAGGAAGTGGACGGAGAAACACAAGAAGGAGAGCCACACCCGCCCGGCGGCCGCGAACGGCCTGGAAGTGAAGCGCCTGCTTCCCGGCCTTATAAAGCCTCCGGGCCACGCCCACTCCGCCCCCCTGGCCAATGGCGAGCCGCGAAATACTTGGTCCACTCGCGTTCCAGTCCTGCCTCCCCGGCTGACAGGAAGCAGCAGAGTGGCGGCGCCTCCAGCCAATAGGAAGCCGCCGCGGGCGCTGTAGCTCTCGCCACCGCTGTTGTGTCGGAAGAGGAAGGAGCCACGCGGGCCAAAGCCGGACTGCTGCCGGCCAATCAGCGCGGCCCTCATTTGCATACGCGAGTCGCCGTGGTCACCCGCCCCAGCGGACGTAGAGGTAGGAAACATTTAGAGAGGGCGCATCCCGGGGTTATAGGAAAAGTTTCCGGGTTCGTCTGCCACAAAATGGGAATTTTTATAGAGAATTTTTTATTGCAGTAAGACCATTCTACTAAAAAATACACCCGACCGCAAAAGGCCATAACAATAATACAAAAATAATACTAATTATTTTCCTCTTTTCTTACTAATACAAAAATAAATCTATCCTAACACTAATGTATTTTTCCCTTTAATCTAAACACACTATAATCACATTATATTTACACATTATAATTATACCTACTTGGAAATGAAAAAAAAAACAATAAAATATTAATTAAAAATAATAATACAAAATAATACAAAAATAATAAAATATTTATTTAAAATAACATTTTATGTTATTGCTGGGGTCGTCTCACTAAACCACAAAATGGGAGTTCTGGTTTCCCCCCCCCAAAAAAAAATACCACGGGGGAAGGAGGGAGAAGCTGTTGGAGGCCATAAGAGGCCTTATAGACCTCAAGTCCTTCTCCCAGTCTGAGGCAGTCTGGAAAGTGGGAAGTATTCCCAAAGCTTATCTAGTCTGACCCCCAAGATAGTCGTCTCCTTGGGCTTGGAAGAAGCGAGCCCTTGGGTGGAGATGTTGTAACAACAACAACAACAACGGGCTGGATCATATCGGTCAGGGCCTTCTTGAAAAACAGGAAAAGAAGTTCCAGCGGGGCCACCACCATTCAGGCCGTGCAAAACCTGGAGTGAGCGCCAGTGGGGACCAACTCATTGGATGGCTGGTAGGGGATTCTGGGGCATGCAGT
The DNA here is from genome assembly GCA_030847615.1 of Gambelia wislizenii. Taxonomy (NCBI): domain Eukaryota; kingdom Metazoa; phylum Chordata; class Lepidosauria; order Squamata; family Crotaphytidae; genus Gambelia; species Gambelia wislizenii. Next base: position 163,103,455 of record JAUMIR010000006.1, on the reverse strand, counting down.
TCCAGAAAATCACCCCCTCCATCCAGCTCTGCCCTGCAGTGTAGGCCGGAAGTCCTACAACCTCCCAGCGAGGAAGGACAAACCCATGGAAAGAAAAAGAGGGGGGGGGGCAATTGCGCTGTGTCATTGCCTCAGTTTCCTTTCCTCCCCTAAATCCTCCCATTATTCTGCAAATGCCCTTTAAGCACTTTTATACTGTTCAAAACAAAGTAGTTCTTTTTAATACAATAACTACAGTAGGAGCCCCCTGTATCCACTGATTTATTACCCACTGATTCAGTTATCCACCAGACACAAAACAGCACACCTACCAGAGTCTTCCTAGAAAACGTGTCCTCTCTAGACATTTTCTAAGTCCTCCAACGCAACTCTATGGTATTTTAAACCGGAAATACCATTACAGTTGTCTCTCTGTATCCATGGATTTGGTATCCACAGATTTAAATATTCACAGCTTGAAAATATTCTTAAAAAAATAATAATCCAAAAAGCAAACCTTGATTTTGCCATCTGATATCTCTCTCTCCCCCTCTCTGGCTTTTCTTCGCAAACGAAGATTCAGGAAGGACTCATCCCGCGCTTTCTGCAAGCGCACTGATGACTAAAAAGGCCAATCCGAGATAGACAAGTCCGGTTGCAGAAAGCACAGCAGAAGGTCTCCTTGGGTGATGTTTTTGGGTTGTGATTCTTTCTGCGTTGTCGTTTCTCTTCAAGACTTGTTCGGTGTGAGCTCTCCAATAAGGCTGCAGCATTGTGGATAGTGCGTCTCCATGCCTCCCGATGTGAGGACAGGGCGGACCATTGTTGGTGATCAATTTGGCCGAGCCTGAGATGTTGTTTCAGGGAGTCCTTGTATCGCTTTTTTGGAGCGCCCCTCTTATGCTGATCCATGGCGAGTTCACCGTAGAGTACTATTTTGGGGAGGCGATGGTCCTCCACCCTAGAAACGTGCCCTGCCCAGCGCAGCTGTGTTCTCAATATCATGGCCTCAATGCTGGTGATCCCTGCTTGCTCAAGGACAGCAACATTCGTCACATAGTCAGTCCAGTGTATATTTAGGATTGTGTGTAAACAGCGCTGATGGAAGCTTTCGAGGAGTTGTAAGTGGTGGCGATAGGTGACCCATGTTTCAGACCCATAAAGGAGAATAGACAGTACAATGGCTCTATACACACTGATTTTTGTGCTTTGCCTCAGGTGTTTATTGCTCCAGACTCTTTTGTAAAGTCTTCCAAATGCACTATATGCCTTTGCTAATCTGTGATCGATCTCTTTGTCAATCTTGGCATCTGAGGAGATGATGCTTCCCTGGTAGGTGAACTGCTGAATGGACTTGAGCACAGATTTGCCGACGGCAATGCGGGGATGGTGGTGTTCGTCCTGTGGTGCAGGCTGGTAAAGAACTTCCGTTTTCTGCAGGTTGACTTCTAGCCCAAACAGCTCTGCAGCTGTTGCAAAGCAGGACGTTAGACGCTGCAGAGCTGCTTCTGTGTGGGCAACAAGGGCAGCATCATCAGCAAAGAGCAGCTCACGGACTAGATAGTTTAGAGTCTTAGTGTGAGCCCTCAGACGGCTTAAGTTAAACAATCTACCATCAGTACGGTAACATATATAGATGCCGTTTTCTTCTTCGAGCTCTGCCATAGCCATCTGATATAAGGGACACCATACAGTATTACTACTATGCCGTTGCCTATAATGGGGCTTGAGTATTCACGGATTTTGGTATCTGCGGGGGTCCTGGATCAAAACCCAGCCAATATGAAAGGGCAACTGTATTTTCAATTGTGTTAACTATTATCCATGGTTTTCAGTATCCATGCCCACCCCCACCCTGGAACCAATCCCCAGTGGATATGGGAGTTCTACATACTCTCTCTCTCTCTCTCTTTTTTTTTTTTTTTTTTTTTACTCTTACCTTTGCTTTGTTTTCATTAATTTAACTTAATTCACTTTGGCTCTTATGCTGCAAGAAAAGCAGGCAAGTGACACAGATGAAGAGGCCGGGCAGGGCGGGAAGTGTCACTTATTCAGTTTACTCTTTAAATGTAATAAAGTAAAATTATTTTGCTTTCAGCCAATGCAATGCAGCAAAATAAAATAAAATAAAATATTCTTTCCCCCCTAAATGCAATAAAATAAGATAAATTATTCTGCTCTCTGCCAATGCAATGCAATAGAATATCTAACAGGAAAGACGACCTGGTGCTACAATCCCTCATCGCCTCCCTCGGTTGCCCATCCACCCGCCTGGGAGGTTTTTCCTGGGCCTGGGCCAGTCCCTCCATCCGTCCTTCTGGTGCCCAGCCGTGCGTGAGGCCGCATTTTGCAACGGGGGGGGGGGGAGGTAATGGGTGACCAAATAGACCTGAATGTCGAGGTTCAGAGTCCCAGACTCTGGGATCAATCCACAAACGCCCTGAGAACCAACGATGGCTCCCCTCCTGCAGCGGGCGGTAAAATTCCCACTTCCATGGCTTCTTTTTTCTAAAGGAGGGGGGCTCTCTGAGGAGAGGCTGGACGGCCCACCTCACAGGGAGGGCGTTAATTATGGGCTGTGGGATCGCCTGCCCTTAGCGGCGGGGTTGGACTAAATGTCCCTCGGGTGACCCTTCCATCACATGTGATGATCCCATGGGAATTCTCATAGGAAAGGGGAACTTTGGGGATTTAATTTTAATATGACATTTATGTTACACTGTATTACATTAAATCATTATAGATTAATGTATGTTATGTACATTTATGTTATTTAATGCTATATAACATGCAACAATGTATGATATTGTTACAGTATCAAATATATTATGTATTTCATAAGATTATACATATTATATTTCAATAGTTGTATTTTGTTCCCGCTAGACACAATATAATAATAATAATAATAGGAGGAGGAGATCTAGTCCTAGTTCATTCTGCTCTCTATAGATGCAATGCAGTTCAATGATAAAAATTTACATACTGTATATATATATATATATGAATAAAATACTGTCCTCTATAAATGCAATGCAAGACCGGAAGCAAAAGGAAACAAACTATTCTCCTCTCTCTAAAAATGCATCCAAATAAGGAGGGCGCATTGCTTGGCTACAATACAATGTGCTCCTATTTCAAATCGCATGGCCGCGCTGGTGCCGTAGGGATAGTAGTCCGTTTTCGGAGCGGCCACAGAAAGGCCGGTGGCCAAACCGGGCCCTCGAGGAGCCAAATGGACGCGCCAGCTTCCGAGGCCCACCGGATTCTTCTTCGCCAGGAAAAGGCAGCGGAAGATAGAAGACTATGAGACGAACGTTGCTGTCCTCTTCCTCCTGTTTTTCCTTCCTTTTCCCCCTTTCTCTTCCTCCTCTTCTTCCTCATTCCTCTTCCTTCTCGCCTTCCTTTTCAACCTTTTCCTTCCGCTTCCCTCTCTCTCTCTCTCTCTCTCTGATCCGGGGCAGTAGCCATGGAGACGGGGGGGTCGGGCTCCCCCTCCTCCCCCCCCGCGCAGGATCCTCACCGGCGACCCCAGGTGAGCTCCCTCCCCATTGGCCGGCGCTCCTCTGGGGCGGGGCTCCTCCCCTCTCGGTTGGGGGGCTCCCTCCCTCCAGCCCCCCCTTTCGACCCGGGTCCGCCGCCCCCCCGCCCCCATCCCCATCACGGAGGAGGAAGAGGAGGGCCCGGAAGTCTGGGCAGGGGGGAGAGAGACCCTCCCGGAAGCACCCCCGGCAGCCCCCTTTGGCCTCTCCTGGTGGCCCCCCTTCCCCCCACCGGCCGAGAATTGGGGGGTCCAGGCCTAAGGAAGGCCACCCGCAGCTCCCCCACCCCAAAATCAATTAGCCCCAATTAAAAGGTCACCCCCAGCCCACCCAGCGAGGAGGGTTTTGAGGGGCCGGCAGTGAGGCTGCCCTCCCTTTGCTCCTTCCTCTTCCTCCCTCTTTCCTCCTACACTTCCAGGAAGAGTTTGGTTTCTCAGTTTTTTCCTCTTCTTCTCACTCCTCCTCCTCCCTCCTCTTCCTTCCTTTTCCCTCCTCCTTTTCCTTCTCTTCCTCCTCCTTCATTTCCCCTTCCTCCATTTCCTCTTCTTCCCCATTCCTCCTTCTTCCTATTCCTCCTTGCTTGCTCTTCCTCCTCCTCCTTTTTCTTCCTTCTCCACCTCTTCTCTTATAGAATCAGAATTGCAGAGTAGGAAGGGACCACGAGGGCCATCCAGTCCAACCCCATTCTGCCACACAGGAAATCACGCTCAAAGCATCCCCGACAGATGGCCATCCAGCCTCTGTTTAAAGACCTCCAAAGAAGGAAGGAGACCCCACCACGCTCCGAGGGAGTGCGTTCCACTGCCGAACAGCTCTGACTGTCAAAAAGTTCCTGCTAATGTTGAGGTGGAATCTCTGTTCCTGGAGCTTGCACCCATTGCTCCGTGTTCCAGTCTCTGGAGCAGCAGAAAACAAGCCTGCTCCATCCTCAACGTGACACCCCTTCAAATACTTAAACAGGGCTATCATATCGCCTCTTAACTGTCTTTTTTCCAGGCTAAACATACCCAGCTCCCTAAGTCTCTCCTCATAAGGCATGGTTTCCAGACCTTTCACCATTTTAGTTGCCCTCCTCTGGACACGCTCCAATTTGTCAATATCCTTTTGAATTGTGGTGCCCAGAACTGGACACAGTATTCTAGGTGAGGTCTGACCAAGGCAGAATAGAGTGGCACTATTACTTCCCTTGATCTATACATTATACTTCTATTGATGCAGCCCAAAATCACATTGGCCTTTTTAGCTGCCGCATCACACTGTTGGCTCATGTTCAACTTGTGGTCTACTAGGACTCCTAGATCCCTTTCACACGTAGTCTCATTCAGCCAGGTCTCCCCCATCCTATATCTATGCATTTTGTTTTTTCGCCCTTAGTGCAGTACCTTACATTTCTCCGTACTGAATTTCATTTTGTTTGCTTTGGCACATCTCTCCAGTCTGTCCAGGTCATTCTGAATGTTGACCCTGTCCTCTAGGGTATTAGCTACTCCTCCTAATTTGGTGTCATCTGCAAATTTGATAAGTATGCCCCTAATTCCCTCATCCAAGTCATTGATAAAGATGTTGAATAGCACTGGGCCCAGGACTGAACCTTGTGGCACCCCACTGGTCACATCTTTCCAAGACGAAGAGGAGCCACTGCTGAGCACCCTTTGGGTTTGGCTGGTCAACCAATTACAAATCCATTGAACAGTTAACTTGTCTAGCCCACATTTTACAAGCTTGTTTGCAAGAATGTCATGGGGAACCTTGTCAAAGGCCTTACTGAAATCAAGGTATGCAATATCCACAGCGTTCCCTTCATCTACCAAGCTGCTAACTTTATCAAAAAAAGAGATCAGATTAGTCTGGCATGACTTGTCACTCTGAAACCCATGTTGACTATTTGTGATTATGGCATTGCCTTCTAAATGTTCACAGACTCTCTGTTTAATGATCTGCTCTAGAATCTTCCCTGGTATTGATGTCAGACTAACTGGATGATAATTGTTGGGATCCTCTTTTTTCGCCTTTTTGAAGATGGGGACGACGTTTGCCCTCCTCCAGTCTGCTGGGACTTCTCCTGTTCTCCAGGAGTGCTCAAAGATTATTGCCAATGGCTCTAAGATTACATTATCTGGTCCTGGAGATTTAAATTCATTTAGATTGAGAAGGTATTCCTGTACTACCTCTTTGCTTATTCTATGCTGGATTTCCCCTATTGTGTCCTCTGCCCCATTATTCTCAGGTTGATCACCCTTTTCCTTTTCTGAAAACACTGAGGCAAAGAAGGTGTTGAGTAATTCTGCCTTTTCTCTGTTCCCTGTTAGCATTTTGCCATCTTCTCCACATAGAGGCCCTATCATTTCCTTCTTCCTCCTTATGCTGTGGACATACCCAAAAAAACCCTTTTTATTGTTCTTAACCTCTCTAGCAAGCCTGAGCTCATTCTGCGCTTTAGCTTTTCTGACTTTACTCTTACATGTGTTTGCTATCTGTTTGAATTCTTCTTTGGTGATTTCCCCCCCTTTCCATTTCCTATACATGTTCCGTTTAAAACTTAGCTCCATTGAAAGTTCATTAGTCATCCATCCTGGTTTCTTGAGACACCTCCCATTTTTCTTCCTCAATGGTACTGTTTGAAATTGTGCCTTCAGTATCTCCCTTTTGAGAAAGTCCCATCCATCTTGAGGTCTCTTCTCTTTTAGTATTCCTGACCATGGGATCACCCCCAGTATTTCCCTGAGTTTATTGAAATCCTAAAGTCTAGGATGTGTGTCTGACTATGCCTGGTTTCCCCTTTCCATTGTATAACAAACTCCGGGTGAACATGATCACTCTCGCCTAAGGATCCCACCACTTGCACCCCATTAACCAGGTCATCCCTGTTGGTTAGGATCAGATCTAAAATAGCTGATCCCCTTGTTGCTTCTTTTACCTTTTGGACCATGAAATTGTCTTCCAGGCAAGTAAGGAATTTGCTAGACCTTGAAGTTTTGGTTGAGTTAGATTTCCAGCAAATATCAGGATAGTTGAAGTCACCCATCACTACTACATCTCTCCTTTCTGCGTGTGTGTTCATCTGTTCTAGAAAGGCATCATCCAGTTCCTCTGTCTGGCTTGGGGGTCTGTAGTAGAGTCCCACAATAACATCCCTGTTGTTTCTCTCCCCTTTAATTTTTATCCAGATGCTCTCCACCTGGCTTCCAGGATTGATGTCATGGATCACTTCACTGGTGTAAATATCCTTGACATATAATGCTATTCCTCCTCCTTTCCTGTTTGGCCTGTTTCTCCTATAAAGGTTATACCCCTCTATTCCTACATTCCAATCATGAGACTCGTCCCACCAGGTTTCAGTAATGCCTATTATATCATACTTGCTTTGTAGTGCTAGGAGTTCAAGTTCATCTTGCTTATTTCCCATGCTCTGTGCATTAGTGTAGAGACATCTGAGACCATGTGTTCCCTTTACTTGCTCCCTGTGCAAGTTTTTTTGCCTCCCACTGTTGGGTCCTTGCGCTGTTTGCCTTGTTCCCTCTATGACAGTTTGACTATTTTCTCCAGCCCTTTTGCCTTCCAGAATACTGTCTCCCTCCCCCATATGACTCAGTTTAAAGCCCTCCTGATCAAATTCTTGAGACTGTTGGCAAAAATGTTTCTTCCAACTGTTGTAAGATGCACCCCATCTCTTGCCAGAAGTCCCCCCTCATGGAAGCGCAGTCCATGATCCAAGAATCCAAATCGTTCTCGGCGACACCATCTACGGAGCCAGTTGTTTACGTCGGCTATTTTCCTCTCCCTTCTTGGACCATGCCCTTCAACTGGCAGAAGAGACGAGATGACCACCTGTGCGTTCATTTCTTTCAGCTTCCTCCCCAGGGCCTCATAATCTCTTCTGATCTTGGGAAAGCTGTGCCTTGCAGTATCATTGGTTCCCACATGGACCAAAAGGAAGGGGTAATGATCCGTAGGCTTGACGAGTCTTGTCAGCCTCTCGGTCACATCACAGATCTTTGCCCCAGGGAGACAACACACCTCCCGAGTCATCTTGTCAGGCCCACATACCACTGCTTCTGTACCCCTCAGCAAGGAGTCCCCCACCACCACCACACGCCTCCGCTGAGGCTTCGCAGCTGCTGTTCCTTGCGGTGGTCCTCTCAAGGTCCCCTGCTCTACCCCTGAAGTCTGTCCGTGCTGTTCTTCCTCGTTGTCCTTGATAAGGGAGAGGGCTTCCTCTTCTTCCTCTGCTTTTTCCTCTTCTTCCTTTTCCTCTTCCTCCTCTTCTTCCTTCACCTGCCTCTTCCTGCCTCTTCCTCCTATTTTTTCCTCTTCTTCCTTCCTTTTTTCCTCTTTCTCTTCCTCCTCTTCTTCCTCATTCCTCTTCCTTCTCGCCTTCCTTTTAATCCTTTCCCTTCTTCTTCCGCTTTCTCCCTATATTGGGAGAAAGGTGGGATATAAATAAATATAATAAAATACAAATACATTCTTCCTCCTCCTCCTCCCTCTTCAGCTCCGGGGTCGGGTCCTGCTCCTGGTGGTCTGCGCGGCCGGCGTCGGGGGCTCCTTCCAGTACGGCTACAACCTCACCATCATCAACGCTCCCACGGTGGTAAGGCTCTCTCTGCCTAAAAATGCATCCTTTTAATCCTTAAATATTTCTCTGTGTCCTTTTTCCGGCTGCCTTTTCTTTTGCTCTTTATTGGGAGAAATGGGGATTGTGTGTGTAATTAACACAATTTATATCATACACTCCTCCCAATATGTTCCTCCCAAAGATATAATTAATGTTTGACTAATTGTAATCGATTAATGAGTCCAATTAGTCATGCGTGAAGCCCTCCAAATCTCTCCCCTCACCCTTTTCAGTCCATCCAGGCCTTCGTGAACCGGACGTGGTTGGAGCGGACGGGGGCCCCCCTGGATGGATTTGGGGTCACCCTCGCCTGGTCCTTGGTGGTCTCCCTCTTCCCCCTGGGGGGCCTGGCTGGAGCCCTCCTGGCCGGACCCATGGCCCTCAAGCTGGGCAGGTGAGCCAGCCAGCCATTCCACCAGTTGGATTTCCGCCTGGGGATTTCCGCCCCTGAAAACCAGGCATTGGAGGTTCATCCTGAACTGAGCAATTTGAATATAATAAATAATATTCTCTATACATCTGTAGTAGATCTTGTGCAACTGGGAAAGGTGCACCCGGGGATCATCTAGTCCAACCCACCACTGAACAGGGTTATGCGTTATGGGGCAGAGGCCTAAAAAGCCTGGCATTTTAACCCCCTTCTCTCTCCCACACCTTCCCTTTTATCTCTTTCTTTGGTTATTTTTCCTCCCGGAAAGGAAGAAATCTCTCCTTTTCAACAATGCTTTTGTGCTTCTGTCCGCCTTGCTAGTCGTAAGCAGCCGGGCGGCCAAGTCCTTTGAAATGATCCTGCTGGGCCGTTTCCTGGCTGGAATAAACTCTGGTACGGAGGGGGTTTCGATATTTTCGGAAAAGGGGGGAAGCTTGTCTGGTGAACAGCACCTTCCAGGGGTGCAATCTCCAGATATAACATTGCCATTATCATTGTTATTATTATTTGATTCCCTCTTTCCCTCTCTTTGACCCTTCCATCCTTCCAGGGGTGGGGATGAACGTCCAGCCCATGTATTTGGGGGAGAGCGCACCTAGGGACCTCCGTGGCGCCGTGGCCATGACGTCTGCCTCCTTCACAGCGCTAGGGCTTGTCCTGGGGCAAGTGGTCGGACTCAGGTAAGAAACCCCCACGAGACGGTCGCCCCTTGGGGTCAAAGGGCATCTCCAGAAACCTCTCTCCCCGGAGGAGGCTGGCTGGGGCGCAAAGCAGGCAGGACTGGGGCAGGGGCTGTGGCGTCCCCATCCGGGCTTGGTTACCCGGTCGGGACAATCCCAGGACTGGGAATTAAAAGGCCAAAACCTGGTATCCAGAGACGAGGCCTCCTTGTGATGCCACAATGAAGCACGGCTGCTTTTGAACTTTGAGCTCATTTTATCACAATTGAAGCAAGCTGAGGATGAAAGTGGGGAGGGGGAGAGAAGCCGGGACATTTTAAAAACAACCAGAAATTTGGGAAGGCAGAGGATTCATCTTGGTGGACGGAGAGAGTTTCCTGACTTTGCTTCTGTCTTTCCTGCAGGGAGATCTTGGGTGCGGACGAGGCCTGGCCGCTTCTCCTTGCAAGCAACGCGGCGCCGGCCCTGATCCAGCTGGCACTCCTCCCCTGGGCCCCCGAGAGCCCCCGTTTCCTCCTGATCGACCGAGGGGACCGGGAGTCCTGCCTCTCCGGTGAGTCGTGAGGGCCTCCGCCACACCCCTGGGGGATCCTCCGTCCACCCTCGTCAGGGCCTTTTATTCATGTCCCCTGTGTGCATCGCTGGTTTTTCAAATACTTCTTTTATTTGCTTTTCAGGAGTGTTTCCAAGCATTTTTATCTGCCATCTTACTGTCTGCACATGCATGGTTTTTAAAATGTGGTTGTGACATACTATTCTACAATATTTTATGTTTCTGCATGCATGGTTTTTGAAATATGATTCATTTTTGGTTTTCCCCCAACGCATTTTCATGCATTTCTCTTTATCATTTTAATATCCCTGCATGCATGGTTTCTAACATATGCCTCTGATGTGTCATTCAGCATTGTTTTGAAATCATTTTAAGGTTTTGCCACATGCAGGGCTTTAGAAATAGGGTTTTGATTTGTTTTTTTCAATCCATGTTCTGTGTGTGTGTGTTTGCATGTTTGAAAATATGTCTCCGATGTGTTATTCAGCAATCTTTTCATCTATTTTTATATTGCTTTTAACTGTTTCTGGCATGCATCGTTTTTGAAATATGGTTCTAACTTGTTTTTCCCCCCAACAATGTTCTCATACATTTCTGTCTAACATTTTACTATTGGTTCATGCATAGTTTCTAAAATATGCCGCCGATGCATTTTTTATCATTCTGTTGTTTTGCTACATGCATGGCTTTAGAAATGCGGTTCTGATTTGTTTTTTCACAAATGTACTTGTGTACAGCATGCATCTTTCGCCCATGTTGGGTGAGTGGAAATAGAAAATAGAAAACAAACATTTTTATTAATAAATAGATGGCTTGAAACAGGCTGAGAATTTCCAGCACAGCTTTTGGGTGTTAGTCTTGGGATGGGAGGGGAGGGTTTAGTATAGACCAGAAAGTTGGTTTATTTAATTTATTGTTGGAAAATTCTGTTCCCTCCAACATTTCAGCAATGAAAACTGGGATTCACGTGTAGCCAAGCAGCCTCAGAGTGTGGCCAAGATATTAAAAGTTATTAATGAGGGAGAACTCACAAGTTAAAAGAGGCTGCAGCAGTTTGCTTTGGCCTGAGCTTACTGAGAAGGAAATATTTTTGCACTTTTAACATTAGCAGCAATCGAAGTAAAACAAGACAAAAGTGGGGGGAGGAGAGAGAGAAACTGGGACATTTTAAAAGCAGCTGGAAAATGCAAAGGCACAGGATTGATCAGGCCAAATCAGGAGTGTTGGAGGGTATTCCAAGCCTCCAGTTTATTTATTAATTCCAAACCCGGGAGCTTCTCTGAAATGTCTCTTTGTTTTCCTCCCCAGCCTTGCGGAGGCTGAGGGGTGGAGGCGACCTGGCAGCCGAGATGAAGGAGCTGCTGGCCGAAGAAGCCGCCGTCCGAGGAAAAGCCGCCCTGGCCCCCTGGGACCTCTTCCGCAACCGGGCCGTCCGGTGGCAGCTGCTCTCTGTGGTGGTCCTCAGCAGCGCCATGCAGCTCTGCGGGAACGACTCGGTGGGTGGATTGCTCGTCCTCATCCTCCTGCATCCCTGTTTACTGCCACATCTTAGTTAACAAAGAATCCCCCCTTTACAAAGCCTTTGTATGCCTCCTCATCCTCTGTCTAGCTGGGAGGTTTTCTAGCAGCATCCGCATTGTGAGTACGATGGACAAGGGCTGGACTTTCAGTGTCGGGTTATAGCAGTGTGTTTGCAGTAAACAATGCAATGAAACTTGAGTGGGATTCTCCTCCCGTAGCCGTGTGTGCCCCTGCCTGCAACAGGCGAGGTAAACAGCCGCTGCCCCCAGACTCAATTATTGAGCATGCACCGACAGCAAAGCAGAGATAAATGAGAAAGCAGATAAGCCTCCCTCTCCAATTATTCCCAGCATGTTTTAAAAACCACAGATCCAAATCTGGCCAGTTCTGGTAGAAAAGGGAGGAGCTCCCCATGGATTGGGAGGGGTTTTGCGCCACTCCGCGGAGCCACCACCTCCCAGGCCCGGTTGTAATGGACAGCTTGCCTTCCTTCCTTCCTTCCTTCCTTCCTTCCTTCCTTCCTTCCTTCCTGTTTCCTCATGCCCTGCCCCTCTCTTCCCATCCTTCATCCTCTACCCACCCGCCCGGCCCCAGATGTACTCCTATGCCTCCTACGTATTCCAACAGGCCGGCATCCCTGAGGACAAGATCCAGTATTATATCATCGGCACCGGCAGCTGCGAGCTCCTCACGGCCGTCACTTGCGTGAGCATCTCTGCATATGCCCAGAGGGCTGTTCGCGGGGAAATGGTTGTGGGGAGGGGGGCTTCTCTGCCTCAAAGAGAGAGAGAGAGAGAGAGAGACTCAGTCTGACGGGGGTGTGTGGAGAAGTTGGAGAAAAGCAGGGTTTGGCAGGCGGCAGTTCAACAGGTCTTGGAGTTCGGTTTAAGCACGGAAGAAGGGGTTCACAATGTCTCCCTGCACCCCCAAAGCCTCTGTGCGTTTGTTGTTGCCTTTTCAGCCCCCCTGCACCCCTACATGTAGCATTTTAAAACCTCTGCCTTCCTGCTATTCACATTTATTAATATCCTCAGAGAGGGGGCAAAGAGAGGGCATCTAGTCCAGCTCCCAGGCAGAGAACAGGGAGGGGGGGTTGAGTGACCCTCTCCTCTTTTCCACAGCTGAGGGTGCAAATTCTGACACACACACACACACCCAACTGGCCCCTCCCAACCCACTCTTAAAAGCACAGAGAGGTCAGGGATGATGGGTTGTGGAGTTCCCTCCTTCCTCCGAGTAACACTTCTTGTCTCTCGGGGGTCTTATGGGGGGGGGTCTTCCTTACAGATCCTGGTCATTGAGAGAGCAGGACGGAAGGTGCTGGTGGTCGGGGGCTACACCCTCATGGCCGTTTGGGCCACCGTCTTCATGGTCGCCCTCTCCATGCAGGTAGCCGTTACGGGGGGCGGGGTGATAGTGGGGTCCCTTCCCTCCTTCCTGGGCAGGAGGAAAACCTTAAAGTCTCCTCTGTTTCCTTCCTTCTCTTTTCTTACCTCTTCCCTCCCTCCCTTCCTTTTTCCGTCATCCCTTCCTTTGTTCCTTCCTTCTCTTTCCTTCTTTCTCTCCTCTTTTGTCTCCCTCTTTCCTTCCCTTTATCCTTCTTTCCTTCTCTCTATCCCTCACTCACTCACTCTTTCTCTCCCTTCCTTTCCCCTTCCCTCCTTCCTCCCTGTCTTCATTCTCCCTCTCTTTCTTTTCTTGATTCCTTCCCTCTTTCCTTCCCCTTTTCCTTCTTTCTTTCCCTCCTTCTTTTTCTCCCTCTCCTTCCTTCTCTCTTTCTCTCTATCCCTTCTTCCTTCCTTGCTTGCTTCCTTCCCTTCCTCCCTGTCTTCCTTTTCCCCTCTTTTTCTTTTCTTCATTCCTTCCCTCCCTTATCCTTCCTTTTCTCTTTCTCGCCATTCCTCCCTCCCTCCCTCTCCTTCCTTCCTTCCTCTCTTCCTTCCTTCCCTCTTTCCTCCTCCGCCCTTCGCAGGACCGCCTGGCCTGGATGCCGTACCTCAGCATGGCGTGCCTCTTCGCCTACATCCTCAGCTTCGGCATTGGGCCGGGTGAGAAACACAGACCCTCCCTTGAGAGTGGGGGGGAAGGGGGGCCTTTTATGGTCTCCCTCGGCTTTTAATTAGTGTTTATTAACCAGCTGTGCCTCTTCTTGGAGGCCCTGGTTAACTGGGGGAAATGGGGTTGCATTAGACTCGAGTGTCTATTTTGGGAGCTTTTGGGGGTCATTTGGGATCTTGGCAGCCTTGCGTGGAGGAAGTTTGAAATGGTGAATCTGACGGGCCTTTCACAGAAGACACACGTGTGAGTGTTGCCGGGCAGCCGGGTGGACCGTAGAATCCTAGAACCATCCTAGAGCTGGAAGGGTCACCAAGGGGACATCTAGTCCAACCTCCTTTTGCCATGCAAAAAAGCCCACAACCCAAGCATCCAGCCTCTGTTCAAAGACCTCCAGAGAAGGAGTCCGCCACCTGCTAAGGCAGTCTTTTCCATGAGTCGAAAGGGACAAGAGGACATCTAGTCCAACCCCATTCTGCCATGTAGGAATCTGCAACTAAAGCTCTCCAGAGCAATGGCCATGATCTAACCTTTGTTCAAAGGCGTGCAAGGAAGGAGGCCATAATCCACTGCCCAACAGCTCCGTATGCCTTGGATGTTTGTCCTAATGTTTAGGTGGAATTAAAAAGTGGGTAACCGAGACTTGTTGCATGTGTTTCTTTCCTCGCAAATGGGAAGTGAGGAACTCAAAAGCTGTGTTTCTTTTCCACAGCCGGTGTGACGGGCATCATCCCCACGGAGATCTTCGACCAGGTCTCCCGGCCGGCCGCCTACATGGTCTCCGGCTCCCTCCTCTGGACCAACCTCTTCCTGGTGGGAACGGTGTTCCCATTCATCATGGTAGGCCCCAGATCTCCTCTCTCTAAATAGCTAAATATCTAAATATATCTGCCTGCAAAACAACAGCTGGTCAGCCAGGGTTGCAAAGCGTGAGAGAGAGCTACGTATATTTTTAGCTTCTTTCTGTATGTCTGTGACCCTTCTCTTCCGTTCACATTTATGTCTTGGCTCATAAATCAGAATTCCAAAATGTAAGGGCCAGGGAAAAGTCCTCCCCCCAAAAAATCTCCCCAATCATGTGATGGTGAAATTTTGGGGGTGCACGCCAGGATAGCCTTTAGAGCAACACACACAACCACACAAAGAGTCCGAATAATAATTCCTCACACTTTCCATTGCCTCTCCGCCAGAGGAGATGGGTCTTTTCTAAAGCTAATGGCCGGGCTCTTGCTAACTCAGAATCAATCCACACATAAAATACTTTGGATTTTTGGTGGCCAAAAGGAAGCGCACACAGAGGCAGAATCCAAAACTTACAGGCGGCTGTGTAGATCTAAAAGTATTTCTCACACTTTTCCTTGCCAATCCCAACCAGAGGAGACCAGGCTTTTGTAAAGCTAACAGCTCTTGCTGCCTCAGAATCAATCTGCCCATAAAATACTTGCAAATACCTCAGGTTTTGGCAGCCCAAACAGAAGCACACACAGTCCAAAAATTACAGGCAGTTCTATGGATCCAAAAGAATTTCTCACACTCTTTTTCACCTCCCAGCTCAGGGACACAACTCTTTTGTAAAGCTAATGGCTCCTGCCAGCTGAGAATCAGGCCACCCCAAAAAGTATTTGCAAGTCCTTCAAATTTTGGGAGCCCCAAAGGGAAGTCATGTCATCCATTGCATGGTGAGAGGGGTGGACAGGAGGGATTTTAGAGGGCAAGCGCGGAGGGAAGCAGGAAACGTCTGGATCAAAGACTTTTGGGGTAGGCCCTTAAATTGCTAGTGCAATTGTCAAGTTTTTTATTTGCCACTGAAAAGTCTTAATTTGCTAATGTAATTTGCTGGGTCTTGTCTGAAAATTAAAAATCCTTAAATTGCAAAGGTAGTTAGCTAATTTTGACTGGCACAGTAAAAATAAAAATCTTAATGTGCCAACATGGTTGGCTGATTTCAATTTGCAAAGTGAAAATCTTTTGCCTACAAATGTAGTAGAATTGTAATTTTGTAACTGTAATTGTGATTGTGATTGAAAATGTCTTAATCTGCAAGTGCAGTTTGCTCATTTTGATTTGCAAAACAAAAATCCTTTATCTGCAAATGTCGTTTGCTAGTTTTGAATTGTAACTGAAAATTTCTTAATCTGCAGATGTATTTTGCTCATTTTTAATCTGCAAATCAGAACTTTGAACTTGCTAGTGTAGATTCCTGCTGTCAATTTGCTAATTTGACTTAGGGGTGTTTGCCCTCCTTCAATCACTCCTACAATGGGAGAATTAGAAGGGGTCCGCCAAAGGTCATGCAGACCACCCCTCCTTCCTTCCATCCTTCCTTCCTCCCAGTCCAGGAAATACATCCAAGGCTCTCCACCTCTTGTTCCTCCTCTGTTTCATTTCAGGAGGGATTGGGGCACTTCTGCTACCTCCCTTTCCTCACTGTTTGCGTCTGCACTGCCCTCTACGTGGGTCTCTTTCTCCCTGAGACGAAAGGGAAAACGTTTTTGGAGATCTCAGAAGAATTCAGCAAGCGAAACTTCAGGGGGGCTGAAGCGTCCTGTGAAGATCCCTGGAAGACGTCAGCAGAAGAGGAGGAAAGCAGATCCACCGTGCTGTAGTTTGCTTTTGCCTTAGCCTCCAGGGAAAGGCAAGATTCGAACTCCTCCTCTCTCCTCCATCCTTAATTGAGCACAAACTGTTTTTGCACTTTGAAGTCACTTTGCAGCTGAAGTCAGCTGAGGATGAAAGTGTGAGGAAGAGAGGAAACCAGGACGTTTTAAAAGCAGCCATGAAAATGGAAATGCAGAGGTTGAATCAAGATTGTCCCAGCCAAATTGGGGGAGAATTGGACGGTATGGATCCACCGGTCCTTGTATGGTCCCTCTCAAACTCATTCCCTTCCAGACTGGAAATCTGAACCGGAACCAGTTTGATGCTGGAATGGAGATTGTTGTTGTTGTGTTAGTTTTAGCAGAAGGAACCAATCCAATCCCTGGGATTTTCTCTCTCTGTCTTTTTCTTCCACTCCAGCCAAAATCTACCTCAGAGAGAATCTCTATTTTATTCTCCTTCTGGGATCCATAAAACCAAGATGCACTTTACATAAGGTTGATACATTTGGAGGAGGTGGTTTTAAAACACGGTGCTATTTGGTTTTTAATTTTTGAAAAACAATCTCTTGCAGTGTTTTAAAAACTTTTCAGTTATATTGGCCAAGATGGCTGCTGAACTTGAAGATTCAACACTGCTGCATGCAAACAATTATTTTGCTAGTAGCCAGATGAGCCACAATATGCAAGCCTTCAAGGGCAGAGGTGGACTTTCATGTTTGGTTGGAAACATCCCTTTCTCATGCAGCCATCTCCTGGCAGTGGGTTGGACTAGATGGCCCTTGGGGGTCCCTTCCAACCTTATGATCCCCTCACATGATTGATGCAGGGAATATGTCCCTGAGAATGGCCTCCTGCTCTCATTCTAGAATAGGAGAATAGTGAGATGGGAATGGGTGACCTCCAAGGGTCATCCAGTCCATCCCCTCCTTCTTTCCAGCGGGAGAAATGAATCTACAGCATCCCAAGCAGACGGACAAATCCAAGCTTTACTCCCAAAGAAGGAGGAAGTCTGCCCCCTGAGATTGCCTTGACCAAGGAGGGGGGAAAGTTACTACAAGAGAAATCATTAGGTGGGTCACCAAAGGGTCATCTATCCCAACCCCCACAGACTCAGTTATGCCTGTGTGTGCAGCTTCCCGATCTAAAGAGCTTTGCTTCAAATGCACCTGAATAAGCCTGAGCTATGCAGCTATACCCTCTTGGAATCACAGGAGACGAGGAAGGGTGACTCCGGGGGTCATCTGGTCCAACCCACAATGGCAGTGCAAGAAATGTCCACAGCTGTAAAGGCATCCCTGATGCAACCTCTCATTAAAAACTTCCAAGATGGCAAAGGAGGGGAGGAAATCTAAACAGTATTAATCTAGAGTTGGGAGGGGTGGAGTTTCCTTCTTTGGAGGTTTTTAAACAGAGGCTGGGTGGCCATCTGTCATGGGGAATGTTTTAATGGGGTTGTTACGGCCACAAGAGGTCCTTTTAATCAGGTAGTGTTTAAGATTTTCCAAGACAAGTGACAGGCAAAAAGGCACAGAGAGACCAAATGTGGTTTTCATCCACTATGCATGTAACATTTATTGAGACAAAGCTCTTTCACACACACATACTCACAAACACGATCCTTCCCTGAATGGTGATCAAACGTCCACGAAGGGGTGGATGGCCCTGGTGCCGCGGACAGGAGCCACGTCTGAGGCTGGGAAAAGTCCCATGTTTTATACCTCCTTCATCTCCTTCCTTGAGAAAGGCAGGCTTTTCAGGTTGGCATGGTTTCATAACAGTTCCTTAAGCAGATCAAGGTGCGTCCTGTGTTCGCAAAGAACTCCCTCAATCATGCCAACAGCTGGTATTGTCCATGTTACGCCCGGCCAGCAGTCCACTAGCAGTCTGCTGGGAAGTTCTGTTTGTACTGAACTTCCCCAGGCCAAGCCGACAAGTCCTGTTGTTCAAGTTCTGCTTGCTTAACATTTTCGCTTCGTCCGCCAAGTCTTCCTTCTTTCTCGGTCCGGCTTCCAATATATACCTCTTAGCCATGCTCTGCGCGGCATCCATTTTATTTGGGTCTTTTAAGGCCTTGCTTCTCTAGGATCGACAGGATGCATACACACAACCATACATACAGGCATACTCTCACAGGGTCTCCCTGCATGGCTGAATGGGGTTGGCCCTTGGAGAAACCCTCCAACTCTCTGAGCTCTCTATGGTACTGAAATTGTTTAGGAATAGAGGCTGGGTGGACATCTGTCGGGAGGATTTGGATTGGGTGTTCCTTCAGAGCAGTATGGGGGTGGACTGGATGGCCTTTGGGATCCCTTCCAACTCTAATACTCTGAACTCACCATGGTGCTTAAATGGTCTAGAATGGGACTGGACTGGATGACCCTTGGAGGTCCCTTCCAACTTTAGGATTTCATTAGTTCTCCAAGCTGCTGAAATTGTTTAGGCATAGAGGCTGGATGGCCATATTTTGGGAGGGCTTTGATTGGGCATTCCTGCATGGCAGAAGGGTGTTGGACTGGATGGTCCTTGAGGTCTCTTCCAACTCTATGGCTACACTAGAAGGCCATCTAGTCCAATAATGTTGAAGGCTTTCATGGCTGGCATTCATAGGTTTTCTGTGTGTTTTTTTTCTGGGCTGTGAGGCCGTGTTCTGGAAGAGTTTATTCCTGATGTTTCTCCTGCATCTGTGGCTGGCATCTTCAGAGAATGGTTGGGTAGGAATGCGGGGGGGGGTATATACTGTGAAGCCCTGTTGAGGAGATATGTGAATTTGTGTATTGACTGGCTAGTTTCTCGGGGGAGACATGCAAGAAGGATTAGTGTCTATTTGGCTAATGGTCCATTGTCTGCTGGAAATCCCCCCGTCCCTGGATGGAGTTCATTTGCATGTGTTTTGTTTACTTTGAGGGCTTCTTCTTTCCTGTTGAAGTTGTCCAGGGGTTTGTGGATTTCAATAGCTTCTCTGTGCATTCTGACATGATAGTTGTTGGCCTGGTCCAGAATTTCTGTGTTTTTAAATAGCATTTTGTGTCCAGGTTGGTTTAGAACCTGTTCTACTACTGCTGATTTTTCTGGCTGGCCCAGTCTGCAGTGTCTCTCATGTTCCTTGATTCGTGTTTGTTTGCACACTGCGTTTAGCGGTCCCTATGTAAACTTGTCCACAGATGCAGGCTAAACATCAGAAATAAACTCTTCCCAAACACGGCCTCACAGCCCGGAAAAAAACCACAGAAAACCCCCAATAATGCCAATAATCCACATCCCTGAGACAGGAGGGGGCTCCCCAACCTCTGTTTTAAAAACTCCTAGCAAATGAGAGAGGCCACCCCACCCTTCCGAGGGAGTCCTCTGTTCATGCTGTGAGGATGGGAAAAGCAAACCGTAGAAGCCTAGGATCTTGGAAGGTGTCCCCAAAGGCCATCTATCCCAACCCCTTGCCCTGCAGGAATCCACAGACCAGGTGTGAGCAAGAGGAATGTCCATGGCTGTGGCTGCTTCGCTGATAGGTTTGTGATTTTAAAAGCATGCACTATAGTTCTATTTATGTATGTACTATATAAAATTTAAAACTTTCTCTTGCAAAATAATGTTTATCATGATGCATGTGAATGAAATAGTTCTAGCAAAGATAGCTGCTCAGAGAAAAGGAAAACCCAGGGGAAAAGAGAACCAGTGTGTGCAACGTACTCATGGGACAGCAGCATGGTTTAATGGTTTCAAAGACCAGTGTTCATTAGCCAATCCCTGCTTGGCTAAGGAAATCCACCTTGGGTGCAAATCACACTCTCTCAGCCTCAGAGGAAGGCACAGTAGCAAACCATGAAAAATAAATTCAGCCAAGAAAACTCTGCGACAAAGTTGCCATCACTCAGATTTGACTTGAAGGCATATTGCAACAACAGGTTTGAAAAAACGGGCAGGGGGAGGGTCTACTTTTGGGGGGAAACTGAGGCTGTTTCAACAGTGAAAAACCAGCAAAAATGGTGATTAAGACCGGGAATGCTGTTGAGATGGGGAGACCACCCCTCTTTTAAGGGCAGCTGAAAAGGGGGGAAGGCAGAGGATTATCTGGGACTTTCCCAGCCAAATCAGGACAGTTGGAAGGTATACAATTGCACAATAATAAAATAATTCCAGGCCACACTCTGGAATTTGTTCCTCTGCCGCCATCGGACTGACTACGGCATCACATGCCCTCCCTCCGTTGTGTCATGCAGTCCAGCTCTGCCGAGGCCTTAAAAGATGCGGTTCGTTGCACCTTTGGCTTTTACTTATTAACTCCCCAGTGGGACAGGGGTAGAGAAAGACCAACAGCTGCTGGAAATGACCAGTTTATTGGCCGCCTCACAGCTCAGGCATCCCAGGTAAGCAAAGCCTGGATGAAGGTTGGTGCCTGCCCAGTCCGGCCCAGGGGCTGGAGAAGCTGGAATAATTGGAATTGTAATAGTAACAGTAGCTTTCTTCCAGAATTGTGACATACCCAGGAAGGGGTATGGGCTTCTTCCAGCTCACCACAGAGAACCAGAGGATCACAGGATTGAAAACGGGTCACCTAAAGGACATCTAGTCCAACCCTCAAAGCATCAGAGGAAATACACGCAGCTGTAAAGCCATATCCCTGACAAAGCCAGTGACCCAATGCAACCTCTGTTTGCAAACGAACAAAAACCCTTCAACAAAAAGGAGAATGCAGGCCACCCCTCTGAGGTAGTCCATTGCTGAATCATCAAGAAATATCTTACTAAATATTTATAGGTGCCAACTGACGTTTATTTCCTACATACAACACTGCGCTCCTGCTTTGCTTTGTTAAATGTGCCACCAGTGTATGTGGTCTGAGCACTGGATTCCTCTAGGAGGCCAGGGTTCAAATCCCCACTCAGCCATGAAAACCCCCTAGGTCACACTCTCTCAGCCTCAGAAGTGGCAGACCCCCTCTGAGTAATGAAAACATATTTGCTGTAAGAACAGTTTGAGAGCAGAATATGGACTCCCTCGCAGGGTTGGTGGACTCTCCTTCTTTGGAGGCTGAGGTTGGATCAAGGCCATCTCTCGGGAGTGCTTTAGTTGTATGTCTCTGCATGGCAAGGGGGGTTGGGCTAGATGACCCTTGAGAGTCCCTTCAATTCTAGGATTCTATGATACTGACGATTGCTCTGTGCACCAGGGGAGCACAAAGTGTTTGGTGTAACCCAGAGTAACTCCGGACTGGCCTTTAGCTCATCCTGTGCAAGCTCAGAGGAACTGGGTGCGAGGTCAGTGTGTCGGAGGGGGAATTTAAGTTCATCATCATGATAAAGAGGAAGACAGTCGAGGAAAGAGGGAAAGAGCTGAGTCCACCATGACTAAGGTTTCTCTCCTTTTCATCACCTCTTTCGTGGAATATTTAACCCGGGAAAATGGTTCTCCACCAATAGCTGGGAAGAGCAAATCGCTCGCTGCGTCCTAAAGAGGGCATAAAATTTGAACTCCAACTCGTGGCTGCCCCCCATCTGCCCCTCTTCCTTGAGTCCTTGTTTTTGGACAAAGGGGGAAATTAGAGACAGAGGAGGAAGAAAGAGGGAACCTGACCATCGTCTGCAAGTTTGGGCTAAGATGGTTGCGGCCACCTTCTTCATGGACCTGGTGAGTCATTTCATACAATTTGGCAGAGATGGCCCTGATTAATCCCACTTTTTCATCTGCTGCTAAAATGCCCCGGTTTTCCTCCCTCTTTCCTCCCTTGTCATCAGCTTACTTTCAATGGATAACCTTCAATTGTCCAATTTGGCAGCAACAGGCCCGGTTAATCTTCTGCCTTCCTGCTTTCTTAGCTCTTTTTGAAATGGCCTGGCTCCTCTTTCCTCCTTCCCCTTTCTGATCTAGCGTCCCTTCCAGCATGGTGGTCGAATGTTAACAGCGGTCAGTGGGCCTGGCTGGATGGTTTCCCTTCTGCCAGATATTGCAAAAGAAGGGAGGGAGGGAAGGAAGGAAGGAAGGAGTGAGGAAGAGAGAAAGAGGGGTATCTGGACAGCGAGGCCTTCTCTGTCTCCCAGGCGCAGCACCGCCGCCTCTTCCCGATCGTCCTGGTTTTGGGGTTTGGCAGCAACCTCCCAATCGGCTTCCAGGTCTCCGTCATCACCTACCCTTCCCAGGTAAGTCCCATCTGGTGTTGGGTTGGAGGCCGGCCATGGGGGGAGAGCGGCCCCCTGAGATGCCGGGCAGTGATCCCCAAACTTGGGTCTTCCAGTTGTTAGGACTTCATCTCCCAGAATTCCTGATGGTTGGCCAAGGTGGCTGCTAGGGCTTCTGGGAGATGGAGTCCCAAACACCTGGAAGACCAAAGTTTGGGGATCAGAGTGAAGCTTTGCTCATGTTAATAAGGCTGGATGCATGCACTGAATCTCACTGCCTGTGCAACACTCTCTCCACGGCCGTGAGTGGAATGCAGACATCTGGTTATACTATTATTATTATTATTAGGAATTCAGCATGAGACTTGCGTCCTTGTAAGTGGACTTGTGTGTCCAGGAGACGGAATAAAGTATTTTTCCAATGTCCCTATTCAAATATCTGTGTGTGCGTGTGCACCTATACAATGACACATAAAGATTAGTTATTTTGCAAAAGAAATGCAACCCAAGGCCTTTGGTCCAGGACAGAAGCAACCATTACTGATCTCATTGGGGGTTTTTTGTGGGGGTGTTTCTTCCCCCCTAAAATTTCAAAGTCTTCTCCATTTCCTTCCTCCCACCAGGACATCAAGGAGTTCCTCAACGCCTCCTGGGTCCGGCGACATGGAGTCCCCCTCGGGCCAGAGACCCTCACCCTCCTCTGGTCCTTCATCGTCTCTGTCTACTGCCTGGGGGGTCTCTTCGGCTGCCTCTGGAGCGGGACCCTCGTCGCCAGATACGGGAAGTAAGCAGCCGGTACCCCCCGGATCCTATCATGAATCCTCGACTGGAGTAGACCCAGTTTATCTTTCTCCATCCCCATTTTCTCAGCCCTTTAAAAATGTCCCAGCCTCTCTCTCCTCCCTCATCCTCAGCTTCGTCTAATTGCAGCTAACTGGACTCAAAGTGCAAAGGTTGTTTGCACTCGGTCAACTCACCAAGGAGAGAGGAGAGGAGAGTATTTCCCATCCAGCCACTCCTTCGGTTGGTTTGCTTCTAGCCAAGAGTAATAATCATAGAATCAAAGAGTCAGAAGGGTCCCCGAGGGCCATCTAGTTCAACCCCCTTTGGCCATGCAAGAATACACAGCTGAAAGATGTCTATGATTAACCGAAGACCCTCAAAAAAAGGCAGCCCACCACCCTCCAAGGCAGCCTGTGGTCCACTAGAGTTGGAAGGGACCCTCAAGTGCCATCTAGTCCAACCCCATTCTGCCATGCATCCCTTCCTTAATGAGGGAGGGGGCTTTGATTGCACTGTGAGGAACTGTGGCCAAACCTTTCAGCCAGAAGGTGTGTCCACACATGGCATAAGATTATAGCACTTAGATACCACATTTAACTGTCCTGATGGTTCTGTCCTCCCATGGAATCCTGGGATTTGTAGTTTGGGGAAACTACAAATCCCAGGATTCCTTAGGGGTGATTGATGGAATCTTAGAGTTAGATAGGGCACCCAAGGGCCATCTAGTCCAACCCAATCTGTCAATCATAACTGTAGAGGCACAGGAGCAGTAAAGTGGGATCGAACTGCTGTAAACAGTTCGATCGGGGTTGAATTGCTATAAACTCCAGTGCAGACAGACTTTGGAAAGGAGATGAATTCGAGAGGGGGTCCAGACCCAAGAACTGTGGCATTTAAGTGGGCAGGGAGGTGGAATTATAACCCAGCTCTAAAAATTCAGACAGAGACTCATATTTCTTTTAATGCATTGCAGGAAGAAAGGTCTGCTGTGGGCTGATTGTATGGTCATCGCAGGCATGCTTCTGATCGGTTTCAGCAAGACTGCCGACTCTTTCGAAATGATCCTGGCTGGCCGCTTTTCCTACGGCATCGCAGCAGGTAAGGGACCCCCTCTCCACCGGCTCCCCCACTTTAATTATTTCAGGCAAAGGGATCTTTGCAAAACATGAGAACCAAAGGCCACAAAGCATTCATTAATTAACTTCTTGCAATTCAATGTGTAACCACTAAATATTTCTTCTTTGTGCAAGAATTGCTTCCCTACTTTGTTGATACTATGAACTTTCAATGAAATACTTTTAATTGATTGCATTGCTAGGAATGATGTATATATTGCAACCTGTTTTTATGGTAAAGCGCCTTCTTAATTCAAAGTGGCACAAGGTGAATAAACCGATAAACAAACATGGCCCCTTTCAGGGTTGAAATCTTTCCGTCCATCCAGTAAAACAATTTTTACTTCTCTAGGATGTCAAATCCCGGACTCCCACTGACAACACTGTCAAATTTTTTAAAAGCAAATAAATATATACAATTAATTCCATCTGTTGTATGACTCTGCTTTTCCTTAATAATAGCTGTTTTTCCCCTAAAATGATTATGTCTGGCTTAAATTCAAATGAGCCTATGCAGATATTTTTTCCAAACTTTTCAGGTTGAACATGAGACCATCTCTCTGGGTGTGAATTTTTTTGAGAAATGTAACTTTCCCCTCTCCTCTTAAAGGGATTTCCCTGAATGCCACCGGACCCTACCTGGTGGAAGTTTCGCCCAAAAAGCTGAGAGGTTTTGCCATCACAACGTCTGTGGTGTTTTTCGCATTAGGAAAAGTCTTGGGACAGATTATGGGTTTGAGGTAAAGCAAAAAAAAATAATCATTTATCTTTAATTCTTGAGTGGATTTAATCCATTAATCTTTGCAAAGCCAAACAATGATATTTATTTCCTTTCCAAAAATCACACATGCCCCCTTCATATCTGGATCCAGCCACCTTGAGTCATGCTTTGGGGGACAGTTCATATCACTGTTTGGTCAATGTGTCTTTTTTCTTTCTCTTTCCTTTCAAAATATGGTGTGCCTACATAAAGTGCTGGAGGCTCTCCTTCAGAGGAAGGGACTGGCAAATCCACCTCTGAGGAGGATTCCTGGCCTAAGAAACCCTCTGAAAAAATTCATGGGGTCCCAGAAGTCCACAGGCAAATTTAAGGTGCACGCGCGCACACACACACACACACAGTATAGCAATATGTTGTATGGTGTAAATCTCTCCGTGTGGAGTTACGCATTGACTGGGCTACACAAGCATTGTGTTGAACGGCAGCATTGTACAACTGAACACCCACTGAAATGCTTGTACACCAGTGTGCAGTCGTACAACTGAGCCAAAACACCAAGTGTGCTGCCAGATTCAGGTGATATCACAACTGGTAGCTGAATGCAAACACAATTGAATGCGCAAAAGTACCGCACACACAGATTTTTCTCCACAACCTTCAGCTGAAATGTGGTCTTTCAGAGGAGAAATGTCCAAGCACTTCCATGGGGGACGTTACACATTTGTAAGGTGACAGCATGGATTTTGGCCAATCTATCGGGGAGAGATCCTTAGGATCTGTGCTGCTCATCCCACCGTGGCCACCGTCATCCAAACTCAAGTACTGTAATTTATTACTTTATTTATTGCGCCTCCTTTCTTTTCCTCCTTGCGCAGAGACCTCCTGGGGGGACCTTTTTGGTGGCCCCTCCTCTTGGCCCTCTGCGGGATCCCGGCCCTGATCCAGCTCCTGGTGCTCCCGTTTCTCCCTGAATCCCCTCCGTATCTCCTGCACCAGAAGGGGGACAAGGAAGGGTGCCTGAGAGGTAATTTTGGGGGTTGCAGGTGGGGTTCCCCATTCGCTGGAGCATTACCCCGAATCGTGCCGAATTCTGGGTCAAAACAAGGTGTTTGTTTAAGTGATAGTTTTTTAAGCTCAAACAAATCCGATTTTGCTAAGATATAAGCAAATACAGTTGTCCCTTCATATTTGCTGGGGTTTTGTTCCAGGAACACCCCCCTATGGATACCAAAATCCGTGAATATTCATGTCCCATTATATGCAATGGCATAGTAGTAAAATGGTGTCCCTGATATAAGATGGGAAAATCAAGGTTTGCTTTTTGGATTATTATTTTATTAAGAATATTTTCAAGCTGTGAATACTTAAATCCGTGGATACCAAATCTGTGGATACAGAGGGACAACTGTAATAGAATAATTGTTCTGCCTGAGAATGTCATCTAACATTTTCGGTAAACTGACGAATCAAAGCTTGTCTCATAATAAATCATAATAATGATAATTAGACTGAACAAAAACAGATGAATGAAACTGCTATGGATAGAGCTGCAATTGCAGAAAGCAGAATGGTTTGGAAGAGGACAGATTATCCAAAGATCTCTCTCACCAATGTCTAGATAGTTAGAGAGAATCCAAGTTTTTGCTGGTTCAAAACTTCATTCATTGACACTGGGAAGAGTGTGAAAGGGAGGCTGATAATGCTAATAACAGTAATTGTTATTATAATTGGACATCATCCGATGAGGCCGCCTTGCTTCTTAGATTCCCAGGTAGAATTGGAATGGCCAAAAGTCCAAGCATCCGGTCAGTAAGACACCCATGGAAGTGAGGGAAATAACCATCACCATCTAATTATTGATCAGCTTGATGATGATGATGATGACAAACAATTATTACAAACCAGGAACATTCCACATTATCAGACAATACCTCGCTGTCAAGATTTCAGGTTAACTCGGGGGTCTCCCTTTCTCTCGGGGGGTGTCTCTCTGTTTCATTGAGGACCTTCTGAAATTTCAGTCTTTCCCCTCTTAATGTGGGAGACCCCCCCCCATGTGGAGGAAGAGGAGCGATGAGGGCGACTGATTCTCCATCCAAAGACGGGGGTATCAACCACATCTCTCATGAGCGACTTTTTGCCATGTGGGCTCCTGCACAGCAGAAGGGGGTTGGACTAGGTGGCCTTTGGGGGTCCCTTTGAACTCTAGTAGAAGCTGGGCTGCCTTGGAGGGTGGAGGGCCCTCCTTCTCTGGAGGTCTTTAAAGAGAGGGTGGGTGACCCACCTTGCAGGAGTTCTTTAGATGTTTATTCCTGCATGGCAGAATGGAGTTCGACTAGATGTCCTCTGGGTGAGTCTTCCAACTCTACTGGACTACTGTGCTGCCTTGGAGGGTGTTGAGCTCTCCTTCTCTTGAGCTCTTTAAACAGAGGTTGGATCATGGCTGCCTCTCGGGAGTGCTTTTGCTCTGTCTTCCCACGTGGCAGAAGGGGTTGGACTAGATGGCCCTTGGGGGTCCCTCCTAGCTCTGTGATTCCATGGCTGTGTGACGCCTGTTATCCTCCCCACCCACCCACAGCCATGCGGGCCCTCTGGGGTGACGACCCCCAGGCCCAGCTGGAGGAGATGATGAAGGAGAGGCCGGAGGCCGGAGGCAGCGGCAAGAACTGGGGCGTCCTGGACCTGATGGCGGCGCCTGCTTTGCGGCGGCCCCTGGCAGTCACCCTCCTGCTCATCCTCAGCCTCCAACTCTGCGGGCTCAGCGCAGTTGAGTAGCTCTGGGAGTTTGGGGGGGGGAGTTACGGTGGGCTCGTTAGCTCGGGACTGATTGATAAATTGATGAAAGGCCCAGGGTGGGGCCAATGAACGGGAGCCCTGAGATCAAGTAACCCTTTCCCCCTCTCCTTATTTTTTCCTTCTCCTCTCCTTCTGCATCCTCTTCCTCTTTCCCCCTTCCTTCTTCCTCATTCTCTTTTTCCTCCTCTTGCTTCTCCTCCTTCCTCTCTTTTTCCTCCTCTTCTTCTCTGACCTCTTCTTTTTCTCTTCTTCCTCTTCTTCCTTCCTCTCTCTTTCCTCCTCTTACTCTTTCTATTCTCCCTCTTCCTCATTTTCTTTTTCTCCTCCTCTTTCTCCTCCTTCCTCTCTTTCCTCCTCTTACTTCTTCCCTTACTTGTTCTCTTCGTCCTCTTTCTCTTCTTCCACTTCCTCCTCTTCCTCCTTTTCTTCTCTGGCTCTTCCTTCTTTTTCTCTCCTCTGCCTCCTCTTCCTTCCTCTTCCTTCCTCTTCCTTTTGCTGTTCCTTTTCCTCCTTCCTCTTGTCTTCCTCCCTCTCTCTAGTATTACCTTTTTTCTTTACCTCCTCCTCTCCTTCTCCTCTTCTTCTTTTCCTCCATCCTCTTCCACCTCTCCCTTTTCTTCTGCTCTTCCTCTTCTTCTTCCTCCTTCTTCTCCTTCCTCCCTATACCTCTTCATCTTCCTTGTCCTCCACCCCCTAATTCTCTTTCTCCTCCTTTCCTCTTCCCCCTCTCCTTCCTTTTCCTCTTCCTTCCTCCTTCCTCCTTCCTCTGACTTTCCCTCTTTCCTCCTCTTCCAGATCTACTTCTACACCTTTGAAGTCTTCCACACGGCCAGGATCCAGGAGGATCTCATCCCGTACGTGACTCTGGGGACCGGCACCTGCGAATTTGCCGCCGTCCTCCTGTGTGTAAGTCCCACCCCCCAAAGCTCAACAACAACCCTGGGGGGTGGGACAGATGGGGATTAACAGAAATGTGGAGCAAGGGGTGGGTGGGTTGCGGCTGTTGTGGCGAAGGGGGAGAGAAAGGAATCTGGGGTCTTCATTTTGCAAAAGGAAAGGAAGCAACCATTGCATTCTTATTTTAGACACAAGGAGGTGAGGAAATGTTGCAAATTTTCACAACCCAAAACTACATGTCTGCAAAATATTCTTTTATTGTGCTTTTGCCCCCAAAAGTGGAACATTTTTGTATAGGAAAAAGTCTGTGTCATTCAGTTTGTTTGTGGGGGACGAGTGAGCTTATTTATATAAAACCAGCTCTGAGGTCAACATTTTTCCTCTTCTTTTAATGTCTAAGGGGGGGGGACCCACATTTTCTTATGTGCAAATAATTACAGAAAAAACAGCCCTGAAGAATGGAGAAAGAGTTGAAAACTTTCCCCAAACCTCTGATGTTGATCGCATGGGTTTGTGCTTCATCCCTTTTGCTGCCTGGTTGCTCCTGTGTATGAGGATTTGGGGAAGGTTTGAAT
This sequence comes from Gambelia wislizenii, assembly GCA_030847615.1. NCBI lineage: Eukaryota > Metazoa > Chordata > Lepidosauria > Squamata > Crotaphytidae > Gambelia > Gambelia wislizenii. Next base: position 163,074,483 of record JAUMIR010000006.1, on the reverse strand, counting down.
CCTCTCTGGGTTTTAGTCAGAACTTAAAAAGGACTATCTCCAAGGCACAGAACCACACACACACACACGCACACACGCTCCTCTGCAGAGCCAGGGCTCCGACCTTTCTGTCTGGGATATTTCCCCCCTTGCACCATTAACATTAACGCTTTTCCTGCGCTTCCCACAGAGCGGCATCATTGATTGTTTCGGGCGGCGGATTCTCTTGTGGGGCGGGTTCACGATGATGAGCCTGGCCATGGCGCTGCTCCTTCTCACCCTCTCCTTGCAGGTGAGTAGGAGGACTACCTGGATGGGCTTCCTCTTGGCTTTTTTGCAAATTGAACCTGTTCCCCATTTTCTGGGCTGCAAAATCTCCCTTGCAATACACTGCCTTTAAATTTGCAAAATTCTGCGAAACTACTTTTGCACACAGTTTGCAGGACTTGAAGCCAGAGAATCCGGGACGTTTTAGAAGCATTTTGAAAGTGGGAAGGCAGTGGATTTATTGGGACAGTCTTTGCCAAATTGACACACCGTAACTTTGGGCTAGGCCTTAGCAGGACTTCCTTCTTGAGCTGAACATTTTGGGATGAATAAAAATCTTCAGGAAGAGATTAAAAAATCAAGCTTTTCCCCCCCTGAATCCATCATCGTGGCTGGAAAGAAGCATGTTATAGAACCACAGTCATAGAATCATAAGGGAGCTTTAAAGGCCATCTAGTCCAACCCGCTTCTGCCATGCAGGAATCCACACAGCTGAAGAGATGGGTACCCAGCCTGTATTTGAAGGCCTCCAAAGGTGTCGTATTGTTTTGCTTATTAAAAAATAATTTCCTCCTCCTCCTCCCCTCCCAGGACTCTCTGCCAGGGCTGTCCTACTGCAGCGTCTCCCTTATTTTCCTCTTCATCATCTTCTATGGCGTCGGCCCCTGTGAGTAAACGGGGGGGGGGGGCTTGGTGGAGGCAAGGGGTAGCCAGTACGCGTCTTAAACGCTCTCCCTTCTTAACGATATATGACGCTCTGTATCATAATTATGCTCATAACGACAATCTCTTTTCTAAATGCTTTCTGTCTCAAACACTCTCTGTTCTTAGCTATTTATTATACAGTAGGACCTCCGTATCCGCTGGGGATTGTTTCTGGGGGGCTGTGGATACCGAAAACCCTGGATAATAGCGAACGCAATGGGACTTCTGGTTAAAAAACCATAGAGTTGCCTTGGAGGACCTAGAAAATGGCTAGAGAGGACACATTTTCTAGGAAGATGCTATGGTAGGTGTGCTGTTTTGTGTCCCATGGATAATTAAATCAGTGGATAATGAATCAGTGGATACGGGGGTCCTACTGTATTCTATACTGCATAATTATTGCAATGATGGTGAACCTCTTTTCTAAATGGTTTTCTGTCTTTTATGCTCTCAGTGTTTAATTATTTATTATATTCTGCAAAAGTCCCTTTCGAGGGGCAGAACGGGTGAGCCGTAAAAGTCTCTGTGTATTCTGGGAAAGAAATTCAGTTCAATCCACCAAGGGCTGGTTGTCTCTCCTTTTTCCATAGGTAAGAAAACATTGCATTTTGGGGGGTGTCAGCCCACCCCGAGAGGGTCCCCCCTCCTGCTCTGCACCCCAACTGGAGACCTGGCTGCCGCTCTGGGGCTCTCAAGGGGGAGCAAATTGACCAAGGGCAGAAAGAGAAAATAAGAAACTGGGATGTGTAGTTTGCAGAGAGCAAGGAGTTTAAAAAGGGAACTATTTTATGTATTTTTATGTTGCCTGAGGAAGGGACTGGCAAACCACCTCTGAGTATTCCTTGCCTAAGAAAACCCAGTGAAATCATCTGAGGCTGAGAGAGTGTGACTCACTCCAAGGCTACCTAGTGGGTTTCCTTCAAGCAAAGAGGATTTGAACCCTGGTCTCAAAAACCAGCACTCAAACTACTACACCATGCTGTCTTCTTATTTTATTAATATGTGTATTAATTTCCTGCGTGGCAGAATGGGGTTGGACTGGATGGCCCTTGGGGTCTCTTCCAACTCTGCAATTCTATGATTCCATGATTCTCTCTCTGTCTCTTTCTTTCTGGTTGGCCTTTTCCCACAGCCGGAGCCACCTTCGCCGTGATGATGGAGGTCTTCAGCCAGTCTGCCCGGATGCCGGCCTTGGTGGTCCTCGGCTCCGTCTCCTGGGTGGGCCTCTTCCTCTCCGGGATGGGCTTCCCCTTTTTGGTGGTGAGTTTTGTTGGGGGAGGGAGGGTTGGACTAGATGGCCCTTGGGGGTCCCTTCTAGTGGGCATGCCTCAGGGGATGGTGAGCTCTAGAGAAGTAGGAACGGTATTATTTTTTAATTTTTCTCTAATTTCTTTTCCCTTTCAACTCCAGGAGTCCCTGGGCTACTACTGCTTCCTCATTTTCTTGGCCGTGGATGCTGGGATGGCCGCTTTCGTCTACTTCTTCCTCCCAGAGACAAAGGGCAGGTCGGTCGCGGAGATTACGAGTGAACTCTACCGGATACATTTGGGGGCAAAACGCACCCTGGCTGCCCCCCTCACAGACAGAAGCCTTTGCACCAAGTTGTGATCTGCAGAAATTAAGGGACTCTAAAAATTAAAGAGTTGGAAGGGACCCCTAGGGATCATCCACCCCAGCCTCCTGAAAGAGCAAGCAACCGAAAGACTAAATCAGCCGTGAAAATTAAGATACTTCAGAGAAAAAGACTCCAAAATGACATATTTGCAAATACACAAATACACAGGGATGTGTGTGTGTGTATGACAATGCGAATGGCACCCACTGGCGAGCAGAACTGATAATAAATAGGATTGTATAAGAAATGTAGTGGGGCTGTTTCACAGGGTTAATTATTTCCACGGCAGGTACATTTTTTAAAGAAAAAAGAAGAAGAAAACATGTATTTATTGGTTTCATGTGTTGATCAAGAGTTCATTGCAAAATATGATTCACACAAGACCAGCAAAGGAAAAAAATAATATAGTATTTATTGGTTTCATGTGTTCACAGTTTACTGCAAAATATGAAACAAGCAAGACTAATGGAGGGGAGGGGATAATATTGTATTTATTTGTTTCATGTGTTAATTATTGCAAAATATAAAGCAAGCAAGACTGACGGTAATGCATGACAAATAACATTAAAGCAATAAAATATGTCAGTATTAATAACCAGGGGGTTTCAGAGAAACAAGTCATGCCAGACTAACCTGATCTCTTTTTTTAATAAAGTTACCAGCTTGGTAGATGAAGGGAACACTGTAGATATCGCATACCTTGATTTCAGTAAGGCCTTTGACAAGGTTCCCCATGACAGTCTTGCAAACAAGCTTGTAAAATGTGGGCTGGACAAGTTAACTGTTCAATGGATTTGTAATGGGTTGACCGGCCGAACCCAAAGGGTGCTCAGCAGTGGCCCCTCTTTGTCTTGGAAAGATGTGACCAGTGGGGTGCCACAGGGTTCTGTCCTGGGCCCAGTGCTATTCAACATCTTTATCAATGACTTGGATGAGGGAATTAGGGGCATACTTATCAAATTTGCAGATGACACCAAATTAGGAGGAGTAGCTAATACCCTAGAGGACAGGATCAAAATTCAAAATGACCTGGATAGACTGGAGAGCTGGGCCAAAGCTAACAAAATGAAATTCAGTACAGAGAAATGTAAGGTACTGCACTTAGGGCGAAAAAACAAAATGCATAGATATAGGATGGGGGAGACCTGGCTGAATGAGACTACGTGCGAAAGGGATCTAGGAGTCCTAGTAGACCACAAGTTGAACATGAGCCAACAGTGTGATGCGGCAACTAAAAAGGCCAATGCGATTTTGGGCTGCATCAATAGAAGTATAGTGTCTAGATCAAGGGAAGTAATAGTGCCGCTCTATTCTGCCTTGGTCAGACCTCACTTAGAATACTGTGTCCAGTTCTGGGCACCACAATTCAAAAAGGATATTGACAAATTGGAGCGTGTCCACAGAAGGGCAACTAAAATGGTGAAAGGTCTGGAAACGATGCCTTATGAGGAGAGACTTAGGGAGCTGGGTATGTTTAGCCTGGAAAAAAGACGGTTAAGAGGCGATATGATAGCCCTGTTTAAGTATTTGAAGGGATGTCACGTTGAGGATGGAGCAGGCTTGTTTTCTGCTGCTCCAGAGACTAGAACACGGAGCAATGGGTGCAAGCTCCAGGAACAGAGATTCCACCTCAACAATAGGAGGACCTTTTTGACAGTAAGAGCTGTTCGGCAGTGGAACGCACTCCCTCGGAGCGTGGTGGGGTCTCCTTCCTTGGAGGTCTTCAAACAGAGGCTGGATGGCCATCTGTCGGGGATGCTTTGATCGTGATTCCTGCGTGGCAGAATGGGGTTGGACTGGATGGCCCTCGTGGTCTCTTCCAACTCTGCAATTCTATGATTCTATGATTCTAATTTTGTTGTTTTATTTTGGTTTTTAAGAGAACTGAGACTCCAGAGGAAACGGACTCCAAACTGCAATTAATATGCAGGATTGTTGATTTCTTGACATTGCAAAATTGTATTCATTGTGTGGCAGAGCTTATAATTAACACGATTCTAATCAGCATCATGGAGAAAAGGAGAAGAGTTTAAATTATTTTTCTGTTTGTTTGCTTGGAGAAAAAACCCAAACCATCCAGTTATATTTATTGGTTTCATCATTGCATTATTAAACATCTCTCTCTCTGGCTTTTCTTCGCAAACGAAGATTCACGAAGGACTCATCCCGCTCTTTCTGCAAGCATGCTGATGACTAAAAAGGCCAATCTGAGATAAACAAGTCCGGTTGCAGAAAGCACAGCAGAAGGTCTCCTTGGGTGATGTTTTCGGGTTGGGATTCTTTCTGCGTTGTCATTTCTCTTCAAGACTTGTTCGTTTTGAGTTCTCAAATAAGGCTGCAGCATTGTGGATAGTGCGTCTCCATGCCTCCCGATGTGAGGCCAGGCCGGACCACTTTTGGTGATCAATTTGGCCAAGCCTGAGATGTTGTTTCAGGGAGTCTTTGTATCGCTTTTTTGGAGCGCCCCTCTTACGCTGACTCGTGGCGAGTTCACCGTAGAGTAGTATTTTTGGGAGGCGATGGTCCTCCATCCTAGAAACGTGCCCTGCCCATCGCAGCTGCGTTCTCAATATCATGGCCTCAATGCTGGTGATCCCTGCTTGCTCAAGGACAGCAACGTTCGTCACATAGTCAGTCCAGTGTATATTTAGGATTGTGTGTAAACAGCGCTGATGAAAGCGCTCGAGGAGTCATAGGTGGTGGCGATAGGTGACCCACGTTTCAGATCCATAAAGGAGGATAGACAGTACAATGGCTCTATACACACTGGTTTTTGTGCTTCGCCTCAGGTGTTTGTTACTCCAGACTCTTTTGTAAAGTCTTCCAAATGCGCTATGTGCCTTTGCTAATCTGTGATCGATCTCCTTGTCAATCTTGGCATCTGAGGAGATGATGCTTCCCAGGTAGGTGAACTGCTGAACGGACTTGAGCACAGATTTGCCAACGGCAATTAAACATAAATATTACAAAATATCCATGGCCAAAAATAAAGTGCAACAAATAGCATTTAGTAATAACACTGTATATAATTCAATATAAAATATTGCAAATGTTATTTGAAGTTAGAAGCATTTGATGAATTAGGCTACAAACGTCTTTCCTTCATAGAATCATAGAATTGTAGAGTTGGAAGAGACCACGAGGGCCATCAGTCCAACCCCATTGTGCCATGCTAGTATCTCCTTTTTTATTAAAACAATGACCAGCGTAATTATTAATGGTGTCGAGCATGTGGAAGGGGGGTTGGGTGTTGAGGGCGCTGCCTTGGTATTTGGTGGGTCACAAGTTGGAAGGGACCCCCAGGCACCATCTAGTCCAACCCCGATCTGCCATGCTGGAAGACATAACTAAAGTGCCCCCAAAAGATGTTCGTATGCAACCTCTGTTTAACGACCTCCAAAGAAGGCGAGTCCACCCCCCTCCAAGGGAGACTGTTCCACTGGAGTTGAAAAGTAACGTCAAAGGACATCTAGTCCAACCCCATTCTGCCATGCATGAATACACCAGCTAAATCAACCCTGAAAGATGCCCATTCAGCCTCTGTTTCAACCTCTGTTTATTCCCAGCTGTGGCCTGCAGCTTCTCCGCCCCCCCTCAAGCCCTGGATTCTAATCCTACCCTCCTCCCTGGCCTTCCCTCTTTGGATTAGCCAGCCCTTAGGTTTCCCAAATCAGGCTGGAGATCCACAGGAGTGGTAAAGCTAAACCAAAAACTTCCACCTGGAAATTACTCAGCCTGGCTTGGCATTTGCAGACAAGTCTTTCCAAGAGTTTCAGATGAAACCCACCAGCTGGAACCAGTAAGGGATAATAAACTGGGAGTGTTGGCAGCCAGGAAGGAGAGAGATTATTTCACGCCTGGCAGATTTCCACCTTTCCCTCCATGAAGGCATTCCGAGATAACATGAATGAGTGGTTTAATCTCCCTTCTGTGGGCCTGAAAAATAATTATAAAACCCAGGCGGTTAATGTTAACTTGGGTGTCATGGTTTCCACCACGTGGACGCACTGAGAGAGAGACGCCCAAATTTTCCCCACTGGATGGAAAGACGACGTGAGACTTTTCACCCTGCCGGGCTCAGTCGGCAGAGGATGGAGGGTCTGCGCTCTCTTCTGGTGAGTGAGTGACACCCCTCTTTCTGTGGGTGGGATTTATTAGGGGCATGGCTACAAAGGGGCTTAAGCCCATCATAAATTGGGGTGCTAACGAAGGGACCCCACTGCTGACACCATCTCAATTATTATCAGAGGAGGGACTTAATAAAGAGCTCAGGAGGCCCCCATTGGCTGGAGGGTCAAGGAGCAGTAGGCTTTCCAGTCCAGCCATCAGTCGGACCACCACTAGACTGGAGCCACTGGGCTCGGCCAGGCCAGAGACTTGACCCACCTGCAAGATGACACAGTTCCTGAACTGCAGGGCCCATTGCTGGGGAGGTTGTGTGTTTCTTTCCTTTTCCACACAATTCCCCTCGGGGGTGGTGGTGGCCATCTTCCAGTCTTCTGCTTGGGGAGGGATGTACCTGAAAGTCATCAATATTTTAAATGGATTGAATTTTAAAGTTGAATACTGTTTCGATTCTTCATTGCTGTCATATGTGCCTGCAAATTGAATCCGGCTTCCGGTGAGTTTTTCCATGGAATGTACTGCCTGGGAGCGCAGTGGGGACGCCATATTTGGCGATTTTAAAAAAAGAGAGGCTGGACAGCCATCTGTCATGGGGGTGCTTTAATTGGGCATTCCTGCAGGGCAAAAGGGGGTTGGACTGTATGACCTCTTGAGATCCCTTCCAACTCTGACTCCATGAGCTCTCCATGGTGCTGAAGTTGTTTAGGATTAGAGGACATCTGTTGGGAGTGCTTGGATTGTGTCTTCCTGCATGGCAGAATGGGGTTGGATTAGATGGCCCTTGGAGGGCCCTTCAAACTCTATGTTTCTATGAGCTCTCCATGGTGCTGAAATTGTTTAAGAATAGAGGCTGGGTGGCCATATTTTAGGAGGGCTTTGTGCATTCTTGCAGGGCAGAAGGGGGTTGGACTGGATGACCTCTGGAGGTACCTTCCAACTCTATAATTCTATGAATTCTTTGCAAGATTTCTCCAGCAGACCTCTCTAAGTAGGTTTAATTCCAGGAGAAAGACAGGATATTTAATCAATCAATCAATCAGCATTTTAGTCATTTTAAAAATATGTTTTTAACTGTGTGTGCTTTCAGGCTGGCTTTTCTTTCCATCTTGCAATCCACCCTGAGTGTCTCAGGATAGAACTAAAGTTATTAATTGATTAACCAATTGATTGATTGATTGATTGATTGGTCAATTGATTGGTCAGTTTCCTTTTTATGTTGTACCTGTCTCTATGAAATCCTCATAATTTGGCATCCCACCCCCCCACCGCCAAATTGCTGCTTTATAGGAAAAGTGTGGAGGTTAGAGATGGAAGGTTTGGCCTCAGTTAAAAATTTCCAGGGTGGAAAATGGAGACTCATATGAAGGAAAAATAGTAGAACCGTGGGAATTTTGTGGAATTTCCTGACTATCTTCAAACATCCCTGAGCATTGATGGGGAATTATTGAGCAGAGAGAAAAATGCCCTTGTTTTGGTGCAAAATCCATCTTTTGGAGCCTCCAACCAGTGGGGCCCCCACAATTGATTATCAAGTCCCTGCCTTGAAAGGTAAGAGGGTGGCAGAAACGGGATTACTTGGAAGATGCAACTCTATTCAATGTTGTGGAGAAAACTGCAAAAATAATAATTCCATATTTATTTTCTCTGCAAATAATTTCTTTGCAGGTGTTTGGCTGTGAAAAGAGATAGTCACAGATTCACATGGTTAGTAAGGAAGTGAAAACCACATTAAAAGCAGATTTCCTAGAGGAATTTATTCCAAGGGGAGAATTGGGGGGGGGTTGAACCTCGTTTCACAGGTCCCCCAAAGTCATAGAATCATAGAGTTGAAAGAGACCCCAAGGGCCATCTAGCCCACCCCCTTCTGCCCCGCAGGAATACACAATCAAAGCAAGTTGTTTCCCCCCTCCTCTTGGGGCCCCAATTCTTGCTGGGTTTCTGGAATTGCATCTCATTAAAAATCCCCCCTTTTGTAGGTGCAACACCGAGGGTTCCTCCAAATGATGCTGGTTTTGGGGGTCGGAGGGAACCTCCCTGTTGGCTACCAGATTTCGGTGATTGGCTACCCGTCAGGGGTAAGGATATCCCCCCCGTTGTGAAATCAGGTGGGAGGCAGGGAGGCCTTTGGGAGGTGTGGAAAGTCCCCACCATAAGACACAAAGTCCTTCCCCAAACTACAAATCCCAAGGCATTTTTAGCGGTATATTTTATCCCAATAAGGTGACCAAGAATGCATCCACATAAACCAATTATATCACTTTCATCCCAGATTAAATCTCCGGGCTCCACCTTACAGGGGAATGCTGGGATGTGTAGTTTTTTAAAAAGATAACTTCGGACTCTCTGCTGGAGAGCACAAATGCTATAGTTCAAGGGAAGGGTGAGGCAGCGCATTCAAAGTACCTCCTCCCCAAACTACAGATCCCAGAATTCCATAAAACTGGATTATGTGGGGGAACCAATTAGGATCAGGACCATTATCTTTTTCCATATATATAAATATGTTTCTGAGGGACGGAAACTCGATGAAAGGCCTTCTCCAGAGCTGAAAAGTAACTCCACCCAATATTATTACTACCAGTAGTAGTGAAGGGAGTAATAAAATTCATCCTCTCCTTCTCTCCTCCTTTCTTCCCAGTATATCAAGAGGTTCATCAATGAGACCTGGGTGGAGCGCTCGGGATCACCTCCTCGTGAGGAGACCCTCCTCTTCCTCTGGTCCCTCATCGTCTCCATCTACGGCATTGGGGGGCTGGGGGGCTCCCTCGGCAGCGGCTACCTGACCCTCCGATATGGCAAGTGAGTGTTCAGAGGTCAGGTCGGCCACAGTTGCAAATTCTAGGACCACAGTATATTATTCTGGGACTATAAAGGGACTCAAGGTAATTCCTGAGCTCCCCCCCTTCATTTGTCTCCATTTTCTCATAAGTGTAATATCTGAACCAGCCACTTGGGGGAACCAGAGAGTGGGGCTTTTTTTCCTCCTTATATTTTCTCCAATGGCACAACAGTAACAGACAGTGACAGCATGAATAACAAGCAGACATTCATAGCATTGCTGCATTATTTTAAGTGAAATCATTTTAATAATTCTAAATAGCATTCCTTTCAATGAGGAAGCCCTGAGGCAGTGATGTTAAAAACAGCCAAAACATAACCAGTTCACAATCAGACAATGAATAACTCAATAAATTACCTTTCTGGGCTGTGGTAACAATAACAAGTTAATTTTCCCTCTGTTGATCAGAGGAATGAGTAAAGTAGCTTGTTCCTTTCTTCAAAAGTAATTAGTAATGTGATTAGTAAAGTTATTGGTATTCAATAAAGTAAGTAGTAAAGGAAAGTAATACTGAGTGAAGTAGCATACTCAGTAAAGTTTATTTTATGTATTTATTGAAATTATAGCCTGGCTTTCTCCTGGGATAGGATCCAAGGCAGCTAAAGTAGTGTAATTTGTAAAGTAATCAGCAAGGTGTTATGTATTTTTATTTATTTATTTATTTATTTTTATTTATTTATTTATTTATTTATACCCCGCTCTTCAGCCACAAGGCTATCAGAGCGGCTTACAAATTGCTTTAAGCAATAGCAATTTACACATCTACACTGCATTAAGCAGTTTCCAATGTGTGTTAACTAATTGCCCCCACAAGCCGGGTACTCATTTTACTGACCTACGAAAGGATGGAAGGCTGAGCGAACCTTGGAGCCGGCTGGAATCGAACTTGCAACGTGGCGGCTTGCAGGACTGGAATTTAACCACTGCGCCACCAGGGCTCCTTTTGAAGTTATTAGTAAAGGAATGTTATTAGAAAAGGAACGCAGTTAGTGGAATAGTTAGTAAAGTAGTTAGTGAAGTTGTGTATTTAGTAAACTGATTATTTCTAGAGGTAATTAGAAAAGTGATGTGCTGGTTAGTACTAGAAGTAATTATCAAGGCAGTTAGTTAAATAATTAGTAAAGTAATTGGCAAAGTAACTACTTTCCAACAGAAATCATTAAAATGTATAGATACAATGTAACTCCAAACTCTGTCTACCATGCGAGTTGTTCCACGGGGAGGGTGAAAGCACAGAGTAACTAACACTGGGTGTGTCTGTGGGGTCTTTCCCCCCTCTGTGGACGCAGGAAGAGGTGCCTTCTGGGAACAGACCTCCTCGTCGTATTCACTGCCTTCCTCGTGGGCTTCAGCAAGAGAGCAGAGTCCTTCGAGATGATCCTGGTGGGGAGATTCCTCTTCGGCGTGAGTGCCGGTAAGGCCTTCGGCCGTGGCACCTTGTATATTGCCTCCATGCACGACAACGTTAACTGCCAATTTGATCCCACTTCAATTGCCATGGCTGCATGGAGTTCCTGGGATTTGTAGTTTGAGAGTGGGGGAGAGAGTTCTCCAGTCCGTTCCCCCTTGAACACCAGCACTACTAGAGCTTTCCCCCACAATTGGGACTATATCGTAGTAAAATCCCAGAATAATAGTATAGTTCCAGAATGATAGTACTGTATTGTTAATCTCAGAATAATAGAGTGTACTATAGTCCCAGAATAATTCAGCATCTAGTCCAAGAATAATTTAGTATAGAATAGTCCTAGAACAGCCCCATCATCACCATCACCCTCTGCACAAAATGCAATGAAATTACAATGAAATAACAACCACAACAGACCAGCAGGATCAAACGCATGCAACCTACGCCATCCGAACAGGGAGGCCTTATTTTGGTTAGTCGCAGCAGCGATGTCCTATTACCAGAGGCAGAACGCAAACTGTGGGAAAGGACTGTGGTTTGGGGGGCCACTCCTGAGAAAGCCCCGCTGGGAGGGCTTCTGGCCTTCTCCATTGCAGATGCTTTATTTCCTTGTCATGTTTTCCATATCTTCTTTCCTTCTTTCCTTCTAGGCCTCTGCATGGCCATCCACCCCCAGTACGCTGGCGAAGTCTCCCCCAAGAAGCTCCGGGGCTTTGCCAATGCCACGTCTGGCTTCTTTTGGTCCCTGGGGAAATCCCTGGGACAAATTTTGGGTCTCAGGTAAAATAATGCAATTTTTGTACCTTCTGCTGGGAGGGAGGAAGGAAGGAGGGACTGCCTGGAAAGGTGAAGGGATGGCGGCCATTTTGAAAGGGTCACTGCCTCTCCCTGGCTGCCATTTTGGCACCCTCCCCCCTTACCACACCCCAGTATCTGTCCCGCCCTGCAGGGAGTTTCTTGGGACGGAGAACTCCTGGCCTCTTCTCTTGGCCTTTATTGCGGTGACGGCCTCCGTCCAGCTGCTGACCCTGCCATTCTTCCCGGAGTCGCCTCCGTACCTCTTAATCCAGAAGGGGGACGAACAGAGCTGCTTGAGAGGTGAGACAGTGGGTGAGGAGACCCAGGGGTCATCTAGTGTGACCCCTCTCTGTTTATGCTGGACATGCATGGCTAAAGCATCCTGGAGGGGCGGAGAAAGCGCCCACCACCTTCCCAAGAGCAAAAGGAGAGAAAGAAGCACATACAGAGAGCATAGGATCCCAAGGCCACCTCAAGGCCATCTAGTCCAACCCTCCCCCTTGCGGCCACTTCAAGCCTCTCTCTGACTTGGGTCTAAAAGCCTCCCAGAGAAAGAAAGCCTACCTGTGCTCTCCTTCTGACTTTGCCCCGAAATGATTGCTAATTAGAGGAAGGGAAGCATAACCAGAAATCTTAACAAGTTGGAAGTTGGGGCTCCTAGAGGACATGCAGTCCAGCCTGCTCCAGACACAGGAAATAAATCCACAGTTAAGGACATGCATGCCATATCCCTTGAAACAAGCGATGGACTAAGCTACCCCCCACTCTCTCTCTTTCAATCCAATAAAAGAGAGAGAACACCAACAACTCTTTGAGGAGGTCCACTCTTCCCACCATCAAACTGCTCTTAACTCTCAGGAACTTCAGCCAAACTATTTAGAGGTTGGGAGGTTTCTTTTCTAGGTTTCTTCTCCCATTTCTGGCACTCGTGTAATCCTTGAACCATAGGGAGGGGACCCCAAAGGCCATCTAGTCCAACCCCCCAATGCAAGGAGACAAACCTGTAGGTGATGAAATCACCCCTGTTTATAAAGATCTCCAATGAAGAGGGAGAGATCACCCGCCGCCCACCCGTGGGTCTCCAGAGTTTATTCCTCCCTCCCCATTAAAACAACACCCAATAAATCTGGATTTGCCTCCCCACCTCCCTTGTTTTCCCTCTGTCTTCCCCACAAAGCCTTGCAGCAGCTCTGGGGCCCGGGGGCCCACGAAGAGGAAATGGCCGACCTGAAGAAAGAAGCGGCGGCATCAAAGACAGGCCAAGCGTTGACCCCCTGGCGGTTGCTGAAGGACCCGACCTTACGGCCACAGATGCAAGTCCTGGTGGCCGCCATCCTCACGCTGCAGCTCTGTGGCATCAACGCAGTTCAGTGGCTGGGGGGGGGGGAGAAGGTTGTCCATGGGGCACAGGTCGGGGGTCAGGGAAGTTCAGCCCGTGGGCTGCATGTGGGTCCCTTTCCTCTCCCTATTGCTGTTCACGGATGCGCAGAAAGGGATTTCTGGAGGCAGCTGCTGTTTAGCTTGCCTGTTCTAGGCAAGGCACACGCGCGGCTACAGGGGAATCGGCCAGAGCAGAACCCCAGTTTTTCCTTCTCTAACGTGCCGGGGGGAGCTGCTGAGGCAGGATTTTCTGCTCCCCGCTTCTCTCCTCCCTATGGCTGTTCATGGATAACTGAGTCTGGGGGCAGCTGCTGTTCACCTCGCCTGTTGCAAGTAGCAGCCCCTGCTAGACGAGGATCGGCTGGAGCAAAATCCTACTCTTTCCCGCCAGCCCCACCGTGATGGCCTTGTTTACTGTTGGCACCAAAAGCCTGTGTTCCTGCAGCCCTCCATCAATATCCTCCCAGCGTTCATGCTGCTAAAAAACCTTCAAGCTAGGCAGAAGAAGAAAAGGGGAGGTGGGTGAGCAGGGATAATAAAAAGGCTTTGTAAAAAAAAAGAGTTCCCTGCCAGTGGTTTTGTTAAATGTCTGTATGGCTGGTGTGTGTGTGTAAAATGCCCCCCAAATGGCCCCAATTCTGACACATTCCCTGTTGCGCAAAGGTGTCTCTAACATTCATCACCTGTGATTGCAGGACAGGAAAATTGCAGGCTGTGGACTGTGAATAAAAGGTCACATTTGATGCCTTCTTTTCCCAAAAGCTTATTTTCATTCTTGTTTTCCTTCCCACTTTCTCCCCCCGCCACTCTCCCCCCCCTCTCTCTTGTAGGTCTATTTCTACACTTTCGAAGTCTTCCGCGCCGTGGGATTCAGAGAGGCCCTGATCCCCTACCTCTCCCTGGGTGTCGGTCTCTGCGAGCTTGCCTCGGCCGTCCTCTGCGTAAGACCATACCGTCCCTGTTTGGCTGGGACAGTCCCGGTTATTAATTCTCTGCTTTCCCACTTTCTCAATGTCCCAGTTTCTCCTTTCTTCCTCCCGCCTCTGTCCTCAGCTTGCTTCAATTGCTGTTAGGAAAAGGAGTTTGCACTCGGTTAATTCAGCAGGGGGGAAATGCGAGGAGGAATCGTTCCCTTCCCAGGCGGCTCAGGAGAAAGCAAACTGCTGCAGCCTCTCCTGGCTTGTGTGTTGTTCCTCTTTGGTCAACTTTTGACCACACTCTGATGTTGCTTGGACACGTCTGTGTCCGCCTGTGAATTTATGGGGGGTATGTATGACCCTTTCCTCACACCCACACCTCCCAGGGCTCTGGGCATGTCCACGATCTCCCATCCCCTCCTTTGCCCCATTTTTCGAAAACTAGAATATTCTCACAGGGTTGGAATGCGGGAGAAAGTCTCTAAACACCCCTTTCCCCCCTCTTCCTTTGTGTCCTTTGGGGGAGCAGAGGGAGAACTTTTGCAAAATTTCCTCCCTTCCCACCCCACAACCCCAGTTCCCCTCCTCTGGGGGTCAGACTAGATGACCGCTGAGTAACCCACCCCTTTGGCAACCCCGTATCCTTCAAGGAGTGCCTACCAGTGTAACTATCAGTCCATTGCAGGCCCTCCAGTGGTTGGAGAGCAGTTGTTGCACACCTAAGCACTGGTGGAGGTGAGTGTGAAAAGGCACTTGTGCAGGGCCTTGTGCAAAAGTGCAAAATGTTTTAGCCGATTCTGCTCCTATTCCCCAGAGAAGTAGCCAAGACCCAACCTCAGAATCCTGTAGCATAACTCTGAGTGTGGAGAAATTTACTAATTACTGCTTTTAACGCACTAATTTTCTCTCTTCTCCAGACGCTGACCATTGAGAGGTTCGGCAGGAGGACCCTCCTGTGGGGTGGCTGTGGAGCCATGGCCATAGCGCTCAGCCTCCTCACCCTCACCCTCTCCCTCCAGGTAGGAACAGCCAACTGGTTCTTCCCTCCTCTCCTCCATGTGCATGCATGCAAATAAGCTCGAATCAAGCCATGGGGAAATGTGTAACAATAACATATTGTTTTTGTTAATTTCCACCAAATTGGTTTCAACTTATGGGGCTCCTTTGAACCAGAAGCCTTCCAAGAGATCCCATTCAGAGGTTAGCTGTAAGTTTGCAAGACCTGAGCTGCCCTGTGAATACTCACAGGCCAGCTCAGGTCTTGCAAACTTACAGCTACCCTCTAAATGCTATTATTCACAGCCCCTGCTGCTCAGGTCTTTGTAAACTCTGGGCCTGGCTCTACCTATAATATGATTCTAATTTTAATTAAAAATTTTAAAAACTAGCAATGGAAACCACGTTGGGAATGTGGTTTGCTAATTAATAGTTATAAGGTCGAATTTGCAACTCATGAAAGTGGAGATTTTGCAGGTGATGTGGGATACACCCCAATACTGTGCGGACATGATGTAACTCCAGTTTCTCTCTCTCTTTGCATTTCCCTCATTCCATTTCCCAAAATCCACCTCCTGTCCCAGAATAAGCACCACTGGACCTCCTACTGCAGCGTCACCCTCATCTTCTTGTTTGTCATCTTCTTCGGATTGGGGCCAAGTGAGTAGCGGAGGGTTCTTTGCTCAAAGGAAAACCCCCTTCAAGGTGGGCAGGCAGCAACAACATGGAGTCAGGAACGGAGGACAGGCTAGGGCTAGTAAATTAATGACCTGGGCTACTAAATACCTGGAAGCCTGGCAATAAGATAAGGATTGGAAGGCAACGGGGCAGAATTTTGTTAGTAGATTACATTGCTGTAACTCTTTCCTCTCCTCCCTCCTATCTTCCCTCCTTCCTTCCTTCTTTCCCCACTTACCTTCCTTCCTTCCTTCCCTTCCCTTCTTCCTTCCCTTATTTCCTTCCTTCCATCCCTCCTTTCCTTTCTTTCCTTCTTCTTTCCTTCCTTCTTTCTCTCCCTCCCTTTCCTTCTTTCTGTCTTCCTTCCCTTCTTCCCTCCCTCCCTCCTTTCTTTCCCTTCTTCCCTTCCTTCCTTCCATCCATCCTTTCCTTTCCCTTCCTTCTTTCCCTCCCTCCCTCCCTTCTTCCTACCCTTCTTCCCTTCCCTTCCCTTCCCTTCTTCCTTCTTCCCTTTCCTTCCCTCTTTCTCTCCTTCCCTTCCTTCCTTTCCTTCTTCCTTCTTTCCCTCCCTCCCTTCCTTTCCTTCCCTCTTTCTCTCCTTCCCTTCCTTCCTTTCCTTCTTTCCCTCCCTCCCTTCCTCCCTTCCTTTCCTTCCCTCTTTCCCACCTTCCTTCCCTCCCTCCCTTCCCTCCTTCCATTCCCTTCCTTCTTTCCCTTCCTTCTCTCTTTTCCTCCCTCCCTTCCCTCCTTCCATTCCCTTCCTTCTCTTCCCTTCCTTCCCTCTTTCCTCCTTCCCTTCCCTTCCTCTCCTCCCTTCCTTCCCTTCCCTTCCTTCCCTCCTTCCTCCCTTCCCTCTTTCCCTCCCTCCCTTCCCTCCTTCCATTCCCTTCCTTCTCTTCCCTTCCTTCCCTCTTTCCTCCTTCCCTTCCCTTCCTCTCCTCCCTTTCTTCCCTTCCCTTCCTTCCCTCCTTCCTCCCTTCCCTCTTTCCTTCCCTTCCTTCCCTCCTTCCATTCCCTTCCTTCTTTCCCTCCCTTCCCTCTTTTCCTCCCTCCCTTCCTCTCCTCCCTTCCTTCCCTCCCTCCCTTTCCTCCCTTCCCTCTTTCCCTCCCTCCCTTCTTCCCTCCCTCCCTTCCTCTCTTCCCTTCCTTCCTTCCTTCCTTTTTCTCCACCACCTCAGATGGAGCAACCATGTGTGTCATGATGGAAATTTTCACCCAGCCAGCCAGGCCAGCGGCTTTCGTGATTGGAGGTTGGCTGAACTGGGCGGGCCTCTTCCTCATCGGGATTTCCTTCCCATTCGCTGTGGTCAGTGTGTCTCTGCATTTAAATCAAGCCTTCTCACCTCAGTCTTCCCTGGCTCAAACCCTAACCCATTCCTTGTGCAATTAAATTGTTTTTCCTGCCTCCTGAAATGGAGATTTCCTCAGAGATGCAAACACCACCCGATTTGCAAATTAAGCAGATATTTTGCTTTCAAGCTAAGCAAAATATGCTGAAGGTGAGATGCTGAGGAAGAGCAAGTGCTGCACAAACAGACGTCTCTCACCAGTAGGGGGAGCAACTGTTCTAAACAAGGCCCCAATTGTTTCAGCACCAATAAGGCCCTGTTCTTAATAGCATTTCAGGCGATTAATTAACCATTTCCCATGTTCCTTTCCCCTCCTTTTTTTAACCAGGGTGCCCTGGGTCCTTTCTGCTTCCTCATCTTTGCGGCCGTCCTGGTGGGATCCGGGATTTTCTTCTACCTCTTCCTGCCAGAGACGAAGGGCAAATCGGTGGCTGAAATCACTGAGGAATTCAAGGCGGTGCCAACACCGGCGAGGCCCCCTCTGGGAAGGAAATTGGCCGCTGTTTTTAGGAAAGGTTTCCGGGAGGACCCTTCCATCTACTCAAATTTCTGAATTGGCAAGGATCATCAGGATGTGTTCCCCCAAAATTGCACATGAGAAACACACACACATTTCCCCAACTAATAGGCTGTGAGTCCCAGGAAAAGCTTTGCAGCAGCGGGAAACTCTTCACTTACACAGCCGTAAACATGCCTAGAGTAGCACTTGGATGGTTTTGCCTGTTCAAAATAGTCATATTCATATCATCCACTGTCCCGATTTGGCAGGGACAGTCCAGATGAATTTTCTGCCTTCCCCCAGTCTCAGTTGCTTTTAAAATGTCCTGGTTTGTGCGGCCATCTCTCTTTCATCCCCAGGTTATTTCAGTTGCTGCAAACTGAGTTAAAAGTGCAAAAAAGCTTGCAATCAATTAACTGAATTAAGGAGGTTAAATATCAGAGGGGGGGTGTATCTTTTTATTGAGTCACAAACTGCGGAAAAAGCAGGATGAAAATAACAACAACAACAACAATAGGTTCAGGTGTTGCAAAAGTAGAGTTGCAACAGTCCTGACACAGCTAATGTTTATTTTGCACGGATGGAAATTGCCTGCATTGTTAGGAAAGGAACTCTTTTGAGAGCTGTCACAAGGTTTTGCTGTAGATGTAAAAGTTAGTACAGTACATGCATGGGAGAGAAAGAAAGGAGAGAAATGCTGATTAACAAACAAAACTTAAATTATAAATAAGTAAATATTTACATTATAAATATAACAGCAGAGCATTTGGGATTCTGCCTTCTGCAATGGAAGAAAGTTGATGTGACCTGTATTCTCACTCCCCCCTTTTTTTGCTGAATATATTTGTTAATCATTGTGATAAATGTATACGTCATTAACTGCAGTCCTTCTGGGATCCAGAAAAAAAAGCTTGTAAGAAGCACTCTTGGGTTGTTTATGAATTGCCTACATATATGTGTGTGCGTGTGCATAAATTTGCAGCTAATTTTTGGCTGAGCCTTTTCAAATTTTTTGCAACTTTTAAAATTCATGACCTTTTATTTGATAATGCTTTTTAATGTTAGAGTGCATTGTGGTGGTTTTATTTGTTTTAAAAAACTGTATTCTGTTTTTAATTTGTAAAACTCCGTGTAACATGTAAATAAATTGATGGTGAATGGCTGTCTGTTTTTGTTCAGAGGTGGAAGGAGGGAAGGGGCAGATCACCTAGCTGGATAGTCATAGAAATAAAGGAATTATTGATTTGGAAGGGAACCCCAAAGGCCATCTGGTCTAACCCCATTCTGCCCTGCAGGAAGATAAAACTAAAACATACCCTTAGCATTCATAAAAGGCCATTTTAAAAAAAATTCAATATGTCATGGAAATAAAGTCTAAGACTGCCATTTATTGGCCATCTGGGGATTTGCACACCTGCTAGGAGAAAGCACAATTGCACACCTGGAAATTTCTTGCACACTCACACAATTGCAGGCATCATGGGCCTGAGCTGACGGACCGTGTAATCGAGCTCCCCCGGGTGTCCAATGAACCCAAGATAAAACATTAACTGTTACTCGGGATGGGTTTTGCTCCCTGGCCAGTGTGAAGGGCTGGCCGAAATGGCCTCTGGCCGGCCGGGAATCCAGGGAGTGGGCTAGGACGGGGGGGCAAGATGGCCACCTCGCTGTGGGACCTGGTGAGTAGTTGCAGTAGCCACCTCTGGCTCTCCCGTTTGCCCACTGGCCCCTTTTGGCTCCGGATGGGGAAAAGGAGGGGACAGGTTTGGAGACCTGGGGGGGCCCTATGTGGGCTGGCAAAAATGCTAAACTGGCAAATGGTAGACTGCTAAAATGCTAGATTGCTCAACTGCTAAACTCTTAGATTGCTAAATGGCTAAATTTCTAAATGCTAGACTGCTAGATGCTCGATCACTAACATACGAAACTTGCTAGATTTCTAAACTGTTAGATTGCTAGATTTCTAAAACGTTAAACTGCTGGATTTCTGAACTGCTAGACTGCTAAAGTACTAAAGTGCTAGACTGCTAGATTTTTAAACTGCTAAAGTACTAAAATGCTAAAACGCTGAACTGCTCAAATGCAATATTTAAAAGCAATGGAAGCATCCCAAAAATGTGGAGGGGAAAAGAGAGAACGGCTTCTCTTTGGGAGGTGGAGTGCAGCTTGGCTCACTTCCTCAAGCCACCTAAGTTTGGCCCATTGTGTCGGCCGAGTGTTTTCTGGACCCCTGCATGTCCCGTTTCTGTTTAGGAGAAAAACAGAGCTTTGATAGATTAGAATCTGGCCAATCAATCAATCAATCAATCGGGTTTCTTTCCTCCTTCTCCGCAGATCCAGTACCAGAAACTTCTCCAAATGATCATCGTCCTGGGCATTGGGGGGAGCTTCCAAATGGGGTTCCAGATTTCCATGATCACCTTCACGTCTCCGGTAAGGAGGGAGGAGCCAAGCCAAAGCAGCTGCGGAAAATGTAGTTTCCCTAGCAGCAGGGCCTAATCTCAAGGGGCCCCCTCGGTTGTGGGGAAAATTCACTCTTTAGAAAGAATGAAGATGCAAGAGAGAGAGAAAGAGAGGGAGAGACTTTTAATGCTCAAGTACAGAAGGGGGCTTTTAGTGACTTATGCAATGGTTAATCAGTTAAACTAATTAGTTGTATAGAATGTAATTAATTACATCCAACTCTTATATCCCACCCTATAGCAGAGATTTTTGGTGCTGAGCTAAAATGCAGAAGTTAACTCTCGCCTTTAGTGACTCCTGGATGAATTAATTCATTGGTTTGTTCACTGAGTACTTGATTAATTAATCAATTACATGAAATGAATTGTGTGTGTGTACATGACTTAACCCTAACCCTAACCATTTCATAAAATGTAATTACTTAAATAATTAACTACAGAAAATGAAATTTGTTACACAAACTGTGTATATCCCACCTGAGTCTGGTGAAGGCGGCAGCAGCCTTACCATTAAAACCAGTTTTTTGAAAATCATTTTCAATCATTTTAAAAGCAAGAAAAGTTGCTTAAGCAGACCAGAAGTGCATTAAAACAATTTTAACAATTTGAAAAACGAAAGCAAAATGTTGGGTTTTTTTAAGGTGCATTTTCTTCTCTCTTTCCAACAATCTTGGGATTATTATAGAGTTTGGGTGGGGTGCTTGGCGGTCATCTAGTCCGACCCACTTTTCCCCAGTGTGAGAAATCCCACAGCGAACGGTCTCAATCCAACCTTCCTTCCTTCCTTCCCCGGCAGCACGTGAAGGCCTTCCTCAACACCACCTGGCTGGAGCGCTCAGGGGGTCTCCCCATTCCCCCAGAGACCCTCACCCTCCTCTGGTCCCTGGTGGTCTCCATCTTTGCCTTGGGGGGGCTGCTTGGGTCCATGGCCAGCGGCTGCCTGGCTGCTAAATATGGCAAGTAAGTCTGCAGCATATTTCGAACCCAATCCTTTATTGGTAGTTCATTTGTTGGGGTTACTTTTCTCTATCCCACCAGTTTTATCCTCAAAACAACACCCCTGTGTGGTAGGCCAAGCTGAGGGGTGTGTGTGTGACTGAGTTTTCATGGTTTAGTGTCCCAAAAACAATGACCCTGCATGATAAGCCAGGCTGAAAAAGAGAGAAGTCTTTGTGTTTTCATGGATAGAACTTGGATTCCTCCTCTTTCAGTACCAATTATTTGATATTTTATCAGCTAATGATGTTTATTAATGAGGATCAGTTCATTGATTTATGATCAGTTCCATTCCTCAGTCTTTCCTTTTCTTCCAAGGAGGGCAAGATGGCAATTGACTGCTTTTATCATCACAGCAACAACCCTGCATGGTAGGCTGGGCTGAGACAGAGTCGGCCCCACATAAGACCTTCTTTCTTATTTTAATCGTATTATTTATTCCATGTATTAGTTAGAAGCAGGAAACTACATCCTCCTGCCTATTTTGACCTTGCAAATGACCCTGCGAGGTAGGCCAGGCCAAGAGAAAGAGGGGGCAAAAGCAAGCACACATTGTCTCCCAATGGATTTTTAAGGCTCAGCGGCGGGACTCGAACCCAGAATGTCAGCCGCCTCTCTGCCTGTGTGTTTTGCCCCCCTCAGGAAGAGATGCCTCCTGGCCAACAACCTTGCGATGTTGGCCAGTGCTTTCCTGCTGAGCTTCAGCCGGGCGGCCGCATCCTTTGAGCTGATCCTGGCCGGACGCTTCCTCTGTGGACTTTGCACCGGTGAGTAGCAGCCATGTTGGGAAAGGCCCTGCGCTGTCCCGCGCCTGGATGCCGCCTGAGCTGGGGAACGCTATCCGTGCAAGATTGGCCTCAGTGGGTCTCTGGGGGGGAAACGGGTCGGAAAATGGGCCGGCTGAGAGATCTGGATGAACGGAGAAGGCTGCACAAAGCAGAGTGAAATGTTGGGGTGTCTTGGGGTCACCCAAAGGGTTTAAACATTTAAATTTATTTTTAATCAGGAATTTCTAGCCATTTTGCTAGTAGCAAGTTTCCCCAGACACCCCAGAACTGTCTGGTTTTATGCGTTTTCTTCTGTCTCATCTACCCATCCACAATCAATCAATTGATCTATCAATCTATCCATCTTTTTAATCTATTTCTTGGTTTTAACCTGTTCTAACTTGCCAGGGTGTATAATATTGCTGTTGTTGTTTTTAATGATCAGTGGAAAAGCTGAGAGCTCTGGATGAATGGAGGAGGCTGCTGACACAGAGTGAAATTTTTGGGGTGTCTTGAGGTCACCCTAAAGGGGTTTTAAACATTTAAATTTATGTTTCCTCACCCCGTTCCAAAACAGTTGTGTTTTATGCATTTTCTTCTGCATTTTCTTCTCCATTGACCAATCAATCAATTGATTTTTCAATCTATCCATGTTTTTAGTAACAATTTCTTGTTTGTTTTAACCTGTTCCAACTTGCTAAGGTGTTTAACATGGATGTAGTTTTTTTAAAAATTATCATTTAAACACTACATTGTGTTAATCTGCTTAATCAATATTACTGCCTCTTATACTCTTAGGTTATCGTTATAATTCTATATATATGTACAGGGGGTTGGACTAGATGGCCTTTGAGGTCTCTTCCAACTCTATGATTATATATATTGGATTATTTTTTTCTTCCTGCCAAGGAATGAGTCTCCCTCTCCACCCGCAGTACCTGGGGGAGGTCTCCCCAAAAAACCTGCGTGGTTTCGCCAGTGCCACTGCGTCCGCTTTCTGGAGTCTGGGGAAAGTCTTCGGGCAGGTCATGGGCCAAAGGTAAAACTGAGAGGAGAGGTGGAAATCCAAATTTATACACAAACAGACACCCCACATCCATATTTCTCTCATTATTTCCTCCAAAAACCATCTTTTCACCCAGCCAGAAGGACTCAGGATGCCTGGATTCCTATCATCCACCACTTTTGGGCTCTGTGGTGGCTCTGAGAATAGGGAGAGGATGATGAGGCTTGCAATCAAACTGGATTCTGGGTATGGATGGATGGATGGAGCCACCACCTCCCTCCTGGTCTCGCCTCCTACCCATAAACGCCCCCTTCATCTCGCACTTTGGGGCGTAGGCTGGCTCTGAGGGTTGTGGGGGATAATAGGATATGCAATCCAACCACATCTGCAGGAGCACATGGGAGTCTATATTATAGATGAAGCCCACCCACCCATAAATGGTCTCACTTCCTTCTAGAAAACATTTCCTATCATCCTCCACTTTGGGGCCTATGCTGGCTCTCAGAGTGGGAAGGGTAATGGGACATGCAATCCAGCCTGTTCTGCAAGGGCGGGAAGGAGGGAGAAGGTGGCAGGGGAATTCTGCATAAACATGCCCATTGCCCCTCACTTTGGGGGGGGGGGTACACTGGCTCTGAGGTTGTGAGGGGATAATGGGATGTGCAGTGCAACCAGTTCTGCAGGGTTGTGCTTGTGTCCCATAAACAAAGAGGATTCTGGGTACAGAGGGGCTCCATCCCAAGGAAAACGTGCCCTCAGTTTCTCTCTCCCTTTGGGCGGCTTTGCTTCCTACGCCCTCCCTGCAGGGAACTCCTGGGAGGCCCCACCCGGTGGCCCGTCTTGATGGCCTTCAGCGGCCTCCCCGCCCTGGTCCAGCTCCTCACGTTGCCCTTCTTCCCCGAGTCGCCGCCTCACCTCTTCTTGCGCCAAGGAGACGAGGAAGGATGCCGGAAAGGTAACAAACGCAGAAGTGTCTCTCTCTGTGTTTGTTTCCATAGTATTAAATATGCGAATATCATTACTGGGGAAACCCCAAAACCTTCTTTATTTCAGGCAAGGAGCCTCATTTCCTCTGAGGCAGCTGGCAGAAAGATTCCTGAGGCCCACTTTAAACAAAATACATATACTAATATATATTTTTTTGCATTTTCCTTGCATTACCTAACCTGTCTTTGCTTACTCCAGCCATCTGAATGGCTTTCCTCAGCATTCTCTTCTTGGCTTTTCTTTTTCTCTATTTAAAGTCAATGCCTTCCTTCTCCTCATTAATGATGATTTAAAACTACTTTTCAGTACTCTTTTTAAAAGTTCTTAAAAGCGTATTTTAATTTGTTTTCCAAGGTTTTTCATCTCTGTGCTATGTTAAATGTTTCCAAGTGGTTGTGCATCGCCTCAGGGGATCCTGGTGGGTTAGAAGACAAACTATCTAGGAAGGAAGGAAGACAGATAGCTCGATCAGTGCTTTCCTCTATAATATGCAGCCTGGCTCACTTCCTCAAGCTACCTAAGTGGCTGAAATAGACTTTTCCTTTCGCTGCCATTGCCATTTGGGGCAGCCACCGATGAGGCCCTGTCTCTCCAACAAACATGGCCTTGAAGGGGGCAGGCAGGCAGGAAAGGCCTCCCTGACTGTCCAAAGACGAGGGCAGGCTTGCCTGGGGGTGGAGGTTCTTTCTGACCTGATCCATATAGATGCCCTCTGGGGTCCCCCTCTTTCCCCCACTCTCTTGCTCTCCCTCGCCTTCTTACCAGCCATGAAGACCTACTGGGGAGAAGGGAGGCCTTGGCAGCAGCGGGAAGAGCTGGAGGACCTGAGGAAAGAGAAGGAGGCCCTCCGGAGCGCCAAGAGCCAGAGCGTCATGGAGCTGGTGGCGGATCGGTCCCTCCGCTGCCAGCTCTGCCTGCTGGTCCTCATCACGGTGGCCTTGCAGCTGAGCGGGGTGCAAGCAGTTGAGTGGTGGTTGTTTTAATTTAATTCATGCCCTGCCTTGTTCGCCCAACATGTGGTGTGGGTCACCCAGGGGCCATCTGGTCTGACCCCCTTTTCCCTCCACACCCAAGTCGGGAAATTCCGACCCCATGTCAGGAGAAGGGCAGCCTATGAATGCAAGATATAAGTGATTCCAAATCTCTTGTTTTATGGTTTCTCTCCCCAGATTTACACGTACACCTTTGAGGTGCTGAGCGCGGCCGGGTTCAAGGACGAACACATCCCGTACCTCTCGTTGGGCCTCAGTGCCTTTGAGCTCCTCTCCGCCCTCCTCTGCGTGAGTTTCACCTCATGGGTCCCAAAATTAATTATTCCCCCTCTGGAACTGAATCCAGTATTGGTTACTGATCATCTGATTGAATCTGGTATCCATTATTGATCGTGGTTGAAATAATCTGAGGCGAAAGGAATGGAAGGGAGAAAATTGGGAGGGTGGAGGCTTACTCTCTGGGGCGGTTGGAGCACGGCCCTTCATCTGTGGGGGGGGCCATCATCTCACCCCCCTGTTTCTGCCCCCCCAGAGCGTCGTTATCGAGCGTTTCGGGCGGCGGGTCCTGCTGTGGGGGGGCTACTGGATCATGGCCTCCATGTTGGCCGCCCTCACCCTCACCCTCTCCCTCCAGGTAAGAGGGGATACGCTTGTGGATCGGGGCCCTCCGAAGGCTAGACCCCCCCCCAAGAGAGCCATTGTTGCTCAGGTCTTGCAAAACTATGATATTAATATTTCCTCATTCTTAATGCTTTGCTGTCAAACCTTTGACGGATGGCTCTCCTCCAAGCCACAACTCAGGGCTGTCTGTGCCTCTGCCTGTAATACAAATATTGGCCTAATTCTTCATGCTTTCTGAAGTCGAAGGCTTTCACGGCCGGCAGCCATAGATTTTCCTTGGTTTTTTTCCAGGCTGTGAGGATGCCGTGTTCTGGAAGAGTTCATTCCTGATGTTTCGCCTGCATCTGCGGCTGGCATCCTCAGAGTATGGTTGGCACAACACACGCTCCTACCCAACCATCCTCTGAAGACGCCAGCCACAGATGCAGGCGAATCGTCAGAAAGAAACCCTTCCAGAACACGGCATCCTCATAACCCGGGGAAAAAACCAAGGAAAATCTTCATGCTTTGTTTGGCTGGTTTTATTTTGCAATCACAGCAGCTTAGGGCATCCCTACCAAAAAGCGGTCTCCTAGAGGCCCTGTTAAATTAAAACTATGTTGCTCAGGTCTTGCAAACTCATCAGTAATATAAATTTTAGCTTGATTCTTAATGTTTTGCTAGTGGAATTTGCTCTCAAGTCAATATAAACATATCTAATATATCAATGCTTCACTTGGTGGTTCTTGGTTGGCTTGAATTCATGGCTCCCCTGCAAATGAAAGACCTCTGAAGCCACCTTGAAATCAGCTCAGGTCTTGCAAACTCAAGGCAGCGCCTTCCTTTGTGGAGTCCATCCACCTATAAGGCAGTCTCCCCTCCTGCCCCCACTTTACCTGGCATTATTGTCTTTCCGATGAATCATAGAAACATAGAATCATAGAGTTGGAAGAAACCCCAAGGGCCATCTAGTCCAACCACCTCTGCCATGCAGGAACACACAATCACATTTTTCCCATGAAGTGTCCAAAGTACAACAGTTATTTCAGCTTGGTTTAATGCCCATTTATTAGTCTTTCATGGTATTTATTTTGAATTATGAATTAATTTCTGTCCAGCTTTTGCAATCATGCATAGAAATTGGAAATATTACAACACGGAGGATTCTGGCTTTGATTATATCTCTTGACATTTCTGGATCTTCTCTTAGTTCCTTCATAGCCGCCCTCCCAAGTCTTCCAGCCTTCTGATTTTTTGACCGCAGCCTCCATTTTGAAGTTTGTGTATGTGTGACAGGGCAGAGACCTGCTCCCCTGATTCGATAAGAACTTCCCAGGAGGGAACTGATGCATTTAATTTTGAAGTTTTTCTCCTGGTTTTGTTTTATAGCATCTCTCCCAATGGATTCCTTACTGTAGCCTCTGCCTCATTTTTGGCTTTGTCTTCTCCTTCGGGATGGGCCCAGGTACGTTCTTACATTATTTAATATCTCTGTGTATAAAACTCTTGGGTATGTTGCCTTTCCTGGTGTATGGATCGGCTGCTCAGGAAACACACCCAACCAATCACCACCCACATGCAAACTCCCTCTCCTCCTCAAAATCCACTCCTGCCACTCAATCTGCATCCACAACCCCAGCCTCACAAGGGCCCCTCCCTCCTTTCCCTCCCTCAGCCAATCACCACCCACATGCAAATTCCCTCTCCACCTCCCAATCCACTCCTTCCACTCAATCTGCATCCACACCCCCAGCCTCACAAGGGCCCCTCCCTCCTCTCACCCCGTCAGCCAATCCCCACCCACATGCAAATTCCCTCTCCACCTCCCAATCCACTCCTGCCACTCAATCTGCATCCACACCCCCAGCCTCACAAGGTCCCCTCCCTCCTCTCACCCCCTCAGCCAATCACCACCCACATGCAAATTCCCTCTCCACCTCCCAATCCACTCCTGCCACTCAATCTGCATCTACACCCCCAACCTCACAAGGGCCCCTCCCTCCTCTCACCCCATCAGCCAATCACCACCCACATGCAAATTCCCTCTCCACCTCCCAATCCACTCCTGCCACTCAATCTGCATCCACACCCCCAGCCTCACAAGGGCCCCTCCCTCCTCTCACTCCCTCAGCCAATCACCACCCACATGCAAATTCCCTCTCCACCTCCCAATCCACTCCTGCCACTCACTCTGCATCTACACCCCCAGCCTCACAAGGGCCCCTCCCTCCTCTCACTCCCTCAGCCAATCACCACCCACATGCAAATTCCCTCTCCACCTCCCAATCCACTCCTGCCACTCAATCTGCATCCACAACCCCAGCCTCACAAGGGCCCCTCCCTCCTCTCCCTCCCTCAGCCAATCACCACCCACATGCAAATTCCCTCTCCACCTCCCAATCCACTCCTTCCACTCAATCTGCATCCACACCCCCAGCCTCACAAGGGCCCCTCCCTCCTCTCCCTCCCTCCGCCAATCACCACCCACATGCAAATTCCCTCTCCACCTCCCAATCCACTCCTGCCACTCAATTTGCATCCACACCCCCAGCCTCACAAGGTCCCCTCCCTCCTCTCACCCCCTCAGCCAATCACCAGTTACAGGCTGCAATGACATCACCGTGGCAGGGTGACAGAGCGAGTCACCCTCAGCGATCTGGGGAAAGTGCGGAACACTGAGAAGGGGGAGAAGGAATTTAAAAATCCACCAGCCTATCTTACAGGGTTGTTGTGAGGTTTACCAGGCATTTGGAGGGGTTAACAGTGTATGTTACACTGGGTGCAGCTAGTATAATGTATTTCCTCTCCACCCCAAGCCCACATCAATCAGTTTGGGGTTGGGCTAGATGACCTCCTGGTGTGCCCTCCTTGCTCCCTCTCACGTTTCTCTGGTTTCCTCCTCAGCCGGTGCCACCTCCTCGGTCCGGATGGAGATTTTTGACCAGTCGTCCCGGGGTTCATCCTTCGTGTTTGGAGGGGTCTTGAACTGGGTGGGAACCTTCGCCACGGGGATGGTTTTCCCCTTCATCGTGGTAAGCGCAGTTGTCGTATTTTTGGTTTTATTACAAATTGAATTTTAAAAAAACAAACTCGAGGTTCAAGGAAGTGTTTGATGGGATCTCTCCATTTTCCTGAATCCTGTTCCAAAGAAAAATTGGGGTTTAGTACCTTGGACAGATCCCATAAAAAGGTTCCCATTAAATCCAGTCAATCTGGATTTGAAATCCAAAATATACCTCTATTGAAAAACAGAGTCAATCTGGATTTAAAATCCAAAATCAATCTAAAATCCAAAACCAATCTGGATTTGAAATCCCAAATCAGCCTGGACTGAAATCTAGAGTCAATCTGGATTTAAGGGAAAAAACTGAGCCAGATGCATTTCAATGACATATGCTACATTTTATAATGATTTTGATTTCAGGAAAAAACAAAGTATTAAAAATTAAATTCTAAATAATTCATATTTCCCCCCTTCCTCCTTCTTCTCTGTTGCAGGAAAGTTTTGGCCATTTCTGCTTCCTCCTCTTCATGGGGGTGCTTTATGTGTCCGGATTCCTCGTTTATTTCTTCCTCCCTGAAACCAAAGAGAAATCCATCCTGGAAATCCAGCGAGAGTTTGAGAAACTTAATTTCAAAGAGAAGAAGCAGGAAGCAAACCGCACAGGAGCGGAGGCCGCCTTCTGCACCAAACTGTAATGGAAGGATGCAATTTTAATGACATTTTTAAAAATAAATGAATGAATGAATGAATGACTTTTCAGTTCCCAAATTTGCCTTTTGGTTTATTTTGGTCTATGGCCGTCAATAAAATGACGACGACAATGATGGTGGTGGTGGTGGTGGTGGTGGTGGAGATTCCTGTCCCACCATCAAGACAGAAGCAGGGAATTCATCCAAAGAATTCAAGACCTGTAAAGTTGGGAAAGGGGGCTCTCTAGAGGTCATCCGCCACCCCCTGAAGTCAGTGAGGGAAAGAAATCCATGGCTCTTGAACCCAAGGCCAGGGCGGCGAGGTTTAAACTCCGGACAATTTTACAGTGTACGGTTTGTTTGTGGCCTCCTCCTGTTTTCTGTAGGAGGAACTATTTTCTGGCCATCTTTGGATGGAGGTTTGGGGAACTTGGGGCGCCACCCTCGGGGAGCCGGATCTGCCCCTCCTGCGGCCCCAATCCGGCCCTTCACGGTGCCTCTCTCTCCTCAGATTTGGGGCCGGTTTGCCAATTCTAATGTGAGGAGTTTTGCTCTGCCCAGAATGGCCTTAGTTATGACTATTGCTTGAGCAGGGAGTTACTGTTGACTACAAATCCCATGTTGCACCCAAAGAGTGGCTGCTGGAGATTGTTGGATCCCCAGCTTTTACTGTCCACCCACCACTGGAATGTGCTTCCTCTGGGGGTAGGGTGTTGTTAACGGGCTCTGAATTCGGATCCCGAGTCCTAAAATTTATGCTGGTTTTGGGTGGGTGGGAGTCTGGTATATTTGTTATACCAATAAAGTAACTCTGTTCTCACTCTCTAAATTGCTTTCAAAATGTCCCTTCATTGCATCCCTGTTATCATCCGTCCCCCACAAAAGTTACAGAAGGTAACTGCATTACAAAAGTAAATGCAGGTAACTACATTACAAATGTACATGTACAAAAATAACTACAAGGAACTACATTGCAAAAGTAAAAGTAAACCATATTACAGAAGTAACTGTAGGTAAAGACATTACAAAAATACAAAAATTACATGTAACTGCATTACAAACATCAAAGTAAACTACATTAGAAATGTAACTGCAGGTAATAATATTACAATGACATTACAAAAGTAACTGGAGGGGGTTAACATTACAAAAGTAAAGGCTGGCAACTACATTTATATTTGAGACGTAGTTATTTGTAGTTACTTTTGTACATTACAGACATAAATTAGAACAAAATCTAAATGTATATTTTGTACAAAATGTACATATGTACAAAAATGTACATTACAAACATGAATGTTTTGTACATTGGAAACATAAATGTACAGAAGTAACTGCAAGTAACTATGTTACAAAAACAAACACATGTAACAACATTACAAAAGTAACTGCACAAACTTCTACCTGGAAGTGACTACATTGCAAAAGTAACTGTGGGCAACTACAATGACAAAAGTAACTACAGGTAACTACATAGCTTCTAACTCTTTACTCCCAAGCTGAATCCCAGACCTGGGGGGGAAGCCAAGGCATAAATAAAGTCATTGATTGATTGACTGGATGCTGGCACTGGTTGATTGAAGTGATTGATTGATTGATTGATTGATTGAAGGGGTGGATATTTTCTGATGCCCTAAGTGGGACTGAAAAATAGCTGCTGCCGGCCAGAGTTGGGAATACAGAGACTATACCCCTCACTCCCCCCAAGCGATTGAATTTTCCTCTCTTACTGTGGCAGAGGGTCCCGAGTTCAAGTCTCCTCAGACTGCCAGGAAGAAAATAGTCCAGCCAGGAACCTAGCTGGTCAGAGCTGGCAAAACTAGCCTTGGATGGACCTCCTGTGAGGTTTTGAGTCTGTCTAAGTCCAGCTTCCCCTCTTCCTGTGGAAGACGGTCCTGGGTTCAAACCCTGCAGTGGCACCTCCAGGTTCCTGCCAGCCGGAGCTGACAAGACTAAACTCAATGGGTAAATTATTTATTATCATTATTTATTGATTTATAGGCCACCTTTCTCCCATTCTGAAGGCCTGAGTGAATATCAAGGCACCTTCCCAGGTTTTCAGTTCACAATGCCCCGGGTTCAATTTCCTCTCCACCCCAACTAAGCAGGCACGGCTGCTACCGAACAGAGCTGGGAATACTATTCAAAGAATAAGTAATTTTAGAAAACCCATTTGCAGCCCACACTCTGGAATTGGGTTTTTGCATAATCACAGTGGACCCATCATCATCATCATCATCTCCTCCTCCTCTTTCCCAATCCACATTCCTCTGGCGGGGGGCGTCTGCTGGATCCAGGCCCTTCCTGGCTCTGCCATTGGCCGGGCGGGTCCGTGGCTAGTTGATCCATTTAACTCAGCTGCTGCCAACTTTGTACAGAATGCATTAATTGGAAACCTGCATAGAGTAAAATTTAACTCCCATTAACTTCCGGTTTTCTGCCAGAGTGGAATGAAAGAGACAGAGAGCGAGAGACTACGTGTCCCATTGTCCCCTGCCTCTTGCCCTTCCTAGCAGAGAATGGCCACTTTCCTCTCTGACCTGGTGAGTCTCCTTCTGCTTATAATAAATTGATTTTCCACCTTATTTTTCTCCTCCTCTTACCTCTGAAAAGTTACTTGGAGAGTATGTAACTTTGCCTGGCTCCACAGCCAAACCGGCAGGGATGCTTAGCGCTGTAGTCCAGCATTTGGGCTCTTAGACCAGTTTAAAGGGCTGGCTGAGGGTTTATAGGATGGCATCAGAATAATAAATGTTTTAAAAGAGAAATCTTGGGTTGATCTCTCTCTCTCTCTCTCTCTCTCAGTTTTTGTGGTTTTGTAAATAAATGGATACATAAGTGCATATTTCCATTAAATGTTTGCATATCCAGTTATAATAAATAATAAATAAGTTTGCTATTACTGTATAAATTTATGATTTATAAATGAAGGCATTTTCTCCATGGCAATGGACTCCCAAGGATCTGCTTTGAATCAAACGTCCCTTGTCTCAGTTCAGGGATCCACCTTGAGTCGAAGATCTACTATCTTGATTCCAGGATCTACTTTGATCTGAGGACTGAGCATCTTGATTCAGGAATCCACTTTGATTCAAGGACCCACCATCTTGATTTGGGAATCCATTTATTTAAAGATTCCCAGGTTGAACTTGACTCAAGGATCTGTCTTGATTAAAGGATCCATTGATTGATTCTTGGATCCCCCTTGATTTGAGGATCCATATTGATTAAAGTGCTTGTCTTGGTTTAAAGATTCATATCAACTTGTGGATCCACCTTGGATCAAGGACCCACTGGCTTGATCTCAGGATCCAGTTTGATCTGATGCGCCAGGACCTTGACTGAGCAACCCATATTTACTCAAGGATCCATCATCATGGATCATGGATCCACTTTGATTTTGGGATCCAACCTGATCCATTGATCCATCCTGATTTGAACTCCCATATTTTGATCCTGGTAACCATCTTGATTCTGGGAACCACATTGATACATCTTGAATCTGGATCCCATTGTCTTGATTCAAGGATCCATCTCGATTTGAGGCTCTATCCACATTCATTCTGATTCAGGAATCCACTTTGGTTCATGGATTTCCGCATCTTGATTCATGGATCCACCCTGAAGATCCATCTCCATTCAGGAATCTGTCTTGATTGGAAAGACCACCCACACCTGAGGATCCACCATCTTGATCCAAGGATGCCTTTTTGTATCAAGGATCCACTGTGATCTACCCAGATGGCACGTGAAAGAAAGATGGCAGCCGGTGGGAACCCCCCCCCCCGATCCGTCCTTGGGTCTCACACGCTGTTGCTTCTCTCCCCACGGCTGCAGGTCCAGTACCGGGGATTGTTCCAGATGATTGTGATCTTGGGGATTGGAGGCAGCTTCCCCTATGGATTCCACATCTCCGTGATCAACTACCCCTCCCTGGTAAGCGGCCGGAGGAAAGAGACTAAGAGGTTCCTAAAATTGCATCGAATTGCATTGGGGTTGGGCTGGATGGCCCTCGGGGGTCTCTCCCAACTCTATGATGCTATGATTCCATTTCAAGAATATCAGGAAGGCAACCAACGTGGAGCCAAAACTCCTTGGGTTTTTTTTGGGGGGGAGCCTATTAGGCCTCAAATTAGGCCTTGATTAATAAGACACCCAGAATATTTGCAAGAAATACCAAGGTACCAATGCCATACTGAAAACTAAAAAAGAAATAAATCAGAGCCACCAGTGTTTGCTAATACTGTCATTTTTTGACCCAATAAATGAATGTAGTTTGTGATTTATGGATGCAATTAATCAATATGGTGTCTGTGATTTCTTGATATATGAATCAATACTGTTTGTGATCTAAAGATACAATGAATCAATATTTTTGTGAATAATGAATACAATGAATCAATATATTGTTATTTAGAGATACAATGAACCAATATTGCTTGTGATTTATTTGTATATTGAACTGATATATTGTTTATGATTTATTGATACAATGAACCAATCTATTGTTATTTGTTGATACAATAAACCAATATTGCTTGTGATTTATTTGTATATTGAACTGATATATTGTTTATGATTTATTGATACAATGAACCAATCTATTGTTATTTGTTGATACAATAAACCAATATTGCTTGTGATTTATCAACACAATGAAATGATATATTGCTGTGATTTATCAATATGATGAAATGATATATTGCTGTGTTTTATTGATACAATGACTGAATATTGCTAGTAATTTATTGATACAATGAATCCGTATGGCTTGTGAACCATGGATAGAACAGATTGATATTTTTCTGCTGATCTGGCTACTGATATTTGAAATTGCTCCAGTTGTTAATAAAAAAAGGGTTATTGATTTTCTAGTTCATTGGGTGTGTTGCAGCCACTTTGGTCAGACTCATGTGAAAATCAGCAGGCAGGCAGGAAGGAAAGAAGGCGGCAAGGGATGAAAGAAAAAGGCAAGGAGGCAAGGAGGCAAGGAAGGAAGGAGGGAAGGCAGGGCGGAAGGAAGGAAGGAAGGGCAGAAGGAAGAAAGGAAGGAAGGAAGGAAAGAAAGAAAGAAAGAAAGAAAGAAAGAAGGAGGGAAGGCAGGGCAGAAGGAAGGAAGGAAGGAAGGAGGGAAGGAAGGAAGGAAGGAAAGAAAGAAAGAAAGAAGGAAGGAAGGAGGGAAGGCAGGGCAGAAGGAAGGAAGGAAGGAACGAAGGAAGGAAGGAGGGAAGGCAGGGCGGAAGGAAGGAAGGAAGGAAGGAAAGAAAGAAAGAAAGAAAGAAAGAAAGAAGGAGGGAAGGCAGGGCAGAAGGAAGGAAGGAAGGAAGAAAGGAAGGAAGGAAGGAAGGAGGGAAGGCAGGGCGGAAGGAAGGAAGGAAGGAAGAAAGGAAGGAAGGAAGGAAGGAAGGAAAGAAAGAAGGAAGGAAGGAGGGAAGGCAGGGCAGAAGGAAGGAAGGAAGGAACGAACGAAGGAAGGAAGGAGGGAAGGCAGGGCGGAAGGAAGGAAGGCAGGGCGGAAGGAAGGAAGGCAGGGCAGAAGGAAGAAAGGAAGGAAGGAAGGAAAGAAAGAAAGAAAGAAAGAAGGAAGGAAGGAAGGAAGGCAGGGCAGAAGGAAGGAACGAAGGAAGGAACGAAGGAAGGAAGGAGGGAAGGCAGGGCAGAAGGAAGAAAGGAAGGAAGGAAGGAGGGAAGGCAGGGCAGAAGGAAGGAAGAAAGGAAAGAAGGAAGGAAGGAAGGATAAGAAAGGAAGGAAAGAAGGACAGAAGGAAGGAGGAAAGTAAGGATGGACAGAAGAAAGGTGGCAAGGAGGGAAGGAAGGAAGGAAAGAAAGAAGGAAGGAAGGAGGGAAGGCAGGGCAGAAGGAAGGAAGGAAGGAAGGAAGGAAGGAAGGAAGGAAGGAAAGAAAGAAAGAAAGAAAGAAAGAGGGAAGGCAGGGCAGAAGGAAGGAAGGAAGGAAGGATAAGAAAGGAAGGAAAGAAGGACAGAAGAAAGGAGGAAAGGAAGGATGGACAGAAGAAAGGCGGCAAGGAGGCAAGGAAGGAAGCAAGGAGGCAAGGAAGGAAGGAAGGACAGAAGGAAGGAAGGAAAGGAAGAAGGAAGGAAGGAGGGAAGGCAGGGCAGAAGGAAGGAAGGAAGGAGGGAAGGCAGGGCAGAAGGAAGGAAGGAAAGAAAGAAGGAAGGAGGGAGGGAGGGAAAGCAGGGCAGAAGGAAGAGAGGAAGGAAGGAAGGATAAGAAAGGAACGAGGCAAGGAAGGAAGGAAGGACAGAAGAAAGGAGGCAAGGAAGGAAGGACAGAAAGAAGGAAGGAAGGGAGGAAGAAGGCAAAGAAGGAAGGACAGAAGGGAGGAAGGAGGAAAGGCAGGGCAGAAGGAAGACTGGAAGGAAGGAAGGAAGGAAGGAAGGAAGGAAGGAAGGAAGGAAGGAAGGAAGGACAGAAGAAAGGAGGCAAGGAAGGAAGGAAAGAAGTGAATGTTAAATTATTTCATTTATTCATTTATTTGCCACTGAAGCATATTAAGAAATTCATCAACACCACCTGGACAGAACGACACGGCGTTCCCCTCCCTCCGGAAACGGTCCAGTTGCTCTGGTCCTTCATCGTCTCCGTCTATGGCGCTGGAGGCCTCCTGGGGAGCGTCTGCTGTGGGTACCTCACCACAAGATACCGCAAGTGAGTGACTTATAGGATCTGGGGCCACCACCAATGAGTCCCCGCCTCCCATGTTCTGCCCAATGAGAAGGGAGAGAGAAAGGATCTCTCTCAAAGACCTTAAAGTTCATGTTGGGAGGCCGTGGTCTTTCATATAGTGTGGAGCCTGGGCAATAAAGGGCTCAGTTAATTAGCTAAATTAAATATCGTGCTTCCTGGATTTCTGATCTACCTGGCAGGGATGGTGGTCGCTCTTTTTCCTTAGAGAGAGGGCCCGGATGAGGCCTCCACCTGCACCTGCGAGCCATGATTTTTAGCACTGGATTTATTTTCTGGATTTGGAAATGCAGGGGGTTGGACTAGATGACCCCCCAGAAAACCCAACCCCCAGATCTTCTGATTCTATTATTCCTCTTTTGCATCAGGACAATCAGACGTTGTAGCATTTACTGTATTTCGTAATCACCAATTCAAAGGCTGTAATCTATAAAGCACTGCCTGGTTTTCTCATGAAATTATTTGGTTCATTTTACATTTGCATGATTGCAATGTGATCCCCAGTGCCTCTTCCTTTTCCCCCCATCTCTCTTTTTTTAATTTTATTAGCTTTTCACATACATTATCATAACTCAAAATCAATATTACATATACAGTAGGACTCCCATTTCCTTGGGGGTTGGTCTCCCCCCCCCAACACTGAAAACCACCATGGATAACAGTGAACGCCATTGAAAACAATGCAACTTCTGGTTTAAAATACCATAGAGTTTGCCTTGGAGGACCTAGAAAAGGTCTAGAGAGGATGCCTCTCTAGGCATTATTTTCTAGGAAGACTCTGTGGTAGGTGTGCTGCTTTGTGTCCCGCAGATAACTGAATCAGTGGATAATGAAACCAGCGGATACGGGGCTCCAACTGTACACACATAATATTACACCTGTAATAATATACTGACTGCTTTTTGTCTTTTAATCTTCTAACAATTATTGCTAATCAACACTGCCTTGATCTAATTTTACCATAACCTACCTACTCGAATAATTCCTCCCTCTCTTTCTCCTTTTTTGGCGCTGTTTTGTTTTCGTGGCCCTGTCTTGTTATTAATGGCCTGCCAGTCCATCAATCTTGCTCCCCTCCGATCTGTTGCAGAAAGAAATGCCAAATGCTAGCCAACGGGATCATGTTGGTAGCCGCCCTCTCCATGGGACTCAGCAAGATGGCCCGGTCCTTCGAGATGATTCTCCTCGGGCGCTTCCTCTATGGAATTGGCATTGGTAAGATAAATAGCAACCCCCAAAAACCTGCTTCTCTCTGCCCTGGCAACCCAATCAGAGCCCAATATCCCCAGCTCTGACCGGCGGCCTCCACGTCTCTGTTTCAGCCAGGCTCACTTTCCTAATTCTATCTCAACCTGTTGCAAAGGATCATGGGAAGCCGCCCTTGCCACTGAGTCGGACACTCCGAGGTCCACTGATAGGCCAACATTCCCAACTCGGGCCGGCAGCTGACCTGGCTTTCTCCAGGGGTTCAGGTGGGATTCCTCCCCAGGAATTGAACCCGGGTCCTTCCACACAGGAACATAGAAACTCATACTCCACTCCGAGCCAATATTCCCAACACGGGCCGGCAGCAGCCACAACTTTCTCTTGCAAAGTTTCGGCCCAGAACGCAGCCAAGGAACAATTAAAAGGCCTCATTTTTTTTCCTATCACTAATTGCTGTGATTTTCCCCCCCTTAAAAAATAATGTTAAAAAAGGTTTTTCTTTCAACATCCACCCGCAATACGTGGGAGAGATTTCGCCAAAAAAGCTGCGCGGATTCGCCAACGCAACCGTGGCCGTTTTCCTGACCCTCGGGAAAGTCGCCGGACAAGTCGTCGGCCTCCGGTGAGGAGAAGCAATGGTGGCTCATTGTGCTAATTTTTAAAATAAATAAATAATGATGAGTGGCATTAATCGGACTTTTTAAAAAGACACCTTCTTTCCAAATTTTGA
The DNA here is from genome assembly GCA_030847615.1 of Gambelia wislizenii. Taxonomy (NCBI): domain Eukaryota; kingdom Metazoa; phylum Chordata; class Lepidosauria; order Squamata; family Crotaphytidae; genus Gambelia; species Gambelia wislizenii. Next base: position 163,036,783 of record JAUMIR010000006.1, on the reverse strand, counting down.
AATAAGACCTTGCTTTAAAAAAATACAATCATTTAGGTGGTTAGCTACAATGTTTAAGTTACATTAAATAAAATTGAAAGTTAATTGATTAAAAATTATATTAATGCCCACCAGTAATTGTCTTTCTCTTCCTCCTTCCTCTTCTTCTTCCCCATTTTCTTCCTCCTTCCTCTTCCTGTTTCTCCTTCCTCTTCCTTTTTATCCTTTCTCTTCTTCCTCCAACCTCCCTCTTCCTTCCTACTGTTCCCCCTTCTTCCTGTTCTCTTTTCCTCTCTCCCCTTTTGTCTTCCTTTTCTTTCCTTTCCATTTTCCTCCTTCCTTTTTCTCCTTATCCTTCCTTTTCCTACTTCTTATTTCTTCCTATTTCCCCTTTCTCCTTCTGCTTATTCTTCCTACTCCTTCTTCCTCTTCCCTTCCCTTCTTCTTCTTCCTGTTCCTCTTTCACCTTTATTCTTCCTCTTCCATCCTCGTGTTTCTCTTCCTCCTCCTCCTTTTTCTTTCTGCTTTGTCTCCTCCTTCCTCGTCCCCATTCCTTCTTCCTCTTTTTCTTCCTCCATTGCTTCCCTTTTCTCCTCCTCCTCCTCCTTCCTCTTCCACCTTTTCCTTTCTCCTCCTCCCCCTTCCTCCTCTCCTTATTCCTTTCCTCTTCCTCTCCCTTCCTGCTAATCTCCTTTCTCATCTCCTTCCTCTTCCCCTTTCCCCCTCTTTCATTCTCCATTCCTTCCCCTTACTCCTCCTCCTCCTCCTTCCTCTTCCTCCTTTTCTTCCGGCTTTTGTTTCCCTTCCTCCTTCCTTTTCCTTCCTAACGCCCCCCTTCCTCCTCCTCTTCCACCTTCCCCTTCCTTTTTACTCCTGCTCTTCCTCCTCCGGTCTCCTTCCTCTTCCAGGGAACTGCTGGGCAGTGAGTCCCTCTGGCCCTTTCTGCTGGCCTTCAGTGGCCTCACGGCGCTGGCCCAGCTGGCCGCCCTCCCCTGCTTCCCGGACTCCCCTTCCTACCTCCTCATCCAGAAGGGAAATGAGGAGGCCTTCCTCAAAGGTAGGGCGCGTCCCATCCCAGTCCCCGGCTTCTTCCCAGGCATCTTCCTCTGTCATTTAATTAATTACTTTAAGGCATCCCCATTTCCTTCTTTCTTCACACTAACACCCCATCAGAGTCAAAAATGGCTCCCCAGAAGATGGGGGAGGGGAAAGGAAGGGCATATGGGGAGGGGGCAGCAGGACCCTCCCTTCCTGTTTCCTTCCCTTCCACTTCCCTCTTCCCTTCCTCTTCCCTCATCCCTTTCATTTCCCTGCATTTCTTTTATTCTTTCCCTCCTTCTCTTCCTTCCTTCTCTTTCCTTTCACTTCTATACTTCCTTCCTTTCACCTCCTCCCTCTCTCCTTTCCTTCCTCTTTCCCTTCTTTCCTCACTCCTTCCTTCTTCCCTTCCTTCCTTTCCCTTATTTCCTTCCTCCCTCTTTTCCTTGCTCTTTGCGTCTTTTCCATCCCTTTTTTCCTTCCTTTCCCCCTTCCTCCCCTCTTTCCTTCCTTCCTTCCCCTCTCTTATTTCCTCCTTCTTTTCTCACTTCCGTCCTTCTTCCCTTCCTTCCTTCCTTTCCTTCCCCTTCCTGCAGCCATCCGGCAGCTCTGGGGCAAAGGCGACCACCAGGCGGAGATCGAGGACCTGCGCAGGGAGCGCAGCCAGCGGGCGCCGGGAGCCGCCACCGAGAAGGCCCTGCGAGTGCTGGAAGTGCTGAAGGCCCGATCCCTGCGCTGGCAGCTCTACATCACCCTCACCGTCATGACCACCCTGCAGCTCTGCGGCATCAACGCAGTTGAGTCCTCGCCCACTGGGGGGGGGCAACACCAATGGGAGAGGACCCCAGGGGTCATCTGGACCACCCCCTCCTGTAGAGCCAGATAATAAACCCACAGCTAAGACACACTGACACCCCTGACAGGTAGGCCTTCCTCTGACCTTTGCTTGAAGGAAGGAAGGAAGGAGAGCGAGCGAGAGAGCTCACCATTAACCCTGCGAGGTAGTCCAGTGCTCTGCCCTCAAACATGCTCCTTCCTGTCTGAATTCTGAGCCGGATTTTCCTCTCTGGACTCTGTTATTGGTTTGGATCTTAATTGGATCAGGACCCACAGCTGAGCTCAGGAGGAAAAAGGAAGCCTGAGGTTTTTCTGTTTGCAATAGGAAGAAAGGCGGATTTCAGGAGGGGGCCTACAAGGACCATCTAGTCTGACCCCACTGCTTCTTCCCCCCTTTCCTTCCAGATCTACTTCTACTCTTTTGAAGTTTTCCACACAGCCCAGTTTGAAGAGGAGGTCATCCCTTACATTGCACTGGGCATCGGGATATGCGAATGCCTGTCCTCCATCTTGTGTGTAAGTTGGGAAGGGGAGGTGACCCTAGAGGACATTTAGTCCATCCCGCTTCACCTGGAGGAAATGACTCCACAGCTAAGGGTATAGATCCGTGAGAAAAGTGATGGACTAATCCATCCTCTCGGGAAAACCCTCTAACAGAGAGAGAGAGTTCACTCACCGCCACTCCTGCGAGGTAGCCTATTGTCCCACTTTTGAGGCATTTTTAAACATCAAAAAATTCTTCTGAAACATTTAGAGGCAAAAGAGGTTTCCTTCCTGGGTACAAAACACTCTCCTCGCATTTTGCAATCCTAGACTTTGCAGAGTCCAGAAGGTAACCCCAAGGACCATCTAGTCCAGCCCTCGGTGTTTCCAATGGAGGAAGCCAAAAAGGTGGCCTCATCCAACCTCAGTTTATTTTTTTCAGCTTGCAAGGGGAAATTGCAAAGGAAAGGTGGTGGTGGGGAGCCTGAACAGAAATCCTAGAGTTGGGGTGACCGCCAAAGATTATCTAGTCAAACCCTGTGAAAGTGGAGCAGGAAGGAAATCTGAAGCCAAAGGCCATCTAGTCCAACACTCAGGGCTAGGGAATAAAATCGGCAGTTCAAATGCCCCCCATTTGAAAGGGAATAATAGCTCCAACGGGAGAGAACACAACACCCCTCCAAGGTAGACCCTTCCATGGTCCATCCTTTGCTTTTAAGGAAGAAAATAATACATCTAGTGAAAGAAAATGCAACGCTCCTCCGAGGTAGTCCCTTCCATTGACCAACCTCTGCTTTAAAAGAAGAGAATAATAACTCCAATGGAAGGGAACACAGCAGCCCTCCAAGGTAGGCCACGTCCATTATATCTGTGCTCATTTTCCTCCCCTCTTGCCCCATTTCTATCCCTTCCAGAGCTCCCTCATCGAGCGCTTCGGGCGGAAGAGGCTGCTGTGGGGCGGCTATGGGTCCATGGTGCTGGTTTTGGGGCTCCTGACGGCCACCCTCTCCCTCCAGGTGGGCTCGCGTGGGGCGAGGGGGGGTCTCCCTCAGGACGGCCACCATGAAGGAGGATAGATTTGGGGGTCTACCTCAAGAGGCATCAGAATTTAATAATAATTTAGGGGCTTAGTTTTCAAATTAATCAATAACCAGTAATCTATGGTAACTTGGCATTGTCGAACCTGCCCTGGATGCTGCTAGGCCCACGAAAGGCACCCCAAAATCCGAGCGAAGGGGTGCACGCTTTCTCCCTTTGCAAAACCCACCCCATTTTATTTATCTCCTTCTTCTTCTCGTCCGTCGCCTCTTTCCAGCATCGCTTCTTATGGATGCATTACTTCAGCGTCTTCCTCATCTTCCTCTTCGTCCTCTTCTATGGGATCGGGCCCTGTGAGTATACCTATCATTATTAATTATTCATTATCATTACTTTTAGCCTTATCCATACCCCACTTTTGCTCCCTGTCCACTCTAGATTTTAGTCAGAACTTTTAAAAGATCTGTCCCCCCTAAGAGCTGTTCCTTGTTCCTTTCTCCCTCACAACCTCCAAAAAAACAAAGAATAAAATTAGGCTCTTGCATGGGGGTCGTCCCACAGCTCCACACCGAGACCACCAAAGCCTTTGTGGCCCACCGGAGATTTCTGGCCTCCCTCGCAAGGTCGGCGGCACACAGCCAGGAACGCTCCCTTGAGTGGCCACCTAGATGTTTTTTATGGGCTGGATTAATGTCTTTTGGGAGTTAGGGCCGTGTCTGGACCACACGTGGCCAACCAGCAATCTTTATTTCTCTCAGTCTTTTCTCCACCCTTGTCTTTCATCTTCTTCTTCTTCTTCTGGGGATGATGGGGACTTCAATACTTTGACGGGTTCTCCTTTAAAGTCATTGTTAGGGAAAATAAATATTGAGTTTAGAAATATATGCCCTCCCCCTTTGGGTAATTTTAGTCACCAGGCAAAAGGACGGCTGTCTAGTTGAGGGTCGTAAATCTGTCTTTTAATGTTTTGGTTTTCTGTTTTTGTGTCCTTCAGAGTAAGAAGAGCAGAAACGAAAGTAATCTTAGGTTCTGTTTCTTTTCAAGGGGAGATTGGGGTGTTTTGAGAAGAAAAATATATATAAGCAGGGAGGGACTTTGGTGGCAGTTGCCGAAAGGACTCCATTTCCCTCCTTTAGTTCTCAAGAAGCTTTGGAGCATACAGAAGCAGGGAAAAATGCTCTCTGTATCTTGTGTTTGGACTTTGTTACTCTTTTAACCTTAATAAAAGCTATGAAAAGAATATTAAGCTTTTATTGGAATTCTTTGCCAGAGGTATACAAACCTTGCTCAAAAGCCCACGTTTTTGCTGCAAAGTATTGAAGCAAGCCTCACTGCTTGGCTGAGTAGAGAGGAACGGACTCTGCATTTTACAACAGTCATCACATCTCAGTTTCTCATAAATTCTCCCCATGGGACATTTCTGTCCCACCTAGATATTTCCCTCTCTCCCTTTTATTTTTGCATCATTGGCTTTTTTCTGGGGATGATGGGGACTTCAATACTTTGGTTCTCCATTAAACTCTGTACTAAAACCGAGAAAAGATTTGCTGCCCTCACACCTCTGGTTGCCACTAATTTGCACGTGTGGGTCATTTGCACCATTGGCTCTCAGCTATTGCTCCCAGATTATGGAACAGCCCGTCAGATGAGATCCGTCATATCATCACGCTAAATAGCTTTTAAAAAGCTCTTTAGACGGATCTCTTACAGCAGGCCTTTCCGGAACAGATACCTCGCCATCAGAAAGAAAATTAATTTGTCCCGACCTCGTTACAGCCACTATCTATTGTTTATTGTTAGTATTTTTAAAATATGTTTTAATTTTTGAATCATCTAATTGTATTTTAAGGGGTGGGTGGGATGGAGGGCCTTGGATGTGTATTTTAAATGTTGTAAGCTGCCCCGATTGCATTTCATAGAGGGGCAAGATGTTGTTGTTGTTGTTGTTGTGGCCCGCCTAGATTTTTCTCTCCCCCCACACACTTCTGTCTTTTTTTCTGGGGATGATAGGGATTTGAGTACTGGCTGGCTCTCCTTTAAGGTTTGGACTAAAATCCAGAGAAGATTTGCTGCCCTCACACCTCTGCTTGCCAGTAATTTATACCTGGCCCACCTAGATTTCTCTCTCTCCCTTGCTTTTTTCTGGGGATGATGGGGACTTCAGTACTTTGACTGGTTCTCCTTTAAACTCAGATTTGCCACCACCACCCCTGGTTGTCCCTAATTTTCATTCCTGGCCCACCTAGACATTTCTCTCTTTCCCCCCTACACTGTTATTTTGTTTTTCTGGGGATGATGGGGATTTCAATATTTTGACAGGTTCTCCTTTAAACTCTGTAGTAAAATCCAGTGCGATGCGGCAGCTAAAAAGGCCAATGCAATTTTGGGCTGTATCAATAGAAGTATAGTGTCTAGATCAAGGGAAGTAATAGGGCCGCTCTATTCTGCCTTGGTCAGACCTCACCTGGAATACTGTGTCCAGTTCTGGGCACCACAATTCAGAAAGGATATTGACAAATTGGAGCGTGTCCAGAGAAGGGCAACTAAAATGGTGAAAGGTCTGGAAACGATGCCTTATGAGGAGAAACTTAGGGAGCTGGGTATGTTTAGCCTGGAAAAAAGACGATTAAGAGGTGATATGATAGCCCTGTTTAAGTATTTGAAGGGATGTCACGCTGAGGATGGAGCAGGCTTGTTTTCTGCTGCTCCAGAGACTGGAACACGGAGCAATGGGTGCAAGCTCCAGGAACAGAGATTCCACCTCAACATGAGGAGGAACTTTTTGACAGTAAGAGCTGTTCGGCAGTGGAACACACTCCCTTGTTGCGTGGTGGGGTCTCCTTCCTTGGAGGTCTTTGAACAGAGGCTGGATGGCCATCTGTCGGGGATGCTTTGATCGTGATTTCCTGTGTGGCAGAATGGGGTTGGACTGGATGGCCCTCGGGGTCTCTTCCAACTCTGCAATTCTATGATTCTATGATCCAGAAAAGATTTGCTTCCATTACACCTCTGGTTGGTACTAATTCACTCCTGTGGGCCATTTCTGGCCTACCTAGATTTTCTGGTCTACCCTCAAAAAATCATGCAAGGGCACACGCACACACTATTTTAACAGTCTGGGCCGAGACTATTTTACAATAAAATAAAATCCATGTTTTAAAATAAGTGTGGTGAAACGAAAGGGTAGGAAGAGACACCCAAAACTTTGTGTAGGTCTACCTCAGCTGAAAAAGTTAGGTGTTTTTCCTGGGAACACAGGAATTTGGGTACTGGATAATAATAATAATTATTATAAGTATAATTATAAATAACAACACATAATAACAACAATAATAACAACAACAACAATAACAACAACAACAACTTTATTTTTGTACCCCGCCTTTTGCCTATTAGGCAATCAAGGCAGCTCACAACAATTGGATATAAACAAACAAATCCATAACAACAGTAATAACTTAAAACAGTTTACCCCCCTTAAAATTACATATAATAGTACATATATTTAAAAATAATTGGTGAATTTACCAGTAATATAAAATACTACCCTAAGGCTTTAAACTATAACATCAAACATAAAAACATAAAAACAAAAAACATAAAAGAGGGAGAAGCATCCATTAACATGGTCTTTTCTGTTCAAGGAAGGCCTGCCGGAAGAGATCCCTTGTGATGGCTTTTTTGAAATTCTCCAAACTGGTTGCTTGACGGATCTCCTCCAGCAGGGCCTTCCATAGTCAGAAAAAGATCTCTGGGAGCTTGTTGTTAATCTGGATCTCATTGGTTGCCATCAACCCCTCTAAGGGTGCGGGCGGATTAGATGGGAGGAGGCCATCCCGTAGCTAGGTTGGGCCCAGGCCATGTAGGGCTTCACAGGTCATTGCCGACACCTTATGCTGTGCTCGGAAACTGAGAGGCAGCCAGTGACGGGATTTCAAGATTGGAGCGATATGCTCCCTTCTCGATTTCCCGGTGACTAACCTGGCCGCCATATTTTGCACCAGTTGTAGTTTCCGAACTAGGTATAAGGGTAGCCCCATGTAGAGAGCATTGCAGAAATCAAGTCGTGAGGTTACCAGTGCATGCACTACCGTTTCCAGGTCCTTTGTCTCGAGGTAAGGGCGCAGTTGGCTTATCTGCCGAAGCTGATAACAGGCGCTCCTGACTGTCGCACTCACCTGAGCAGTCATGTGAAGCAACAAGTCTAGGAGCACCCCTAGACTGCGAACACAGTCCTTAGTGGAGTCCTTAACCACAATTAAGCTTGCTCTTTCCCCCCTGCCTTGAACTCACCCTCCTTCACCTGCCAGCCAATGCTGATGCTGCTAAAAGACCTCCCAGCTAGAGAGAGGACGAGGAGGGGAACAGAGTGCTGGGTGGGCATTTTTTAACTTTGTGGGAAGGAAGTCCTTTGTGTGTGGATTTACAATTCTCCCCCTCTGTCTGTCACCAGCCGGAGCCACCATCGCCGTCATGGTGGAGATGTTCAACCAGACCTTCCGCCCGTCGGCCTTCATCCTGGTAGGGGTCATCAACTGGGCCGGACTCTTCCTCCTGGGGATGGGATTCCCCTTTGTCGTGGTAAGAGGGTCCATCTGGACCACTGAAATCCAGGAGGCAGAATCACAGAATGGTGGGTTTTGGAAGGTATCCCCAAAGGCCATCTAGTCCAACCCCACTTCTGCCCTGCAGGCATACACTCCTGAGAGAGATGGCCAGATCCAACCTCCATGGAAAGACCTCTAAAGAGGGACAGTCCACCACCCTCCAAGGCTCCCCAAATTCCATTCATGACCCAAAAAACTCATTGTTGTATCAATGGCTTGTATTTGCACAATGCCTTGAAGCATGCCAGGGTGGCTTGAACTGGATTGTACAGTTGTCCATTCCTATTCACTGGGGTTTGGTTCCAGGACCCCCGTGAATTCCAAAATATGTGAATACTCAAGTCCCATTCTATGCAACGGCATAGCAAAATCGTGTCCCTTATCTAAGATGGCAAAATCAAGGTTTGCTTTTTGGGTTATTATTTTTTAAAGAATATTTTCAAGCCGTGAATACTTAAAACCATGAATGCCAAATCTGTGAATGTGGAGGGACAACTGTATTTGCACTCCACAATTTATACCAGTCTGATCCTTTATTTATTTATTTTATTTTATATACCACCTTTCTCCCAGAAGGGACCCAAAATTAAATCATCCCAACACCTGGGGTTTGTAGTATTTGGCATCAAGGTCATTATGATTCTCAGAGGTTGGAGCGGACTAGTCTCTGCTACTTCCGCTTTGAACTACAATTCCCAAGAGGGATGGACTGGTGATGGAATTGGGGTACTTTGCAAAATGTAGTTGGGGGACCTCAAAGGGCCATCTAGTCCAACCCCTTTCTGCAGGAATAACATAGCTAAAGCAGTCCTGAAAAACATGAATTCATTTTGTGAGGGTTAAGATTTGTACTCAGTGCTGCAATTTTTTTTAAAAAAGAGTATTATTCTCAGATAGACAGGAACTCCTGATTCTTCCAGGGACAACTATTGGCAGTGATGTAGATTTGTGCAAAGTACTCAGACAAAGGTGTCTATTTTATCTCTTCCTGAGTGTGTCCAAATGGCAAACCTATACCAGTTTTATTCCACTTCAACTGTCTTATGGAATCCTGGGATTTGTAGTTTGGTGAGAGACTTAAACTGGGTGTCTGGCAGCAACCTTTTTGAAAGAGACCCCCCCAACAAACTACAAATCTCAGGGTACCATAGGACAGAGCCATGATGGTTAAAGTGCAATCAAACTGCTATAAACCATGCAGTGTAAAAGCATTCCCTGTTTTCTAGGTAGCCAAATATTTGCAGTTCGTTGCTTTGAGAGAATGCAACCAGTTTTAGACTTTTCCTTGCATTTTTCCTTCCCTTAAAATTTTGTTTTTTAAACATTTGTTTGTTTCTTTCTTTCTTTAAAAGGATTAGCTGGGGCCTCTAAACTTCTGGGGCGGGGGGTAAAATTTTATTTCTCTTTGTTTTAAAAAGAAATATCTATGTCCCCTAAATTTCTGTTCTTTTTTTAAAAAAAGATTTGTCTTTTTCTTTGAAAGGAATACCTTGGTCCCTTTTGCTTCCTCATCTTCATGGTCATCCTCGCTGCTTCAGGCATCTTCATCTACTTGTTCCTTCCAGAAACAAAAGGCAAATCCATCTTGGAAATTACAGCAGAGTTCAACAAGTTAAATTATGGGGAAAAACAAGTTTCCCCAGTAGAAAACAACCATTTCCCGATGGAAACGGTATTTTGCACCCGGCTGTGACGCTTCCTTATGCAATATATATATATATATATATATATATATATGGCTCTGTGGAAGGAAGTGCGTTGTGTGCGGTCACAACTGTGGCACAAAAACAGCACCAATTCTCCAAGTTTACACATCATTTTTTCACATTCCTTTTGCCAGAGAGATATTCATCAGGGGAAAAAAAAACTCCTTGTTTACATTCCTGCAAAAATAAATAAGTAAATACATTTGACAAGCAGCATGAATCCTGGTTCTCCATCCTACCTCTCTTCTTCCCTTGTTGTGCGGTGTGGTTGTTACCCTAAGAGGTATATGGGGGGGTGTTGGGGTCCCCTCCACAATGCCAGAGTCTCCTTTAATATTTGGGGAATTATTAGCTCAAACAGGAGGCCTATGAGAGGAGGGTAACTTCGAGGACATTTTCACCTACGTATCCCAATACTGCCTGTAGAGAGCCCTCCAGTTAAAGTAATATAAAGCATTTTTATAGGAATAAGACAGACTAACACAAAAGAATATATACTCTTACAAGATGGCCCTTTGGGTCTCTTCAAGCTCTATGATTCTATTATTCTATCATGCGTATTCCTGCATGGCAGAAGGGGGGTTGGACTAGATGGCCCTTGGAGGTCTCCTCTAATTCTAGGGTTCTATGATTCTTCTGATTTCTTGACTGCATCTTGGTTCAGTCCTTAATCAGAATGGGGACTGCAGTCAAGAAATCAGGACTTGGAAAGGCAGCAATGAAAGAACTAGACAAGATTCTGAAGCGTCAAGATAGATCATTGGATACTAAAGTTAGGATGGGCCGTGCCATCGTATTTCCCATTTCTATCCATGATTGTGAAAGTTGGATAGTGAAGGAAGCTGAGAGGAAGAAAACCAACTCCTTTGAGATGTGGTGCTGGGCAGGGCCTGTTTAAGAGCCCCGCAGGACCGGCACTCGCAGCCTAGAATGGGGTTGGACTGGATAGGCCTTGGAGGTCCCTTCCAACTCTATGGGTCTATGAGCTCTCCATGGTGCTGAAATTGTTTAGGCATAGAGGCCGGATGGCCTTCTGTCGGGAATGCTTGGATTATGTCTTCCTGCATGGCTTTGCAGGACATAAAAGAGAGCCAACATACACAACCCCTTAGATTGTTGGTTTTCTTTCCTCTTAGTGTGTGGGGGGTTATATATTGTGAGTCCCTGTTGTGTATCACACACACTCCTACGCAACCATTCTCTGAGAATGCCAGCCACAGATGTAGGCAAAACGTCAGAAAGAAACTCTTCCAGAACATGGACTCCTCACAGCCCGGAAGAAAAAAAAAACAAGGAAAGTCTAAAGATTTTTTGTGTTTTTATCGACAACGTTTCTGAAGGACTCAAAAACACTGAGGCAGGACTTGAATTTGGAGCTATGCCAGTTCTTTCTCAGCAGGGCTTGTTTTTCTATCGGCCTGGCAATTTTCCCCTTCAGACCACACCAAATGCATGAAAACACACAAAAATACCACACTCCACATACAGAAATGGCATACTACCCCCCCCCCAAATACCCCTGTTTTCCTCTGCAGTCCCTCTCAAAATGGTGGCAGAAAGTGCCACGGCATCACTATTGACATTTTGAGAGGGACCATAAAGGAAGGTCATCTGCGGCCGTTTTGAGAGGAACTACAGAGGAATGTTACCTCCTGTCGCCATTTTGAGAGGGACTGCTGAATGACAGTGCTTCTCATTTCCATTTTGAGAGGGGGCATAGAGGAACAGAGGTTCCTGTTGCCATTTTGAGAAAGCCTGCAAAGGAATATCCCTCATGCTGCCATTCTGAGAGGGGCTGTGGAGGGGCATAGCTTTCTCTCACCATTTTGAGAGGGAGTACAATGGAATGTTGTTTCCTGTCTCCATTTTGAGGGGGACTTGTAGAGGTAAACGGAGGTATTTGGGCTTCTTTGTGGGAATGCAGTCCATGGACCTTGGACCTTGAGCAGTGCTAGAAGGTCAGCAATTTCAAGCACAAGATCTGCTGTAGCTGTGGGTATTTCCTGCGGGCTGGACTAGATGGCCTTTGGTGGACCCAACTCTGATTCTATTAATTAATAAAGGAACTAATATAACTGGAATGTTGACTAGAGAATATTCAGTTCTTCCACCTTTCCATTATGCATTTAAATGATCTGATGGTTTTAAAAAATACAAATTCTGGTGTGACCAGAAAAAAAAAAACAGGGCTGATTTGTCCCCGCGGCCGGAGGTTGCTCACCCCGTTTCCCCTGGCGTTACCAAGAGCCACAAGTTCTTGGAAGTGGGGGGCCGGATGTTGGTTTGCTGCCAGACCAGGAACTTGTCCACCCACACCCGTTTCTTCATGTCCGGCGGGTACCAGTTGCTGGGCGCGTTGTATTTGTGGGTCAAGTGGAGGAGGATGGCAGTGCGGCTTCGGATCAGGCCAGGCGTTGGGGTCGGAAGGAGAGTCAAAGAGATAAACTCAGATTAGGATGAAAAAAAGACCCTCCTTTATGCTTTGGGGGATTTGGAGCAAAAGATTGAGGAATGGGCAAAAGGGGAAGGAGGAGGATTACATGGTGACTGGGAATGTTTATAGCTCTATCCAAACACATCATGTGCAAATTTAACACATTAAATTGATGAGATCAGGTGCATTAACACTGTAGAAATAATGCAGTTTGACACCAGATTTAAGTGCTGTCGCTCCATCCTTTGGGATCCTGGGATTTGTAGTTTTACAAGGCCCCTTTTTAGCCTTCTCTGCCAAAGAGTGTGCTGGCACCTTGCAAAAAAAAACCTAAAAAACTCAGGATTTCTGTCGGAAGGAACCACAGCAGTTGAAGCGGTATCAAATTGCATTATTTCTACAATGTAGATGCACCCTTGATTTAGATGTAAGGTTGGAGGAATCATTGCAACAGACTTTTGGGAAACTTGATAGCAAGGGCTGTTCCATTGGTGGTTTGTTCTCTTAAATTTACTTGGAGGGTGTTTTTTCTTTGTTGTCTAAGTTTTTTTCAAAGTTTTTTTTTATCTGTGCTTCTGTGAGTCCCAGGATTGGGAGGAAGTCTATCTTATTGTTGTTGTTGTTGTTGTTGTTGTTATCTCCTCACCCCTCTTCCAAAGTGAAGTCTCCATCTTTCAAAACCGGCACTTTCCTGAGTACGTTCACCTTGTTAAACTCCTCACTGAACAGCTGGCCTGTCCAACACGGATTACAGCAAACAACTGAAAAACAAACAGGAATGGTGCTAATTGGACAGAAAGGTTGCCTTGCAGAAATTTGGCTGCTTTTGTCCTCATACTCTTTCCAATAAAAAATATGCATTTCTTTAATGCATATCTATTTAATCTATTCAGTGCATATTTATTAATTTATTTTATACCTTAATTCTCCCCACAAGACAGTCACATATGAGCTAAAACCAGGTACACAGATTTATTTAATTTTTAAATTACCAATCAAAAATAAAAGGAGGCATGAATTGTGTCTCTCCCAACAGAGATGGAGTCCAGGGGCCACACATATATATGTATATATATTTGCAGGGGCCACACACACACAAACACATTTTTCTGGATTTTCAGAGCTGTTTGGACTGGAAGTCAACATGGAGAAAATGGAAGTTCTTTACCAGCCTGTATTCTATTGATACAGCCAATGCGATTTTGGGCTGTATCAATAGAAGTATAGTGTCTAGATCAAGGGAAGTAATAGGGCCGCTCTATTCTGCCTTGGTCAGACCTCACCTGGAATACTGTGTCCAGTTCTGGGCACCACAATTCAAAAAGGATATTGACAAATTGGAGCGTGTCCAGAGAAGGGCAACTAAGATGGTGAAAGGTCTGGAAACGATGCCTTATGAGGAGAGACTTAGGGAGCTGGGTATGTTTAGCCTGGAAAAAAGACGGTTAAGAGGCGATATGATAGCCCTGTTTAAGTATTTGAAGGGGTGTCACATTGAGGATGGAGCAAGCTTGTTTTCTGCTGCTCCAGAGACTGGAACACGGAGCAATGGATGCAAGCTCCAGGAACAGAGATCCCACCTCAACATTAGGAGGATCTTTCTGACAGTCAGAGCTGTTCGGCAGTGGAACACACTCCCTCGGAGCGTGGTGGGGTCTCCTTCCTTGGAGGTCTTTAAACGGAGGCTGGATGGCCATCTGTCGGGGATTTCCTGCGTGGCAGGGGGGTTGGACGGGATGGCCCTCGTGGTCTCTTCCAACTCTGCAATTCTATGATTCTATGATTCTATGATTCCCACATTGCCGTCGGCAAATCTGTGCTTAAGTCCGTTCAGCAGTTCACCTACCTGGGAAGCATCATCTCCTCAGATGCCAAGATTGACAAAGAGATCAATCACAGATTAGCAAAGGCATATAGTGCATTTGGAAGACTTCACAAAAGAGTCTGGAGCAATAAACACCTGAGGCAAGCACAAAAATCAGTGTGTATAGAGCCATTGTACTGTCTATCCCCCTTTATGGATCTGAAACATGGGTCACCTATTACCACCACCTACGACTCCTCGAACGCTTCCACCAGCGCTGTTTACGCACAATCCTAAATACACACTGGAATGACTATGTGACGAATGTTGCTGTCCTTGAGCAAGCAGGGATCACCAGCATTGAGGCCATGATATTGAGAACACAGCTGTGCTGGGCAGGGCACGTTTCTAGGATGGAGGACCATCGCCTCCCCAAAATAGTACTCTAGGGTGAACTCGCCACGGGTCAGCGTAAGAGGGGCGCTCCAAAAAAGCGATACAAGGACTCCCTGAAACAACACCTCAGCCTCGGCCAAATTGATCACCAACAATGGTCCGCCCTGGCCTCACATCGCGAGGCCTGGAGACGTACTATCCACAATGCTGCAGCCTTATTTGAGAACTCTATCTCTATATCTACAATAGGACCCCCGTATCCACTGATTCAATGATCCAGGGAACACAAAACAGCACAGCAGGGTCAGCAGGGGACCCAGAGGCTTCATGAGAGTGAGCAAAATGCTAAAGGCTTTATTCAGAGGTTGCATCCTGACACAAAGACAGAGGCATCAGGAAAGTGAAGGGAGGCTTCCTCTCCCAGTCAGGGGTTACAGCTTTTTATAGATGAGGAGTCACTACACACAGTTAATCATTTGCTAACCATTTGTCTGTAATACAATCAACAAGTAAGATCAAAGGTACAGCAAGCAGGCTATCACTAGGATGTGAAAAGTAAGTTAACATCCAGCTTTCCTCAGACTTCCTTTTGTGCCATTTTATTACTTAATTGAAAGGCAGGAGGAAAAGAGGTGTAAAATTCCTTCTTTGATCTTGGGTTTTCCCAAGGTCTAGGAATGTTAGGCTACCTACTACAGAAAATGTGTCCTCTCAAGCCATTTTTAGGTCATCCAAGGCAACTCTATGGTAGTTTAAACCAGAAGCCTCATTATTTTCAATGGTGTTTACAATTATCCACTGTTTTCAGTAACCACATGGCCCCCCAGAACCAATCCACAGAGGATACGGGGTCCTAGTGTATATCTATATCTATATCTATCCATCTATTTGCAGGGGCCACACACATAGAGACCTTTGAAGGGGTGTCACATTGAGGATGGAAGAAGTTTGTTTTCTGCTGCTCCAGAGACTGGAACAGGGAGCAATGGATGCAAGCTCCAGGAACAGAGATTCTTCCTCAACATGAGGAGGAACGTTCTGACAGTAAGAGCTGTTCGGCAGTGGAACGCACTCCCTCGGAGCGTGGTGGGGTCTCCTTCCTTGGAGGTCTTTAAACAGAGGCTGGATGGCCATCTGTCGGGGATGCTTTGATTGTGATTTCCTGCGTGGCAGGGGGGTTGGACTGGATGGCCCTCGTGGTCTCTTCCAACTCTGCAATTCTATGATTCTATGAACGGGATGTTGCTCTTCTCTAGGCGAAGGTGTAGACCGCCCGGCAGGGTTGGGAGAGGAGGCCAAGGTGGAGCTCCAGCACCATGGCTGGGCAGGCGGGTGGCCGAAAGAGAAAGAGAGCTACACCTGGTGAACCTCCACCCACCTGCCCAGCTGGGAAGGACAAAACCTCTCCCTGGGTTCTGTTTGGTTGGTGGAGTGAACAGCCAGGTCTGGGGGGGAATCTTGTGGCCCAATCAGGTGAAGGGGTGGGGCCAGCAAGTGTCCCACTCACCTGGAGAGGGGGTGCCATGTCCGGCCCTCCCAGTGGGTGGAATTGGGGCCTCCTTGGTGGTGGTCCTGCCCTTTGGGGCAGGTAGGCAGGCAGGCAGGCAGTCAGGCAAGATGGGTTCGGGTTGAATCCATTTATCTATCCCTCTATCTGTCTATCCATCCATCATCTATCTCTGTCTTCCTACCTACCTACTTACCTACCTACCTTTCTACCTATCCTGGTGGCGCAGTGGTTCAATGCCCGTCCTGCAAGCCACCACGTTGCAAGTTCGATTCCAGAGGGCTCCAAGGTTCACTCAGCCTTCCATCCTTTCGTAGGTTGGTAAAATGAGGACCCGGCTTGTGGGGGCAATTAGCTCATAAGACACATTGGAAACTGCTTAATGCAGTGTAGATGTGTAAATTGCTATTGCTTAAAACAATTTGTAAGCCGCATTTACAGATTTACTCCATTTACCTACCTGTCTGTCTGTCTTCTATCTACCTACGCATTTGTCTATGATCTATCTACCTACAGTCTATCCATCTGTCTACCTACCTACATATCCATCTGTTTTTCTTTCTACCTACCTACTTACCTACCTATCCATCTATCTATTATCCATCTACCTATCATCTATCTATCTATCCATCCATCTACCTATCATCTATCTAACCTTCTATCATCTACCTACCTACCTAACCTACCTATCCATCCATCTACCTATAATCTAGCTTTCTGTCTTCTACCTATCTAATCTACCTATCTATCATCCATCTACTGATCTATCACCTACCTACCCACCTATCTACCTACCTAACCTACCTATCCATCATCCACCTATCATGTATCTACCCATCTATCATCTATCGATCTATCGACCTATCTATGTCTACCTACCTACCTAACATACCTATCCATCCATCATCCGTCTACCAATCATCTTATCTATCTACCCATTTATCTATCTATCTGCTTTCTCTCTAACCTACTTATCCATCTATCATCCATCCATCTATCATCTATCTACCTATCTCCCATTCATCCACCCACCCACCTATCTATCTCACCTGTCCATAGTACTATAGGTAGGTAATAGAGAGACAGAGAGATGAAATGATGGATTGGTAAAATATATAGACAGGAGATAGAGGGACAGACACACAGAAAGATTATTGATAGGCAGATAAGATGACAGATAGATAGGCAAATGATAGATGGATTGACAGATAGATAGGTGACAGACAGACGGGTGATGGATAGAGAAATTAGTTCAACAGGTGATAGATGGACAGATGATTGATAGACAGAAAGGTGACAGATTAATAGACAGATTATTGATAGATTACAGATAGACAGACCAACAAATAGATGGTAGATGGATTCGTCTCATCTGGCTTTTCTTCTCAAACGAAGATTCAGGAAGGACTCATCCCGCGCTTTCTGCAAGCGCGCTGATGACTAAAAAGGCCAATCCGAGATAAACAAGTCTGGTTGCAGAAAGCACAGCAGAAGGTTTCCTTGGGTGATGTTTTTGGGTTGTGATTCTTTCTGCGTTGTCGTTTCTCTTCAAGACTTGTTCAGTGTGAGTTCTCAAATAAGGCTGCAGCATTGTGGATAGTGAGTCTCCATGCCTCCCGATGTGAGGCCAGGGCGGACCATTGTTGGTGGTCAATTCGGCTGAGCCTGAGATGTTGTTTCAGGGAGTCTTTGTATCGCTTTTTGGAGCGCCCCTCTTACGCTGACCCGTGGCGAGTTCACCGTAGAGTACTATTTTGGGGAGGCGATGGTCCTCCATCCTAGAAACGTGCCCTGCCCAGCACAGCTGTGTTCTCAATATCATGGCCTCAATGCTGGTGATCCCTGCTCGCTCAAGGACAGCAACATTCGTCACATAGTCAGTCCAGTGTATATTTAGGATTGTGCGTAGACAGCGCTGATGAAAGTGCTCGAGGAGTCGTAGGTGGTGGCGATAGGTGACCCATGTCACCTATCTATCTATCTATCTATCTATCTATCTATCTATCCCTACGTTACCGTACTGATGGTAGTTTGTTTAACTTAAGCCGTCTGAGGGCTCACACTAAGACTCTAAACTATCTAGTCCGTGAGCTGCTCTTCGCTAATGATGCTGCCCTTGTGGCCCACACAGAAGCAGCTCTGCAGCGCCTAACATCCTGCTTTGCAACAGCAACTCTGTGCTCAAGTCCGTTCAGCAGTTCACCTACCTGGGAAGCATCATCTCTTCAGATGCCAAGATTGACAAAGAGATCGATCACAGATTAGCAAAGGCATATAGCACATTTGGAAGACTTCACAAAAGAGTCTGGAGTAATAAACACCTGAGGCGAAGCACAAAAATCAGTGTGCATAGAGCCATTGTACTGTCTATCCTCCTTTATGGATCTGAAACATGGGTCACCTATAGATGGATTACTGTATATATAAATAGGTAGATAGATAGATACATAGGCAAATAATAGAAGATACGTAGATGATGGATGGATAGATAGAAGATAGATATAGGTGACAGACAGATGGATGAAAGATAGATAGATAGAGGCAATGAGTATTTTATTGAAATAATGAGCTTGATCAAACTTCTGCCCACACTTGGGGCTGCACCAGTGCGTTATAGAGGAGACCTGTGCTAATTGGCACCACCACCCTTAAAGCCACGCTAAGGGACTGGAGGCCAAGAAAAGACTGTCATGTTTCTCACGATCACAGGAGTTGTCGTTTATGTGGCTGTGACAGACCAACGTGGCCACCCTCTTGCCCTCTCTCAGGGATCCCATCTTGGTGGCAAGGGATGGCGGCCATTTTTTAACCAAGGAGCAGAGTCTATTAGCATAACCCACTTTCAACCTCAGAATAGCCACGTTTCCCCCCAATACAACTAATATTTGTGTCCACAAAGACTCGGCAATATAGGTCTACATTTGTCACAGTGGCTGATGGTGGCCATTTTGTGGCCAAGGAGCAGAGTCTATTAGTATAACCCATTTTCTACTTCACAATATCCAGCAAAATAGACATTTCCCCCCTGGTGTATGACTAATATTTATACCCCAGCTGTGTCCACAAATGATGTCTACCTCTCTCATGGCAGCCAGTGGCAGCCATTTTGTCATCCAGAACTGGGGTCTTATTAGTGTTAAATCACTTTCTGCCTCAGAATATTTTTTAAAAATTGACAACATTTTTGGTAATCTTACCACCAATACCCTCCAGAAAGACTCAGCTGAGGCAGGAAGGGGGGGAAAGCACCACCCAATATGTCTGTCATGGTGGCTGGTGGCGGCCATTTTGTCACACGAGCCACAGCTTTCTTCTACCTCAAAATGTCCACAAAAGGGCAATGTTTCTTTTTTGTACTACTTCAGCTGCTCATTGTGCCTACAGAGCTCAAGTGAAGAATCATAGAATCATAGAATTGCAGAGTTGGAAGAGACCCTGAGGGCCATCCAGTCCAACCCCATTCTGCCACGCAGGAATCTTGATCAAAGCATCCCCGACAGACGGCCATCCAGCCTCTGCTTAAAGACCTCCAAGGAAGGAGACCCCACCACACTCCAAGAGGGTGACAAAATAAACACAGGTGTGATACACGCTGGAATCTGTCATGAAGGCTGGTGGCGGCCATTTTGACACATGAGGTTTGCTTGCGATAGAGTCTCCTTTATGTGTAACCTGCCTTTTTATCTCAAAATGTCCACAAGGGGACAATAAATACTATCTTCTGTACTACCCCGTCTGCATGTTGTGTGAGATGGATGGATATCCCCCATGGCGTCTTCCTTTGCGCTGTTCATCCCCCAAAGAGGTTGCCATTTTGAGACATATGTAGGAATCTTGTGGTGTTCAAAACAGTAATGTTCCCACATAGGTTGCCCACCAGCAACCTCAGTAAGGGGACAGGAGAGATGGGGCCTCATGTTGGCAAAATGGCTGTCATTACCACATCTTTCTCCAAATGCTTTTGGATTGCAACTCCCAGAATACTCCCTATTAGCTGGCCTGGGGGATGCTGTGAGTTGGGTAGATGCAAGAGGTCATCCATCTTGGCTTTGAATCAATACACAACTGCACATGCTTTCCTTTTGCACATTAATTTCATGGTTGCAGATAGTTGTGCATCAATGCACAATTGTGCATTGTTTCCTACTGTACATTAATTTCATGGTTGCACATATCTGCATCTCAATGGAATACTGTGCATTGTTTCTGATTGCGCATTAATTTCACAATTTCACATAGTTGCGCATTGATGCACAACTGCATTATTTTCAATTGCACTAATTTCATGGTTGTGCATAGTTGAGTATCAATGC
This sequence comes from Gambelia wislizenii, assembly GCA_030847615.1. NCBI lineage: Eukaryota > Metazoa > Chordata > Lepidosauria > Squamata > Crotaphytidae > Gambelia > Gambelia wislizenii. The sequence continues at coordinate 163,016,641 of JAUMIR010000006.1, read as the reverse complement.
ACAACACACAATCTAGCACAACTGAGGCGTAACACCAAGAGTGCAAAATTACACTATGTCTCTTTGAAGCAAGATCTCAGCCTTTTTCTTAAAAAAATAGAATTTTATTATCGTTATTATTGCTCTTTATTTCATCATCTTCATCAGGGCCGGAGCCAGCTGCGCCTTCAGCTGCGGATCAATTCGGAGGCCACTCAGCTCCCGGACTTTGAAGATCATCTCATGGGCTTGCCGGAAGAGCTCATGGCCAACGGCCTCCTCCACTCGCATTCGCCACTCGGCCAGTCGCGGACGGTCCTTGAAGATGTTGCACCCAACACCCACTGGCTGCAGAACCAAAGCAGGGGAATTGTGTGGTCCTGGTGGGATTTGGCAGCCCCAAAACACACCAATAGGGATAATTTTGCTGCTAGGAAGGACTCTCCCAACACGTAATGGAGTAATGTCATCATGCCTTATATTTACCATTAACCTCCGCAAAAATGGATAATTTTGCCGCTAGAAAGGATTCTCCCAACCCATAATGTCATAATGTCCATATATATACATATATATATATATATATATATGTGTGTGTGTGTGTGTGTGTGTACCCACTGATTCATTATCCACTGATTCAATTATCCATTGGACACAAAACAGCATACCTACCACAGTTTTCCTAGAAATGTGTCCTCTCTAGCCATTTTCTATTTCCTCCAAGGCAACTCTATGGTATTTTAAACAGGAAGTCCCATTATTGTCTATGGTGTTCGCTATTATCCATGGTTTTTGGTATCCACGCCCCCCCCATATCCAATCCCCAGTGGATATGGGGGTCCTACTGTGTGCATGTGTGTGTGTGTGTGTGTGTGTGTGTGTGTACATACAGCCGTCCCTTCACATTTGCGGGGGTTAGGTTCCCCGCGAATGTGAAAAATCTGCGAATAATGATTGCCCTCCCCCTCCCCCGCCAAAGCGACCATGGAGCCTCCGGAGGCCCCATAGTCGCTTTCTCCAGACTCCCCAGTCCCTTCCTAGGCCTTCACGGGCCCTCAGGAGACCCTCCCGAGGCCCCGTGGCCACATCCCCGGCCCTCCCCCCTCCCCCCCAAGGCTCCGTGGAGGCCTCCCCGGACATCCCCCTCCCTCCCAGGGCCTTCACGGGGCCTCTGGAGGCCCTGTGTCACAGTTTTGGGAGGGCGGGGGGCCCTCCCAAGACCGCAAATATCCAAAACCGCGAATGCTGAGTTCGCGAACGTGGAGGGGCAACTGCGTATATATATATATATATATATATATATATATATATATATATATACACACATATATATACACATACACAAAACCTCCACAAAAAATGGATAATTTCGCTGCTAGAAAGGATTCTCTGATCCTCTCCTCATATATACAGGGACGGGTTTGTACTTCTTGCAAACCTCCAGGGACTGAACTGCTGGGAGCCGTTCCTTCGCATGGCCTTACCTGCATTAGCTCCACGGCAGCCACTAGGTCAGCCAGAGAGATTTCGTGGCCCGCCAGGAAGGGTTTGTCCCCAAGGAATAACTCCTCCAGCTGCTTGAGGGATGAAGACAGGCCATCCATCACCTCTTGCAGTTTACCCGCCGGGAGAGGCTGGCCCGTGAAGAGTGGGATCAGGACCTGCCCGGTAAGGAGGAAGCAGGTAAGTCGTGGGATGGGGGCTCGTTGAGAGGCAAACGACCTGGTGGAAAGAGCGGGCCCTCGGGTGACCCTTGCGTATGTGAGAGCACGCAAGACTGCAGCGGGTAGTGCCAGGGAGGATTATCAGTTATCTTCTTTACCAGCGTTTGTTTTTAATTTTAGTTCATAGAATCACAGACTTGGAAGAGACCCAAGGGGCATCTAGTCCAACCCCCTTCTGCCATGTCAATTAAAAACTGTTCATGTTGCTGCTGCCTTGAGTTCCCGTTTTGGAGGAAGAGGTGGGAACACACAATAAGAGTAATAGACTATTAACCAATGATAAACAGGAACCACATGGGAGCATGAATACACAGATATGTATTTGGAGTGTGGTGAAGTCTCCTTCTTTGGGGGTTTTAAACAGAGGCTGGATGGACATCTGTCTGTCAAGACAGCTTTGATTATGTCTTCCTGCATGGCAGAATGGGGTTGGACTGGATGACCCTTTGGGGTCCCTTCCAAATCTATGGTTCTAGGAGCTCTCTGTGGTGCTGAGGTTGTTTAGGACTAGAGGCTGGATGGCCATATGTCAGGAGAGCTTGGATTGTGTCTTCCTGCAGGGCAGAATGGGGTTGGACTGGAAGGCCCTTGGGGTCTCTTCCAACTCTATGGGTCTATAATATCGGAGTGGATTTTGTGAGGAGGGTGAAGTTCCTTCGATAACGGGGGGAACGGGTGAGGCCCCTGCCCCATTCAGATGGCCAACGGGGACTTAAACCAGAGGAATGCAGAAGCCGAAGATGGTGGGACAACAAGTCTTGACTCTCCTGGAACTTTTGTGTGGGATTCAGAAGCCACACGGTTACCCTCTTTCTGCCTGCAGAAAACAATCCTTACAGACCAACACAAGTTGGCCCCTCCGCTGCCCCACGCCACACCTTGATCCACATGGTCTTGGGGGCATCGGACCGCATGTTGCTCTGGTGCCAGAAGAGGTACTCGTCCACCTTGGCTCGCCTCTGGACGTCCGAGGGGTACCAGTGGTCTGGGGTCTGGTAACTGCGGGCCAGATACAGAAGGATGGCCAGGCTGTCCAAATAAAACAAATAAAATTTAAGAGGTGCACGAATGAATCTGTATTTTCTTTTTTCGCTCTGAAGACAAGCAAAAGCAGTCCAAGCCAAACTGGATGATGATTTAATAGAATCCTAGAGTTAGAAGAGACCCCAAGAGCCATCTAGTCCAACCACATTCTGCCCCCCCCCACATGAAAGCATTACGGACAGATGGCCAATGAAGCCTCTAGTCCCAATCCATTTCAGCACCCTGGAGAGCTCATAGAATCCTAGAGCTGGAAGGGACCCCAAAGGGCTATCCAGTCCAACCCCATATTAAACAATTTCAGCACCGTGGAGAGCTCATAGAATCCTAGAGCTGGAAGGGACCCCAAAGGGCTATCCAGTCCAACCCCATAGTGAAGCATTTCAGCACCATGGAGAGCTCATAGAATCCTAGAGCTGGAAGGGGCCCCAAAGGGCTATCCAGTCCAACCCCATATTAAACTATTTCAGCACTGTGGAGAGCTCAGAATCCTAGAGCTGGAAGGGGCCCCAAAGGGCTATCCAGTCGAACCCATTATTAAACCATTTCAGCACCGTGGAGAGCTCATAGAATCCTAGAGCTGGAAAGGACCCCAAAGGGCTATCCAGTCCAACCCCATATTAAACCATTTCAGCACCGTGGAGAGCTCATAGAATCCTAGAGCTGGAAGGGACCGCAAAGGGCTATCCAGTCCAACCCCATATTAAACTATTTCAGCACTGTGGAGAGCTCATAGAATCCTAGAGCTGGAAGGGACCCCAAAGGGCTATCCAGTCCAACCCCATAGTGAAGCATTTCAGCACCATGGAGAGCTCATAGAATCCTAGAGCTGGAAGGGGTCCCAAAGGGCTATCCAGTCCAACCCCATATTAAACTATTTCAGCACTGTGGAGAGCTCAGAATCCTAGAGCTGGAAGGGGCCCCAAAGGGCTATCCAGTCCAACCCCATATTAAACCATTTCAGCACCCTGGAGAGCTCATAGAATCCTAGAGCTGGAAGGGACAGTGAAACAGTTAGCCAGTATGAAATTGGAACATAAATGGTGGAAAACACGTGAATTTCCCCTGCCAATGGAATTACATAAAGCTTTTGCACACGTACGTTTTGAACAAATGGATACAATGATGAAATGGGAAAGAGTCTATGCTATCTGCTACAACCAACAAATCAACATGGGATTTGGAGGGATTTGCTGCATTTGTGGTGAAGGCGGCCAGATGCGGAGAAAAAATTCTCAGCATCCATTTTGCCTAATTGTCATAGGAACCCAGAAGATGATGAGAGCATAAAGGGCCTTTGTATGACACAAAAGGTTAAATGTTACTCTTCCTCTCTTACTGTAATGTGACTTGTTTTATAATACATACATGCTATTTACTTCAAGTTTAGATATGCATTTTATTTAGTTAATTTTAATTATGATGTTGTAATTGTACGAAAGTTTGGATATTTTGTACTGCTTTATTTCTTATTCTTTGCAATGGTCTTTGGACTAAGTAATAAACATTTTCGTACACCCTTGCCTTCAAATCCAAACCTCGACGCCATCCTGTCTGTGAGCTGCAACCATTTTTGTTCAGCAGCATCTCAGCATCCCAGGCTCTAACCTTTAACAAAGGGGAAACTGAGGCAGGGAGAAAACCTTGCAAATCCCCACAGTCGTGCCTTACCCTTCTGCCAAAACGAAGTCGCCATCTTTCAAGAACGGGACTTTCTTCGACAGGGTGAGCTTGTTCTGTAACCCTAAAAACCAAGATGAGAATGGGAGTGTGAGGATCCATATGGGCCAGAGTAGACCTGGGAAAAGGGGGTGAAGACCTGTCAGGATCATGCAGTGCACAGCTCCCAGCATGCTCACAATTTGGGGATTAACTGCGGGTTGCAGTACAAAAACATTGTGAGAAAGTTTGCCTTAAATTCCCCACTCCTTAAATTTACAAAAGGAATGGCCAAGTCGGGGGATAAGTGATTCCAGGTTAACAAATTTACGAGGGTGTAAATGCTGTTATCCAAACACGGTGTTTCATGAAGGTGAAGCACAATTATGCCCATTGCACCATTGGATGTGTGTGATGGGGTGATGCGATATAACCCCATTGTGGTGTGATTTTTCCTAGCAAAGCAGCGGTGCCGCAGATTTACACTATGATGGACGGAGGTATCTGTCAGTGTGTGCTAATGGAGAAACTCCGGCCTGTTGGCGAAATTTTGGGAACAACCCCACCCCTCAAAGTGCAAAAGGCGCAGAGCAAAACCACACAACACACACACATAATTTCTTATCCCGTGGGGCCACACCAAGGAGGCCATGCAAATCTTTCATGGGCTCAATGTTGCAAAGGGCTGGGTCACCGCCAAGGGTCGCTCACCCCATTGCCTGGTTAGAGGGGGAGATAAATATTAACCCGCAGTTCTGGCTGACCTTTGCGCTCTTATCGGCTGTGTTGCGAAGGAGGAAAACTAAGCAGCAACGCAGGAGTCAAGGCTGCCAAAAAAATATTGTGCGTGTCTGTTTGTGTAGCGGGGAATTATTTCTTCATTTCATGCTCTTGTTTTAAAAAGTGTCAAGCGGACAGGATTTTGGGAGGAGCTATGCAGAGCAGTGGTTCTTGCTGTTAATACTATTATTATTTCTACCCTGCTTTTTTCCCAATCAGCAAAATACAGAAGTTAAAACACAATTAAACAATTTAAAAAGTTAAAAACAGCTAAAGCTCTGAAAACACACATACGCATATACACACATACACAACACGCCAGGCGCTGAGTGTTTTCTTTGCTGCAAGGAGTTGTATGTATGTGCGTGTGTGAATATCTAAGAGAAGGAAACTCTAATCAAACCTACGGCCCGAGGACCTCGCTGCTACCATCCATGCTTGCAAGGCCAGCAGATGAACCTTTGGTTTAAAGGGTGAGGCCAGTTCTGTGTACGCTGTGCTCCAACAGAAAAATCCATTGCACAGGTTTGAAGGACAAATCCTACGCTATGGTGAACTCGCCACGGGTCAACATAAGAGGGGCGCTCCAAAAAAGTGATACAAAGACTCCCTGAAACAACATCTCAGGCTTGGCCAAATTGATCACCAACAGTGGTCCGCCCTGGCCTCACATCGGGAGGCATGGAGACGCACTATCCACAATGCTGCAGCCTTATTTGAGAAATGTTGAACAAGTCTTGAAGAGAAATGACAACGAAGAAAAAATTACAACCCGGAAACATCACCCAAGGAGACCTTCTGCTGTGCTTTCTGCAACTGGACTTGTCTATCTCGGATTGGCCTTTTCAGTCATCAGCGTGCTTGCAGAAAGCACGGGATGAGTCCTTCCTGAATCGTTTGCAAAGAGAAGCCAGAGAGAGAGACATTCAGACCAGAAGTGTATTGGAAGCTGGTGTAATTCCTTTAAAACCTCATTGGTTTGAACTTACTTGTGGGACATGGAGGCCCCCCCTCTCCAGCAAACCTCAGTCAGGCAGATGTAGGGAGAGGCACACCCTCAAGTATGGGGTCCCAGGCCGTTTAGGGCTTTAAATGTCATTGCAAACCCTTCAATTCAGACCAGAAGCCTATTGGCAGCCTGTTTCTGGAGCCAGCCAAAGAGAGATAAACACCTCCAGCCAGAGTAATAAAGAGTCTGGAGTAATAAACACCTGAGGCAAAATACAAAAATCAGTGTGTATAGAGCCATTGTACTGTCTATTCTCCTTTATGGGTCTGAAACATGGGTCACCTATCGCCACCACCTACGACTCCTCGAGCGCTTTCATCAGCGCTGTATAGTCACAATCCTAAATATACACTGGACTGACTATGTGACGAATGTTGCTGTCCTTGAGCAAGCAGGGATCACCAGCATTGAGGCCATGATATTGAGAACGCAGCTGTGCTGGGCAGGGCACGTTTCTAGGATGGAGGACCATCGCCTCCCCAAAATAGTACTCTACAGTGAACTCGCCACGGGTCAGCGTAAGAGGGGCGCTCCAAAAAAGCGATACAAAGACTCCCTGAAACAACATCTCAGGCTTGGCCAAATTGATCACCAACAGTGGTCCGCCCTGGCCTCACATTGGGAGGCATGGAGACGCACGATCCACAATGCGGCAGCCTTATTTGAGAACTCACGCTGAACAAGTCTTGAAGAGAAACGGCAACGCAGAAAGAATCACAACCCAAAAACATCACCCAAGGAGACCTTCTGCTGTGCTTTTTGCAACCGGACTTGTTTATCTCGGATTGGCCTTTTTAGTCATCAGCGCGCTTGCAGAAAATGCAGGATGAGTCCTTCCTGAATCTTCGTTTGCGAAGAAAAGCCAGAGAGAGATAATATGCAAACACAAGTCTATACACACAGAAACACACCCTGTTATACCTGCTGAGAGAACAAGGCCTTGTTTTCCAGGCCTTTTACGGCATGAGACATAATAGTAAGGGCCATGCCTGCCACCAGTGGGGTGTGTATTTGTTGTGTGTACAAATCCGTGTCTCTCCTAATTGTTAAGGGCTTCATGGATGCTGTTTGGGACTAATTGTTTCAAGGTTGTCCCTCATCTGCCTCGAAGGACCGTCTCAATCTTTGCCGCCCAGGAAGTGTGCAAGTGACAGTTATTCTGGATTGTTTCTGAGTGGTTTATTAATTGTAACTTTAATGGTTTACTAATCATAATCAATCACTGCAATCCCCAGATTACTTGGAGCCAAGAAATGATGGGAACTGTAGTCCAACATCCTCTAGAGAAAGTCTTTCCAAAGAGACAACCTCGCGGATTGGGACCCCAGCCTCCCCTCCCTCCATCAAGGCTTGTCTCTTCTTACCTTGCTGTGCCGACCCCTCTTCTGTGCCACTCGAACCCGGGACTTTGCTCCCCAAGATGGAATCTAGGAAGAGAGGAAGATGCAAAACAGAGGGAGGCAAGAAACTCAGTGAAGGATGAAGGAGGGAAAAGACCACCCCTCAAATCCCCCCCCAATAAATGGGCGGGGGCTTTTGGGGACCTGGGTGTCAATCCTTGGAGATTATTAGACAAAGGTTGGGTCAAGCCCACCTCGCAGGGGTGGTTCAGCTGTGCATTTGATGCCTTGGCATTTGGGAAGCGGATGGTGTCCTTCCTTGGAGTTGGCTCATTCCTACCTTGCAGAGGTGGTTCAGCTTTGGATTTCCTACCTAGGCATTTGTGAGGGTGGATTTCACTAATTCCTTGGAGATTATTAAGATGAAGATGGGCCAAGCCCACCTCACAGGGGTGTTGATTTATGCACTGCCATTTGGAGAGTAGGTGGGTGTTTTTCTTTGGAAGTTGGATTAGGGCCCACCTTGCAGGGGTGTGGATTTCCTGCACTGGCATTTGGGAAATTGGGTGTCAATTAGAATCATACAGTCATAGGGTTGGAAGGCACCTCCAAGGGCCATCCAGTCCAACCCCCTTTTGCCCTGCAGGAATACCCAATCCAAGCAACCGACAGATGACCATCCAGCCTCTGTTGGAGACAGCAGCGCGTTCCACTGCCGAAAGCTCTTTCCACCGGGAACTTCTTCCTAATAATGTTGGGTGGAATCTCTTTTTCTGTGGTTTGAGACCATTGCTCCGTGTCCTACTTTCTGGAGCAGCAGAAAACAAGTTTGCTCCATCTATCATGTCCCCTCTTTCTTTTCCCCAGGCTAAACATCCCCAGTTCCCAAAGCCGCTCCTCATAGGGCAAAATGGCTTCCAGCCCTCCCACCATCCTTGCCACCCTCCTCTGGACTCGTTCCAGCTTGTCAACATCCTCCTTGAAATGTGGGGCCCAGAACTGGACAGTCTTCCAGGTGAGGTCTGACCAAAGCAGAACAGAGTGGCACTATGGCTTCCCTCCATCTAGACATTAGACTCCTACTGATGCAGCCTAGAATCGCATTGGCTTTTTTAGCTGCTGCATCACACCGCTGGCTCACGTTTAGCTTGTGGTCTATTAACCTTCAACAATAATTACAATGTGTACTTGGAGATTTTTAAAAAAACAGAGCTTGGATCAGTCCTGCCTCACAGGTTGGGTTTTCCTGCAGTGGCCTTTTTTTCAGGGTTGGACTAGACAAGCTTTGGTGTTCCTCTTCTTGTTTTTGGTGATTTCCCCCCATTATCCCCCCCTCAAGAACACAGTGAGAGAAAGAGAGATGGATACCTTTGAAGAGAGCCACATCCTTGAACTCGAAAGGGATGTCGTTTTTCTTGGCAAAGAGGTAGACCGCCCTGCAGGGTTGGGAGAGGAGGTCGAGGTACAGCTCCAGCACCATTTTGCAACACAGGAAGAAGAGTCAAAGAAAGAAGGGTACAAAGCAGGGGGAAAGGATGGGTGGGGGACAGAAAACAGTAGAAATAAAGAGGCAAAACTGTGCAGCTAGAAGCTGGCCGGCCCACCTCGAAGGGGGCGGAGTGGGACAAGGAGTTCGGGGCGGGGGGAAACACGTAAATGGGACTTTGGATCTCATTCGTTAATGTTTTTATATATATATTTGTTTTGCAGGAAGGCAAAGAGCAAAGCGAGTGGAGGCACAACCCACAGCAATATGTGTGTGCGCATTTGTGTGTGTCTGTTTAATTAGCAAATGAGGCCTTCTGAGGACAGCTAATTGGCAGATCGGATCCGGGCAGCCGCCCAAACTCTTTCCAGCTCCACTCATCTCATTTTATTATTATTATTGTTATGGGTGGGATTTTTTGTTTTTGCAAAATATAAAAATAAAGTAATCCTGTTGAGATTCTCCATCATGTTCTACAATGGGTAATTTTATGAACCCGTTTGCTAGGTTGCAGAAATGCGACAAAACCCTGTCATTAGAATAGGAATCAAAGAATCATAGTGCTGGAAGGGACCACAAGGGACATCTAGTCCAACCCCATTCTGTCATGCAGGGAGACACCATCAAAGCACTCCCGACAGACGGCCAATGAAGCTTCTAGTCCCAAACAATTTCAGCACCAAGGACAGCACAGAGAATCATAGAGTTGGAAGGGACCTACAAGGGACATCCAGTCCAGCCACATTCTGCCCTGCAGGAATCGCTCTCTCTCTCTCTCTCTCTGGCTTTTCTTCCCAAACAAAGATTCAGGAAGGACTCATCCCGTGCTTTCTGCAAGCGCACTGATGACTAAAAAGGCCAATCCGAGATAAACAAGTCCGGTTGCAAAAAGCACAGCAGAAGGTCTCCTTGGGTGATGTTTTTGGGTTGTGATTCTTTCTGCGTTGTCGTTTCTCTTCAAGACTTGTTCGGTGTGAGTTCTCAAATAAGGCTTCAGCATAGTGGATAGTGCATCTCCATGCCTCCCGATGTGAGGCCAGGGCGGACCACTGTTGGTGATCAATTTGGCCGAGCCTGAGGTGTTGTTTCAGGGAGTCCTTGTATCGCTTTTTTGGAGCGCCCCTCTTACGCTGACCCATGATGAGTTCACCGTAGAGTACTATTTTTGGGAGGAGATGGTCCTCCATCCTAGAAACGTGCCCTGCCCAGCGCAGCTGTGTTCTCAATATCATGGCCTCCATGCTGGTGATCCCTGCTTGCTCAAGGACAGCAACATTCGTCACATAGTCAGTCCAGTGTATATTTAGGATTGTGCGTAGACAGCGCTGATGAAAGCGCTCGAGCAGTCGTAGGTGGTGGCGATAGGTGACCCATGTTTCAGACCCATAAAGGAGAATAGACAGTACGATGGCTCTATACACACTGATTTTTGTGCTTCGCCTCAGGTGTTTATTACTCCAGACTCTTTTGTGGAGTCTTCCAAATGCACTATATGCCTTTGCTAATCTGTGATCGATCTCTTTGTCAATTTCGCAACAGCTGCAGAGCTGTTTGGGCTGGAAGTCAACCTGCAGAAAACCGAAGTTCTTTACCAGCCTGCACCACAGGACGAACACCACCATCCCCGCATTGCCGTCGGCAAATCTGCGCTCAAGTCCGTTCAGCAGTTCACCTACCTGGGAAGCATCATCTCCTCAGATGCCAAGATTGCCTGCAGGAATACGCATGATAGAATCCTAGAACCACAGAGTTGGAAGAGACCCATAAGGCCATCTAGTCCAACCCCATCCTGCCAAGCAGGAAACACAATCAAAGCATTCCCGCCAACCAGCCTCTGTTTAAAAACCTCCAAAAAAGGAGACACGTAAGGCTGTTTATGAAGACGGAAATCCAAACGAGAAGGTCAGCTTCTATTTTTATTTCGGGTTATTCCTTATCTCCCTCAAAGGATCATCTCAATCTTTATGCCCAGGAAGTGTGCAAATTGCACTTATTATGGATTGTTGCTGAGTGGTTTATTAATCATGAGCAGTAACTGCAAATCCCAGATTACTTGGAGCCAAGGAATGATGGGGGCTGTGGTCGAACATCCTCTATTGAAACCCTGCTCCGTTTAGTCTGTACATCTTTGCCTAAACATAATCACAGAACCGTAGAGTTGGAAGGGACCCCCGGGGGCCATCCAGTCCAACCCCTTCTGCCAACAAAAGACGGCCACCCAGCCCCTCTTTAATAGAAACATCTTCCTTGAGGCAGGGCGTTCCACAGACACTTAGGCGAGGAGTCACCGCCGAAAAGTCCCCGTCCCTCAGGTGCCCACAGACAAGCCCTGTTGCCTGGCCTGAGCGGCGAGTGTACATTTTACTTTTGAAAGAAATACCCACGGAGGAAAGGAGGGGCGGGCAAGGGGGGCTCCACGGCTTAGGAGGGGGCCGCCGGGTCAGAGTCCTCCCAGAGTGCGCAGCGAGTTAAATTTGCATAGCCACGCCTCCCCCGGCGGTTCTGGTCGGCTTGCTTTCTCTTCCCTTCTCTTCCCGCGGAGGAGGAGGAGGAGGAGGAGGAGGAGGCAGCTCCGTTGCTAGGGGCAACGGGCTAGCGGACGGCCTCACCTGTGCGTCTTCACGTCATCACGTAACGCCCAGAAGCGCTCCGAGCGGCTGAAGGACCCCAAAGGAGGTCTGTCCTTCCGGCTGCCTGACTATCCGGCTGGCATGGAGCTTTTCCCCGTTTTATTAAAACTATTCCAAGCTTGACAACAGAGCCCGGAGAAGTTCGTTTCTTTGGGACTACAACTCCCAGCACAACACGGGGGCGGGATTTTGGGGGGGAGTTACAGTTCCCCAAGGGGGACACTGCCTCCTTTTTAGGCAGAGCTGGTGGGGGTTAGAGAAGAGTTACCCTTTGAGAGGAAACTACAAATCCCAGAACCCACTCCCCAGCATTCCATGCTGGCGATGCTGGGAATTGTAAACCGAAAAAGTAACTTCCAAGATCTAGGAGTGGCCCACCTCGTGTGTTGGGGTATTTGGTTTAGGAATTTTGGGGGGGGGGGATTAGGAATTTTTTATTGGAATAAGACCATTCTACTGAAAAATACACCCAAACTCAAAAGGCCATAACAATAACACAAAAATAATAATTGTTTTCCTCTTTTCTTACTAATACAAAAATAAAACTATCTAGCCTAACACTAATACATTTTTCCTCTTAATCTAAACGCACTATAATCACATTATATTTACACATTACAATTATACCTATTTGGAAAGATTTGGGGGGTTGCAGTCATAGAATCAGAATTGTACAGTGAGAAGAGACCACGAGGGCCATCCAGTCCAACCCCATTCTGCCACGCAGGAAATCTTGATCAAAGCATCCCCGACAGATGGCCATCCAGCCTCTGTTTAAAGACCTCTAAGGAAGGAGACCCCACCACGCTCCGAGGGAGTGTGTTCCACTCCGAACAGCTCTTACTGTCAAAAAGTTCCTCCTCATGTTGAGGTGGAATCTCTGTTCCTAGAGCTTGCATCCATTGCTCCGTGTTCCAGTCTCTGGAGCAGCAGAAAACAAGCCTGCTCCATCCTCAGTCTGACATCTCTTCAAATATTTAAAGTAATAGTGGCACTCTATTCTGCCTTGGTCAGGCCTCACCTGGAATACTGTGTACAGTTCTGGGCACTGCAATTCATGAAGGATATTGACAAGCTGGACCGTGTCCGGAGGAGGGCGACCAAAATGGTGAAAGGTCTAGAAACCATGCCTTATGAGGAGAGACTTAGGGAGCTGGGTATGTTTAGCCTGGAAAAAAGACAGTTAAGAGGCGATATGATAGCCCTGTTTAAGTATTTGAAGGGGTGTCACGGTGAGGATGGAGCAGGCTTGTTTTCTGCTGCTCCAGAGACTGGAACACGGAGCAATGGGTGCAAGCTCCAGGAACAGAGATTCCACCTCAACATGAGGAGGAACTTTTTGACAGTAAGAGCTGTTCGGCAGTGGAACGCACTCCCTCGGAGAGTGGTGGGGTCTCCTTCCTTGGAGGTCTTTAAACAGAGGCTGGATGGCCATCTGTCGGGGATGCTTTGATCGTGATTCCTGCGTGGCAGAATGGGGTTGGACTGGATGGCCCTAATGGTCTCTTCCAACTCTGCAATTCTATGATTCTATGATTTCTGTGATGATCTTTTTGTCTCTAAATTTTTTGAGTTTCTGGGATAACCATTTCCCCGGCTTATTGGCTTGTTCAAAGTGTATTTGTTTTGTATATTTCATATTCTGCTCTATTTCTTTTACCATCAGAGATTGTAGCTTTTCCCTTAATAATTTTAATTTGTATCTTAGGTCCTTGTCCTTTGGAGCCTTCTTTTGTTTCTCTTCAGATTTAGATATTTCATGTAATACTTGTAGCATTTCCTTCGCTTCTTGTTTTTTTCTTCTCAAATGACTGTTTCATGAAGTATCCTCGCATAACACCTTTACTGGCTTCCCAGATTGTATTTGTTGTGGTGTCCTTTGTCATATTTTCCTTGAAATATAATTCAAGTGTTTTCCGAACTTTATCTATGCTCTCCTCATCATTTAAAAGATTATTATTTAATCGCCAGATAAGTTCTTTTCTCCTCCCTTTCAATATGATTTCTAGAGGATGTCCATGTCCATGTCGGGATAATTTCTATTGTCTTAATTATTGGGGTCAAACTTTTAGATGTAAAAACCATGTCTATTCTTGAGGAGGACTGATGTACATCAGAATAGAGTGTGCAGCCATTTGTTTCTTTATGTATCCATCTCCAAATATCAATCAGATCTAAATCCTCATTCATTTCAAAGAATGTCTTTGGTAATTTCCCCTGATTTTTCCTTACAGGCTTTTTTGATCATCTCTCGATTTTTGGATCGATCACCCCATTCCAGTCTCCAGTCAACAAGATGTTATTGTAGTCAGTACTGATGTTTGTTATTACCTTTTTCAATTTAATTAAAAAAAAAAATTCTTGTGCGTGTACAGGAGAGTATACTCCCACTATGAGTATGGTAAGATCTTGAATCTTTACCTCTATACCGACGTAGGATCCTTTGTGGTCTTTGAATACTGATTTCACCGGTAATTTCTTGTTGACATATACTACCACGCCTTTCCCCCCCCCCACCTTTCATTGGCAGAAATAAAACATTGTCCAAGTTTAGGATTTTTCAAGTATTTTATATCTTTTTCTCTTATGCGTGTCTCTTGGAGACAAATTATGTCCTTTTTGAATTTTTCCAGATAATGGAAGATCTGTCTTCTTTTAAAGTCAGTATTCAAGCCTTTTACATTCCATGTCAACAGTTTAGTGTCCAACATATTGTTTGTTATTTGCTTAATTTGTTCCTTTATCCGATTGTGATTTCTGGTCTTCTTCTGCTTCTTCCTCTGGTTCTCTTTCGTCTTCTTCTCCTTCTTCTTGTTCGCTATCTGAATACGCTATCTCTCTCGGATTTTCTTCTAGTTCTTCTTCGTTTTCTCGTATCTTTTTTACTTTTGAGTAATTCTCCTTTTCTTCTTCTTCCTCCTCCTCGGCAGTTTCTTCTTGTTTGTCTTCGCTTTGTCCTTTTCTTTTATTTTTATTTTCTCTTGTCAGTTTTCTGCTAAAAACTTTAGCTTTTTGTAGTGTATTAATTCTATAATTCTTGTAGCGATGTTTAAAGGAGACCCCCTCCAGCCTCTCCCATTTATAGTTAAGCTAATTTTCACTCAACAGTTGAGTTAGGAATTTATACTCTCTTCTTTTTTTTAGAATTACCGGTGGAATATCTTTATATATCTTCATCTCTTTTCCTTCTATTACCAAGTTTTCATTCTAGCTTTTCTGTATAATTTGATCTCTTATCTTCATTCTTGTGAAGCTTGCCACTATGTCTCTTGGGATTTTTTTTCCTTTGCTAAAACCGAGTTGATTCTGAACACTTTGTCCAAATGTTCCTCGAGTCTCCCTTCTGACTTCTCAATAAAGTTCGCTAGGGGCGAAATTAACCTTTCCGAGAGATCTTCATTTTCCACTTCTGGTAGGCCCCTTATTTTAATACACTTCTCTCTATATCTGAGTTCGTTTGTCAGCAACATATTTCCGAATTGTTCTTGATCTTGTATTATCCCTTTTGTTCTTTCTTCTAATATCTGGTTTTTAGATTTTAACTCTTGAACCTCTTTTTTAATTTGTACCATATCTTCTTTTAGTTTTTCCAGTTTTTCCCCAAAACTGTTTAATTCTCTTTTTAAGTCTGCTTTCATCTCAGCTCTTATTTCTTTCATTTCGTCGCGCGCTTCCTGTCTCATCTTCTTCATTTCTTTTTTATGTCTTCAGTTATTACTCAGCTGAAATCAGCAGATCTACTCCCTTCTGTGGATGGCCTTCTCTGTAAAACGGATTTGTGCTTGAATGTTTCTCCTAGTACCCGTTGTCTTTTTGTCTGTGCTCTTTAATAATTAATTCTGTTCCTTCTGCAGGATATATGACTAGAAACAGTAGCTTTGTGAGCTCTCTGTATTTAACCTTTTAGTTTTGTAGATGTTTTAGATTTCCTAGTGGATTTTGATTTAAGTATCTCTCTCTCGCTTACACACCCAACTTTATAACCCGTTTTACTTATTGCAAGGTATCACTACATTCAAAATCTTATTCTGGTATCACTATATTCAGACTCTTGGTCCAGTGTCATATACAGATAAAGCCAATTACAACCCTTTGAGCAACCATTTAAAGCAATTTTCAAATATTGTTTAGTCAAAAACACAGAGGAAGAAGAGAAGAGGAAAAAAGGGGGGGAAATAAGAAAGGAAGAGAAGGGGAGATTTCCCTCCCTCCCCTTGACCTTCCCAGTCGGTCAGGTAGCTAATTAAGGCCGTTTGTTTGGATCTCCTTCCGTTCTTCTTCCCCCCACCAATGTTAACTGAGTTCACACCCCTTCTTCTCCCTGTTTCCCTCATCAGTTCTTCCACTCTCAGCTTAAATTTTTCTCACCCTCTTATTAGATACCCAATGAAAATTCTGTAGGAGGTAAATAGAGACAAAATAATCAATAGCACATTAGTAATGATACATTTGTAGACAGTAATACCAATAATACCAACTAATGTAGACCCTTGCTTAATACTTCTATGTTGGCATTGTTGGTGTTACAACCCTCCGTCCCACACTTGCAGGTCCCAGTTTCTTAATTCCTCAAACAGAACAACAACATAACACCTGAGGGGGAAAACAGTGGTCTCGCAATCGCGATGATTTCGTGGTCATTTCGAGGGTTTCCAAGCACCCAGCCACTATAATGGCTGTTTGTTTCCTGTTTCTCTCTGTGTCTCTCTTCCCCCAAACGGATTCTCTTTTCAAGCAGGCTCTCTTTTCCCCAGGCAAATTCTCTTTTCTCCAAGCAGATTCTCTGAGGGTTTTTTCCCAATCTTCCTTGCCGGTGCTTACCGTATCTCTCCGTCACTTGGTTTTCCCTTTTCCTGGTCTTGCCGCACTTGTTAGCTCGCGTCTTTTCCCTCTCTCTCTTCTCCCACCTGTTCCTTTTTTCTTGTAACACACGCAGCTTAAGTTCTTGAGTCTGCCTCTTAACGTCCCAGAAGCAAAGGATGTCGAAAAATAAAGATATCACACACAAACTCAAATAGCTTACTTCAGCAAATAAGTTCAGTAACTTTTAAAAAAGCGTTGGTGTTGCTCTAGACGCTTCTGCGCCTGGTCTCTGCTTGCCCCGCGGCTCTTCGGTCCCGTCAGTCAACTTGCTCACCCGTCCCTCCCGAGACGCCGCGGCAAGGGCTGCAAATGGACCCCCTGCAAGCCTTGCTGCCCCCCTTTACCAAGGGGGGATTGCCGGTCCCAAATTAGGAGCGGGAGTCAAGCAGAGACAGCTGGAGTAGCGAGCTAGCGCCTCACCCAACTGCTCGCAACGCCGAGCTATTAAAAATGTTTTTAATAGTTCTAAACTGTATTTTATGTGGTATTCTGTGAGCCACCTTGCATCTCTTCTTCAATAAACTCAGGGAAATACTGGGGGTGATCCCATGGTCAGGAATAGTAAAAGAGAAGAGACCTCAAGACGGATGGAACTTTCTCAAAAAGGAGATACTGAAGGCACAATTTCAAACAGTACCATTGAGGAAGAAAGATGGGAGGTGTCTAAAGCAACCAGGATGGATGACTAAAGAACTTTTAAGGAGTTAAGTTTTAAACGGATAATGTATAGGAAATGGAAAAAGGGAGAAATCAGCAAAGAAGAATTCAAACAGATAGCGAATACGTGTAGGAGTAAAGTCAGAAAAGCTAAAGTGCAGAATGAGCTCAGGCTCACTAGAGAGGTTAAGAACAATAAAAAGGGTTCTTTTGGGTATGTCTGCAGCAAAAGGAAGAAGAAGGAAATGGTAGGGCCACTATGTGGAGAAGATGGCAAAATGCTAACAGGGGACAGAGAAAAGGCAGAATTACTAAACACCTTCTTTGCCTCAGTGTTTTCAGAAAAGCAAATGGGTGATCAACCTGAGAATAATGGGACAGAGGACACAATAGGGGAAATCCAGCACAGAATAAGCAAAGAGGTAGTACAGGAATACCTTCTCAATCTAAATGAATTTAAATCTCCAGGACCAGATAATGTAATCTTAGAGCCATTGGCAATAATCTTTGAGCACTCCTGGAGAACAGGAGAAGTCCCAGCAGACTGGAGGAGGGCAAACGTTGTCCCCATCTTCAAAAAGGGGGGGAAAGAGGATCCCAACAATTATCATCCAGTTAGTCTGACATCAATACCAGGGAAGATTCTAGAGCAGATCATTAAACAGAGAGTCTGTGAACATTTAGAAGGCAATGCCATAATCACAAAAAGTCAGCATGGGTTTCAGAGAAACAAGTCATGCCAGACTAATCTGATCTCTTTTTTTGATAAAGTTACCAGCTTGGTAGATGAAGGGAATGCTGTGGATATCGCATACCTTGATTTTAGTATGGCCTTTGACAAGGTTCCCCATGACATTCTTGCAAACAAGCTTGTAAAATGTGGGCTAGACAAGTTGACTGTTCAATGGATTTGTAATGGGTTGACCGGCCGAACCCAAAGGGTGCTCAGCAGTGGCTCCTCTTCGTCTTGGAAAGATGTGACCAGTGGGGTGCCACAGGGTTCTGTCCTGGGCCCAGTGCTATTCAACATCTTTACCAATGACTTGGGTGAGGGAATTAGGGGCATAATTATCAAATTTGCAGATGACACCAAATTGGGAGGAGTAGCTAATACCCTGGAGGACAGGATCAAAATTCAAGATGACCTGGATAGACTGGAGAGCTGGGCCAAAGCTAACAAAATGAAATTCAATACGGAGAAATGTAAAGTACTGCATTTAGGGCGGGAAAATGAAATGCATCGATATCGGATCAGGGAGACCTGGCTGAATGAGACTACATGTGAAAGGGATCTAGGAATCCTAGTGGACCACAAGTTGAACATGAGTCAACAGTGTGATGCGGCAGCTAAAAAGGCCAATGCAATTTTGGGCTGCATCAATAGAAGTATAGTGTCTAGATCAAGGGAAGTAATAGTGCCACTCTATTCTGCCTTGGTCAGGCCTCACCTAGAATATTGTGTCCAGTTCTGGGCACCACAATTCAGAAAGGATATTGACAAATTGGACCGTGTCCAGAGAAGGGCAACTAAAATGGTGAAAGGTCTGGAAACCATGACTTGTGAGGAAAGACTTAGGGAGCTGGGTACGTTTAGCCTGGAAAAAAGACGGTTAAGAGGCGATATGATAGCCCTGTTTAAGTATTTGAAGGAGTGTCATGTTGAGGATGGAGCAAGCTTGTTTCCTGCTGCTCCAGAGACTGGAAAACAGAGCAATTGATGAAGCTCCAGGAACAGAGATTCCACCTCAACATTAGGAGGAACTTTTTGACAGTAAGAGCTGTTCGGCAGTGGAACACACTCCCTCGGAGCGTGGTGGGGTCTCCTTCCTTGGAGGTCTTTAAACAGAGGCTGGATGGACATCTGTTGGGAATGCTCTGATCGTGATTTCCTGCATGGCAGGGGGTTGGACTGGATGGCCCTCGTGGTCTCTTCCAACTCTGCAATTCTATGATTCTATGAAAGGCGGCACAGAAATTAAATGGAAATAAACCAATAAGCAAATAAATACAACTGTGGTTCCTCCCCCTCTTATCTAGGCCTAAACAAGCAAACCAACCCTTCCTCTTCAGTTGCCCAGCAGATGACTTTTTGCAAGAGAAAAGCCGCTCTCCTTGTGTCAGGAGGTCCAGCCTTCCCAAATTCGTTCCCTTCTACCCCCTCAGCCTCGTAGGACGAAAGTTGCCCATTTAGGAATGGCTGTGTGTGTGTGTGTGTGTGTGTGGTGGTGGTGGGGTGTCCTTAATCTCTTTCACTCAGAGACACTGACTTATGAGGGATCCCTGGAGGTCATTTAGATCGCCTCCCCCCACAAATACGTGACAGCTGGTTGCCTGGAGGGGGCTTTGCCAATTCTGGGAAATCCTGGAGGAGGCTTGAGCCCTCCGCTGTGGTTTAGCCCCGGCTTGTGGTCCCTTCCAGCCCTACGGTCCTATGTGGTGGGTTCCTTTTTGCTCCCCATGGCTACAGCCCTGCATCTGCTTCTTCTGGTCAGTGGCTTCTCCCTCCTTTGGCCTCGTGGTCTCGGATTCTCCCTGCTGGCCCCAGACTGACTTGTCTTTTTAACCTTCTGAACTTTGTTTAGCATCCATCCCATAGCTGAGGGACTTTGTCCATTCATGAAAGTAAAATAAAAGTAAATAAAGGAAAATAAGGATTGTTTTACTTTTTAAAAGTTGTCAAATATAGAAGATGGTGCATGCATTTTATTCAGCAGTTATAAATACTATTTTCTTTAGCGTGTTCTTAAAATGCCTTCATTGGTCAAGCTACTGATGACTGTTGTCTCTGATCTACCAACATACTGTGTTCCCACCATATTACCTTCTATCTGTTGCTGACTAATAAAAAATCATTTTCAATTAAGTTTGTTTCTTAGCTTTATTTATTAGAACAAGACTGCATTTTCTGGGGCAAAAAATTGCTGCCTGTGTTGAACATTAGCTTCATTTTCCTTTTCCATTAAAAAAGATCTCTTCAGCCTCGCAGTCCCTTCACCATCCATGTTAGGCGCAATCAGCAGCTTTCAGAAAGTTGCCTTTTCCAGATGGTGGACAAACATCCTTTCCCCACAAGCATGGCTCAAAGACAAACTGCAAAATTGTGTCTCACTACACAGCTCGTAGACCATACATTTGTCCATAAAAAGGTTTATGTCTTTCTTTTCGGTAACAATAATCTGATCTGTTCCTTCCATTGAAAACCAGGGGGTCGTTTACACGGGCAAATATTCCTCTAAATATACCACTAAGATAGCTCATAGTTCACACGGGTCGAGGCACAGCATCACCTCATTCAGAAGGGAGAAAGGTAAAACACCCAAATATAGCGTGGCAAGGGATGTCGCTACTTGTGCTGGTATATTTGCAATGTAGCGCATTATTGGCAGTGTAAACAACCATTCCGCTAAGGGCTGCAGCTGAGCTGCACTGTGATTGGTTGATGCAGGGGTGATGATGCAGGGGTGGGCTTAAAAGAGGGGGGAGGGAGGGAGAGATAGAAGCGATTACAGGAAACTTTGAAAAATCCTCTCTGCTATTTTGCAAGCCAGTTTGCAAACAAAAAGGATTCCCATCAATTTTCAGCCTGGGAGCATTCCTTCTCATCCTCCCTGCTGTTTTGCAAGGATGTAAAAGTTCCATTCGTCAGCAGTGATCCTGTGCATGGGGGAGGGAGAGAAACCATTTCATGAAGGGCTGCAGCAGAGCTGCACTGCTATTTTGACAGTCTGTTTCCTTCTCTCTCTCTCTCTGGCTTTCCTCTATTTGGCAGAAAATGCTGTTAAGCAAGGAGGAAGACCTTCCGCTTGATTTGTGGCCAGGGAGCTGGAGGGGGGAAGAGGCAAAGAGTGACCGCCTCTAAACTGTTAAGCACGGAGTTCGGGCCAGGGCAGACATTCCTATGGCATCCCTTTGTCTCCCCACAATGCTTGGCCGTGCCCCCAGCACATTTGGCTGTGTGAACCTCAAAGCGGAAAAAATCAAAGAGCCACAAAATATAGCTGTGTAAACATACTGTGTAAACTACCCACCACTGATGCGGGAAAGCACTAAAGCGCAATTTAATGCAATAAAACCTGCCGTGTAAACCAGCCCCAGGATGTGGGAGGGAAAGAGCCTGGCACGCAAAGCAAGGTCGCTTTCATCCTCTGGCGAAGGATCCATGGGCCCCTCTAGGTTCTCCCTTTGCAGACTGGCCCTGATGAGTAGGCAGGGGACGTTTCAGGCAGGAGAGGAGGGGGCTGTGAAGGCAACGGGCCCACCACACCACCGTTGGGCTGCTGGCGCAGAGGAGCCGCTCTCCACAAGGGGAAGAGGCGCCCCGGATACCATGACGGCGGGTGAAGCAGTGGCTCCG
Source organism: Gambelia wislizenii (assembly GCA_030847615.1). Taxonomy (NCBI): domain Eukaryota; kingdom Metazoa; phylum Chordata; class Lepidosauria; order Squamata; family Crotaphytidae; genus Gambelia; species Gambelia wislizenii. Next base: position 162,995,119 of record JAUMIR010000006.1, on the reverse strand, counting down.
CCATGACCCTCAGCAGGAGTGCTGCAGGGCAAAGGCACACTTCTTGTAGGCCACATAGAGCAGGAGGATGGCGCGCAGCATCTGGCGGCACATGGCCATGGCCACGCTTACATGGCGCTCCCGGAGACCGTGGGGCCAGCGCTGGCAAGGGCTCACCACCTGGCAGAAGGCTGAGTGCTCCGAGACCCTCAGGGAGACGGTCCAGCGTGGGGGCTGCACCGTCACCAGGCGCCCAAAGACAGAGTCCAGCCCTCGGAGGCACATGGCCTGGGGCTTGCGCACCCTCACTGTGCGCGCCCTTGTCTCCCTGGCCGCCCCCGGGGGCTGCAGCTGCCCAGCTCCCACCTTGGGCCCCGGCTCCAGCACCCGCAGGCCGAGTCCCCAGAAGCAGAGCTGCACCTCCAGGTCAGCAGCAACAGCAGCAGCAGTGGGGCTCTGGCCGCCCTGGCGGGGGTGCTTGGTGGCCCCAGTGCCCCTCGGCACGGTGCCCCTGGGCCACTGCAGGGATTCATCCAGTGGGGACCAGGGTGCCCATAGCTGGTACCCGCCAGCCACAGCCACTCAGCCCTGCTCCCATGTCTAGCGCATCGTTGTTCCTCTGCTGGACGCCCTGGGCAACCCTTTGTGAGCCCACCTGGAACTGCCTGGCCCAGCCGATGTTCCAGAGCCGGCCCGGCAAGAAGAGGATGCCCACCAGGAGTGCCTGCTGAGGCCCCTTCCCTGCATCCCCCTGTGCTTCCATGGCGATGATGGCGGGGGCTTCCCAGGGGTGGCCCCGGGAAGAATCTACTCTGGAATGTCTCCAGCAGAAAAGTAGTTTTTCCCCTCTGCCACCATTTTATCTGCAAAGAGCCGTCCAGCCAAGCTGTCTCAAGTCACGAGGGACCTTTTACACCTTGGCCCACAAGAGCGGAATCTAGACCTCTCGATAGCCCCGTTTGGACAATTGGCTAAGCACTTTGCAAATAAAGTAACTCAGATCTGTTCTGGCTTGGATGCTACAAATGATACCAATCCTGTGGATGCAGCCTTAGTTCCTGATTTCCAATGCCGGTGGACAGTTTTCAGCTTGTGTTGCCTGAGGATTTGGACAGGACCCTTGGAGAAGCGAGAGCCATCCCATGGATGCTAGAGCCTTGCCCTTCTTGGCTTATCAAAGAGGCCGGAGGAGGGCTGGGCTGAAGGCCTCACCGAATCCAGCTCCAAGAGATAATTATCAGCCAGAGCCCAGTACCCCATTTGGGGATATTTCAATCTGATTTAAATTGGTTTTAATTCTGTTGTTATTTAATGCTGCTTTAATCTTAATTTGCTGTTTTTAACTAGATGCCTTTCATTGTATTCTCTGTCTTTTTGTAAGCTGCCTTGAGTCCCAGCCTGGGAGAAAGGCAGGATTGCTAGATGGATGTGGAGCCTCCCAGGTCCAGGAGTTTCTGGATGAGGGCAATTATCTAGATTGATTTCTGGCTTCAGGCCTGGCTACGGGACAGAGGCAGCTTTGGCTGCCTGAGTGGATGGCTTATCCTGGGAACAGTGTGTCCCTGTTGGTTCTGGTGGACCCCTCAGTGGCCTTTGATACCATCCACCATGGCATCCTTCTGGGCTGGCACTGCTTCAGAACGGCTCCTTCCTCCCTGAAGGGTAAAACCCAGGTGGTGGTACTGGGGGGGCTACTATTCAACCTCCTGGACATTGGCCTGTAGGTTTGTCACCCGTGCTTTTTAACACACCCATGAAACTGCTGGGAGAGGTTTGAGAGTTTGGAGGTGCCGTGCCATCAGCATGCAGACGACACCCAACTCTGCCACTCCTTTCCACCCCAATGCAAGGAGGCTGTCCTGGTCCTAAACCGGTGCCTGCCGTCAGTCACAGACTGGATGAGGGCAAACCAATTGGAACGTATTCCAGGCAAGACAGAGGCGCTCCTGGTCAGCCAGAAGGCAGGTTAGGGATTAGGGGTTCAGCCTGCGTTGGGTGGGGTTGCACTCCCCCGATGAACACGCTGGTCCGCAGCTTGAGAGCGCTGCTAGATTCGGCCCAGGTTTCTGCGGTGGCCAGGAGTGCTTTTGCGCCAGCGGTGCCTATTCCTTGGCACATCAGATCCGTCCATGATGACACATGCCTTAGTCACATCCCAGCTGGTTTACTGTAACATGCTCTGTGTGGAGCTGCCTTTGAAGAGTGTTCAGAAAAATACTAGAACTGATTATACAGGAGTCTGTTTGTAATTACCTTGATGACAATGCAGCAATTAATGTGTGCACCCAGTGCACCCTCTTCTGCTCCAGAGCCCCGAAACCAACCAATTGCCTCGGGGACATGTTCGTGTACAGTTGGGCAGACCCAACAGTCTTCCTGCCCTCCATTCCCACTGATCCCAAGAGTCCTCACAAATTTACAACAGGACAAGGCAAAATGCATCCTTGTAATACCGTGGTGGCTGCGTCAATCCTAGTTTGCCCCATTACTCCACCTCTCCAAGCACATCTTTATTCGCCTACCGCTACACCCGGACCTTCTCGCTATACAGAGCAGCCACGTCAACCACTGGGACCGGCCCACCATCAAACCCACAGTAGTGTGGAAGGTATTTCTATAGACTCCTTGTCACCCGCAGTGCAAGCCATCCCGACCGCATCTCAACGCCCTTCCACCCAGCACTCTTACGTGTACAAATGGACGAAATTCACAGATTTCATAACCTCACAGGCTGTCCTGTTGAATCAGGCCTCAGTCTCCCACGTCTCATGATACGACAAAGGACTTTCACTCTCTTCAGCACAGTTACTTATAGCAATATTTTGGCACTGCCAGAGGATTGGGAAGCTGTCATTCTTCTCTCATCCCTTGTTAGAGAGATTCCTCCAAGGATACAAGAACTTACACACACACCCCGACTACGGCCCGTGCCAGCCTGGAGCCTCAGCCTCGTGCTTGCATCTTTCCTTTGTTTTATTGGAATTGAGGACCTTTGGAACAGACTATAACTTGTGAACATGCAGGAAACATTTGTGTGGTGGCAACCCCCATAAGGGGATAATCTCTACAGGCCATGTATTTGTAAATAGTCTGGGAAGCAAACTTTGAAGCCTTTTTCTTTGGCTGAATTGTTTGGGGTTGAGTCGGGTGACCTCACGCTGTCCCAGTCTGAAACCCATAGTGATATGCTTGGCTAACTTCGAATCTGATCAAAGTTGGCCTTTTACAAGGATCTAATGTGTCTGCACCGGGACTAGATCTCCTGCAGTTATTTTAAATGGAGATCTGCTGCAACCTATGTTACTAGCCATACATCGCTGCTTTTGTCCTGTGACCATTGTCAAAGGGTGTGACTTTAACAACTCAGTGCCCATTTGGACAAAACAAGAAATGGAGTTAGCTCCAGCCCTGAATAGCTCTGTCACCCCAGTATTTTGGGGGTTGGGACTGAGCATGCTGTACTTTATGCTAATGCACTCTAATCTGCAGAAGCATTTGTCAGACATTAAACTCGCTGCAGACATTAATTGTTATTTATTTATTTGTTTGGTTGGTTTAGGTATTTATACCCCTCTTCAGCCACAAAGGCTCTCAGAGCTGCTTACAAACTGTTTGAAGCAATAGCACTTCACACATCTAACTGCATTAAGGGGTTTCCAATGTGTGTTAGCTAATTGTTCCCAACAAGCTGGGTACTCATTTTCTCTGGCTTTTCTTCGCAAATGAAGATTCAGGAAGGACTCCGATGACTAAAAAGGCCAATCTGAGATAAACAAGTCCGGTTGCAGAAAGCACAGCAGAAGGTCTCCTTGGGTGATGTTTTTGGGTTGTGATTCTTTCTGCGTTGTCGTTTCTCTTCAAGACTTGTTCGGTGTGAGTTCTCAAATAAGGCTGCAGCATTGTGGATAGTGCGTCTCCATGCCTCCCGATGTGAGGCCAGGGCGGTGATCAATTTGGCTGAGCCTGAGATGCTGTTTCAGGGAGTCCTTGTATCGCTTTTTGGATCGCCCCTCTTACGCTGACCCGTGGCGAGTTCACCGTAGAGTAGTATTTTTGGGAGGCGATGGTCCTCCATCCTAGAAACATGCCCTGCCCAGCGCAGCTGTGTTCTCAATACCATGGCCTCAATGCTGGTGATCCCTGCTTGCTCAAGGACAGCAACGTTCGTCACATAGTCAGTCCAGTGTATATTTAGGATTGTCCGTAGACAGCGCTGATGAAAGCGCTCGAGGAGTCGTAGGTGGTGGCGATAGGTGACCCATGTTTCAGATCCATAAAGGAGAATAGACAGTACGATGGCTCTATACACACTGATTTTTGTGCTTCACCTCAGGTGTTTATTACTCCAGACTCTTTTGTAAAGTCTTCCAAATGCGCTACGTGCCTTTGCTAATCTGTGATCCAATACAGTGGTGGGATATTACTCTCTCTCTCTGGCTTTTCTTCGCAAACGAAGATTCAGGAAGGACTCATCCCGCGCCTTCTGCAAGCGCGCTGATGACTAAAAAGGCCAATCCGAGATAAACAAGTCCGGTTGCAAAAAGTGCAGCAGAAGGTCTCCTTGGGTGATGTTTTTGGGTTGTGATTCTTTCTGCGTTGTCGTTTCTCTTCAAGACTTGTTCGTCGTGAGTTCTCAAATAAGGCTGCAGCATTGTGGATAGTGCGTCTCCATGCCTCCCGATGTGAGGCCAGGGCGGACCACCGTTGGTGATCAATCTGGCCAAGCCTGAGATGCTGTTTCAGGGAGTCCTTGTATCGCTTTTTTGGAGCGCCCCTCCCACGCTGACCCGTGGCGAGTTCACCGTAGAGTAGTATTTTTGGGAGGCGATGGTCCTCCATCCTAGAAACGTGCCCTGCCCAGCGCAGCTGTGTTCTCAATATCATGGCCTCAATGCTGGTGATCCCTGCTTGTTCAAGGACAGCAACATTCGTCACATAGTCAGTCCAGTGTATATTTAGGATTGTGCGTAGACAGCGCTGATGAAAGCGCTCGAGGAGTCGTAGGTGGTGGCGATAGGTAACCCATGTTTCAGATCCATAAAGGAGGATAGACAGTACGATGGCTCTATACACACTGATTTTTGTGCTTTGCCTCAGGTGTTTATTGCTCCAGACTCTTTTGTGAAGTCTTCCAAATGCACTATGTGCCTTTGCTAATCTGTGATCGATCTCTTTGTCAATCTTGGCATCTGAGGAGATGATGCTTCCCAGGTAGGTGAACTGCTGAACGGACTTGAGCACTGATTTGCCGACGGCAATGTGGGGATGGTGGTGTTCGTCCTGTGGTGCAGGCTGGTAAAGAACTTCTGTTTTCTTCAGGTTGACTTCCAGCCCAAACAGCTCTGCAGCTGTTGCAAAGCAGGACGTTAGGCGCTGCAGAGCTGCTTCTGTGTGGGCAACAAGGGCAGCATCCTCAGCGAAGAGCAGTTCATGGATTAGATAGTTTAGAGTCTTAGTGTGAGCCCTCAGACGGCTTAAGTTAAACAAGCTACCATCAGTACGGTAGCGTATATAGATGCCGTCGTCTTCTTCAAGCTCTGCCATAGCCCTTTGGTGGGATATTAAATAAATAAATAAATAAATAAGCTGGTGCCTTGAAAGCTGCAGTCTGTGTCTGAGCCCAGTTCCATGTGGTGATAGTGCTTTGTTGTTATCATCATCATCATCATCATCATCACCATCATTAAGCCTTTAAAGCCCTAATTACCTGAAGGCTCATTGCTACCACAGGGGGTCCAAGGGCTCGACCAAGGCGAGAGAGATGCTGACCCGGCGGCTGGCTGACCAGTTGGGAGGCTGGGGTCCTCTGGATGTCCGAGTGCATAGAGGAGAATCAAGGAGAAGCCTCCCTGGGGCCAAGTCCTCTGGCCGGTCGACCACCGACCCCGCGGCTTCTTCCCCTCTGGGCGGGCTCCCCTCTTCCGCGGGGTCTCCCCAGCAGGACGCCCCATGCTGACCCGCCTGGAAACTGCATCGCTGCCGGGGGCAAAGGGGGCGGGGGGCTCCCTCTGGGGACGGAAGCCCCCCCTTCCCGCCCTCCTCGGTGGTCTCGCCCTGGCCCCGATCCCAGCCTCCGCGGAAGAGGAAGGAGGGCGGGCGGCTTGGCCCCTCGGTCTCCCATCCCGTGCTGGCCAGAGGTGACCCTGCTTGAAGGCCCAAAGCGCCCGCCCTCCCGGGGTGGGGTGGGGTGGGCGCCGGAGGCTCGGGGGTCTCAGTGGGCTCCACAGGGAGGGGGAGGGAGGGAGGGGGAGTTGGGGGCGTCCTCCCCCCTCCCTCGGGGGCCCCGGGGGCTTTGCTGGAGGGGGGGAGAAACCCCGCGCCCGGAGGTGGATACGGGGCGCCCACCCACCCGCCCGCCCGGCCCCTGCCCTCCCTCCCTCCCTCCCCGCCTGCCTGCCTGCCTGCCGGGGAAGCGGGGCCGGGCGGCGACACCTGATCCATCCCGGGGCGGCGGCGGCGGGGCCATGGGGCGCGGCCATGGGGCACAAGCAGAGCGCCTTCTCGCCCCAGCAGCTGGACGCCTACCAGGCAGGCAGGCGGGCGGGCAGGCGGGCGACCCCCGGGACCCCCGACTCCCAGGGAGGGCCGGGACCCGGGGCGGGGGCGGGGGCGGCGGGGGGCGGGCGGGCGGCCGTGGCAGCGCGGCCGTGGGGGTCCGGGCGGGGGTCGGTCGCTGCCCTCCTCCGGCCCCGGAGTTCGGGGGGGCGGCGGGGGTCTCGTGCCCCTCCGCCTGACCGCCCCTCCCTCCCCTGTTGCAGGATGCGACCTTCTTCACCAGGAAGGAGATCCTCAGGTGAGCGGGGGGCGGGAGACGGGGGGGGGTCCGACAGCCGCCTTCGGGGCCGGGGGGCTCGGGGGCCCGTTGCGTGCCTGGTGGGGGGCTGCTTCTGCTTCTGCTTCGTCCTCCTCCCCTCGGGGGTCTCCCGGGTCCCCCGCCCCTCCCGCCTCCTCTGGTTCCCGCCAAAAGCCCATTTTGGAGGAGGAGGAGGAGGAGGAAGGCCGCCCCCTCAGGGTGGGTGGGCTTGGCTTGGCTTGGCTTGGCTCTGTCCTGGAGACCCCGAGGTCCGGCACGCCTTCCCCGGGGAAAAGCCCTTCGCAGTCCGGGAGGGGGCTTCGCGCCGTTTGCTCCGGGGCCCCTCTGCGGGAATTGGGGGACCCTCTGCGGGTCAGAGCCGGCCCCAGTCCCCGCCCGCCCCTCCGGCCAGGGGGCTCCCGGAGGACGGCCGGCCTGCCTCGCAGGGGGAGCGGGAGGAAGACCGGACGGTGGCCGGAGAGAAAGGGGGGGAGGGGGGAGCCTCGTGGCTGCCTGGGGGTCCGGGGGGAGAAGGTGGGCTGGGCCTTAATGCAGGTCGTAAAGAGCCCCCCCCCCACCCGGGGTGCAGGCGAGGCCCAGGCGGGCTCCGGGGTGCCCTCTGGGGCGGGCGGGCGGGGGGCGGCCAGGTCGGTACCCCCGTGGGCCCCCCAGGATTGCTCGTGTGCAGCGAAGCAAGAAACTCAAATGCAGGGAAAGAAAGGCCGCAGCTCATGAAACCCAAGTACGGCCACGTTTTCATGTCTGGAACAGAAGCCAAGACCATAATTGTATCATGAATAAGGCATTTATTATTGATAGGGAGCCCTTTTGAAAGTCCTCCCTCATTGTCTTTCCCTGACGACAGCTGAGGAGGAGGGGGGCACCTGGGCTCAGAGAAGACCCCCCAAACACACAGGGCACAGGGAAGCCCCCCACCCTCCCCTCCCCACCGGTGGCCCCACTTCTGAGATCGGGGCATCCAATCTACCTGCCTCCTGCTTTGTAAGCGGACCCCCATCTCTCCGTAGGCAAATTGGTTTCAGATTGTATCCCGTCTTTGACAACAAAACAAATTAGTACAAAATGCAACAAGATCTGAAATAAGTAGCAAATTTGGACAAACCCTTGAAATGCCAAACAGATCCCGTGAAATAGTGCTTTCAAGCTGGCAAAACAGGACAGAACAGCGTAAGCACCCGGTGGTTTATTGCTCAGATATAAGAAAGCCCCCCCCTCCCTGCTACAGCCCACCGAGGGGCTGATTCCTAAGGTGCTTGGGGCGCAAGGCAGGGTGGCCACCCCCTCCCCAAAGAGGGCCAGCCCTGTCCTTGAGCTGCCTGCGTCCTCGCTTATGCCTCTGCCCCATCTCTTCAGCATTGAGAGGGGAGAGGAAGGGAGACCCCCCTCCCAACCCACTTGGGCTTCTTGCAAGGCCTCTGTGGGGCCACGTTGCCTCCAGAGAAAACCATCTTTAGCTGTGGATCAGGTCCTGTTGGTGAAAGAGGCGGTCTCAATGCCACACAGACCCCAATGCTCCCTTCCTACTGGTATTGCAGTTGCAGGGGGGGCATCCAGAGGGACTTCTGTGTTTCTTCAGAACTGGGGGGGAACACTGCACACACACACACACACACACGCCACAAGTCTCTGGTGTCATGTCCTCCGTTGCCCCACGCGGTGTGACAGAGAGGCGTCCAGCGAGAGGACCCGCTGCCCAGTCCTGGGCCCAGAGAGAGCTGGGCTTCCCTGCGTTTTCCTTTCTTCTGCTTGCAGGCTGTTTGACAGGTACCGTGATTTGGCCCCGCAGCTGGTACCCCTCGATTACACCAATAAACCAGACGTGAAGCTCCCCTACGAACTCATTGGCAGCATGCCCGAGCTGAAGGTACGCACGCCTTGGAAGGGCCAGTGAGGCAAAGGCAGGCCACCTCCTCCTTGTGAATAATGAATTCTGTGCTAATTGGGCTGAATCCTGGACAGCCACCAAAGGCCGACAGTGGCTGTGATGATGAGCAGCTGGGAGCCAGCTTTCCCAAAGCCTCTTCCACGGGCATGAAGGGAACGCCAAAAACAGCAGAAACCCTGGAAATGAAGCCAAAGAACCTCGGCCAGGCCGTCCCACCTCTGCTGGCTGGCTGGCACCTCCTGTGAGAGACCTCTGCTTTGCCCACACCTTTGCAGTGCCTGGGGTTGCCTAGGTTGATAAATAAATATATGGGGGGCTGCGGCCACAGGAAGGGAGCAGCTGGCCTTGCCCTGCAAGGGGCGGGGTGAAAATGGACTGCCTCAAGAGTCTTCCAGAGAGCAACCCTTTCAGGCACAGAGCTGACATTTTCCGGGTGGGGGCAAGAAGAGGTCACTTTGGCTGAGTCTTGGTGGTCTGGCCAGAGGAGAGCGGGGGGGGGCAGGCGGGTGCCCAGCTCTTTTCCTGCAGCTGGACCCAGTGCCAGGCTCCTGCGCGCCAACAGGGAAACAGCGGGAGGCTGGCTGCTCCTCGCCTGCTCTCCACCAGACAGGATATGGCTGGGCTGGGGCGCAGCTGTATCAAGGAACAGGTGAATTGTGGGGAGGGAAGAGAATTTCGCCATTGCACACTCAGGGCATGAATTCCAGCCCCAGCAACAAGTCCTGCTTTAGCATGTACTGTTGTAGTATGTAGTAATGGTTTCTCAGTATGGGTTGTGAGGGAACGCCTGCGGTCGCCTGCAACAGCTGTGGTATGTGAAGTTGAAGGCTTTTATGGCCGCCATAGTTTTTCTGTGGGTTTTTTTCCGGGCTGTGAGGCCGTGCTCTGGAAGGGTTTATTCTTGACGTTTCGCCTGCATCTGTGGCTGGCATCGTCAGAGAAGATATGGTATGTTTGTCTTCTCGTGGAGAATGTGCAGAGCTACACCTGCAGCACGTGCAAGTTGGTTGGTTGTGTTGTTGAAAGGAAAGGTCGAACCACTTGAGGCCCGATTAGCCACCATACAGCATATTAGGGAGCAGGAGGCTTTCTTAGACAGAGCACAGCAGAGGGTACTGGTTCGGGAACACGCAGGGGATGTCTCTGGAGGGGGGTAGTTCAGGTGCACAGGAGGTCAATGTTTGGAAGAACATGACTCATAGAAGGAGAAGCAGCAGAGGCCATTCTATGCATTTGGCACCACAGAACCCCTTTGAAGCTCTCTCCCTTCTCAGTGAAGACAAGGAACAGGAAGGAGAGCAGCAGAGCCAGGCCTCAGAGAAAGCGCATGAGACCGTGGACGGTTCAGCACATAGACTGGCCTCTGCCAATCCTCGGAGGAGGCGTGGGGTGGTGGTAGGAGACTCTCTGCTGAGGGGCATGCAGTCAGTAGTTTGTGGGTCTGATAAGATGTCTCGAAAGGTGTGCTGTCTTCCAGGTGCAAAAATCAGTGATGTAACGGAGAGGCTGGTGAGACTCGTGAAGCCCACTGACTGTTATCCCTTCCTTTTGGTCCACGTGGGAACCAATGATACTGCAAGGCATCGCCTTCAGGATGTCAAAAGGGATTATGAGGCTCTGGGTAGGAAGCTGAAGGACTTGGATGCACCGGTCACCTGTCCTTCCAGTGGGAGGGCATGGCCCAGGAAGGGAGAAGGCTTCGCAGATGGTGCCGCCGGGAACGGTTTGACTTCCTGGACCATGGGGTGTGGTTTCATGGAGGTGGACCTCACAGCAGTTGTCAGGAATGTTTTTGCTACGAGTCTGAAAGATCTGATCAGGAGGGCTTTAAACTGAAGTGTGTGCAGGAGGGAGACAGTATTCATGAGGACAGGAGTTCATCAAGTGCTGGAGATAATAGCCTAAATGCTACACAGAGAACAAGGCAAACAGTACAAGAACCCAACAGTGGGGGAAATAAAACCTTTAGAAGACAGATGGGGGGATGGACTATGGTCTTAAATGTCTCTATACTACTGCACAGAGCATGGGAAATAAACAGGATGAACTTGAACTCTTAGCACAGCAAAGCAAATATGATTCAATAGGCATCACTGAAACCTGGTGGGATGAATCTCATGGTTGGAATGTAGGAATAGAGGAGTATAACCTATTTCAGACAAATAGACCAAACAGGAAAGGAGGAGCAGTAGTATTATACGTTAACGATGTGTGCAACTGTGAACAGATCCATGACTTAAATCCTAGGAGCCAGGTTGAGAGCATTTGGGTAAAAATCAAGGGGGAGAGAAACAGCTGGGATGTCTTTCTGGGGGTCTGTTACAGACCTCCAAGCCAAACTGAGGACTTAGATGATGCCTTTCTGGAACAGATGACCACCCATTCAGAAAGGAGAGATGTAGTAGTAATGGGAGATTTCAGCTATCCTGATATTTGTTGGAAGTCCAACTCTGCCAAGAATTTAAGGTCCAACAAATTCCTCACTTGCCTTGCAGACCATTTCATTGTCCAGAAGGTGGAAGAGGCAACAAGGGGGTCAGCTATTTTTGATCTGACCCTAACCAATGGGGATGATCTGGTTAATGGGGTGGAAGTGGTGGGATCCTTAGGTGAGAGTGATCATGTTCTCCTGGAGTTTGTTATACAATGGAAAGGAGAAGCCAGGCATAGTCAGACACGCATTCTTGACTTTAGGAGAGCTGATTTCAATAAACTCAGGGAAATACTGGGGGTGATCCCATGGTCAGAAATACTAAAAGATAAAGGAGTTCATGAAGGATGGGAGTTTCTAAAAAGTGAGATATTGAAGGCACAACTTCAAACAGTCCCAATGAGGAGGAAAATGGGGAGGTTTAGAAAGAAGCCAGGTAGGTAGAAAGAACTCTCAACTGAGCGAAAACTTTAAAAAGACATGTACAAGTCTAGATCAAGGGAAGCCATTGTGCCACTCTGTTCTGCTTTGGTCAGACCTCACCTGGAATACAGTGTCCAGTTCTGGGCACCACAATTCAGGGAGGATATTGAGAAGCTGGAATGTGTCCAGATGAGGGCGACCAGGATGGTGGGAGTTCTGGAAGCTATTATGCCCTGTGAGGAGCAGCTTAGGGAGCTGGGCATGTTTGGTCTGGAGAAGAGAAAGTTGAGAGGGGACATGATGGCCATGTTTCAATATTTGAAGGAATGTCATACTGAGGATGGAGCAAGCTTGTTTTCTGCTGCTCCAGAGACTAGGACATGGAGCCATGGGTTCAAACTGCAGGAAAAGATTCCACCTAAATATTATTAGGAAGAATTTCCTGAGGGTCAGAGCTGTTCATCTGGAATCTGCTGCTGCCTAGGAGTGTGGCATTGGAGTCTCCATCTTTGGAGGTTTTTAAACAGAGGATAGATGGCCATCTGTCATTGGGAGGGCTTTGATGTTGTTTCCCTGCAGGGCAGAATGGGGTTGGATGAGATGGCATTTGGGGTCTCTTCCAACTCTAGGATGCTAACCAAAGAAGTGAGTTGTGTTGGCATAAATCCAACTTACACCATCATAATTTATGAACAGCTGGTAGGTCATCCCTCAGCTTCCTTGGCCAGATGCAGAGGAGAAGTTATAGCAGCGACACAGCGAGGAATTGATTGTTCTATAATGGCCTTGGCATTTTCTTGGGCTGGGGACATGATGGGAAAACCACAGTACATGGTAGGTCTACCAGTATTCTTGCAGTGGTGACATCTCAGGGCACGGTGGCAGTCTTGCTGCAGAGGGCAGCCACCCATACTTGCATACTATAAAAGCTTTTCGGAAAGTACTACCCAACTCTTGAGAGGTCCAGCATAGGGGGCTGCTTTACCCCCATTTCTTTTCACAGGACAATCCCTTCCGTCAACGGATTGCTGAGGTCTTCTCTGAGGATGGTGAAGGCAACATGACCTTAGACGACTTCTTGGATATGTTCTCAGTGATGAGTGAAATGGCCCCTCGTGACCTCAAGGCTTATTATGCCTTCAAAATCTACGGTGAGTCTCCATGGGGACTCCCTGGCTGTGGCTAAGGGCAGGCAGGCAGGCAGGGAGGAAAGGGAGGAAGGAGGGAAGCCATGAGAAGATTGGCCCGGCAGGCCACCACACAGCCCCCAGGCTTCTTCTGCAACTGACAGCACACACCACGAGTGCCCCCTCTCCACTCTGCCCACCTGCCCAGGGGTGGTTTGCTGTGATGCCCCCCCGGGCATTGCTGGCTTGGAACCATCAGGGGGCTCAAGTGTCCCTGTGTCTGGCTGGCAGTCTGTCCGGTTGGGAAGGGAAAGAAAGGGAGCTCCCAGATCTGTTGTGGCTGCAAACCTCCCATGGCAGAGACTCCGTGTTAGCACTGCAGGGCAGGAGAAAAACTGGCACATGCCATTTTCCCCACTCCTTGATTCCTCTGCCTGTAAGTATAGCATTGTTTGGATTTTTGCTGCTTGTGAGCTGCAAAGAAAATCCTAGAGCTGCTTGCAGTTAATGGAGGCTTTGCTGGAGAGCTGACACGCCTCTGGAAGGAAGCATTTTTGGGCCAGATGAAAGCCACTGGGGGTGAGGGGCAGCGCCAGCTTTGGGGAAGGGGAACAGGCCAGGGTGACACGTATGCCACCTGAGAGGAACACGGTGCCCATGCATGAGCCGTAGACCGGAGGTGGGGTCATGTTCTTTGCTTGGGCTGCCCTCTCCGTGGTGTTGGGAGCGTGCTGAGAAGAGCCCCAGAGTCACAAACGGAAGAGCCAAAAAGTCCAGCTTTTCCCTCAGAGCCCCAATGTTGTTGTTGTTTCCCTCAATAGACTTCAACAATGACGACTACATCTGCAAATCCGACTTGGAAAAAACTGTGAACAAATTGACGCGCAAAGAGCTGACTCCTGAGGAGGTGTGTCTGGTGTGTAACAAGGTGATCGATGAGGCTGACTTGGACAACGATGGCAAACTGTCCCTGGAAGATTTCCAGCACATGATTGTACGAGCGCCTGACTTCCTCAGGTAAGAGAAGCCATCCTCCTCCCAGGCTGGAAGGGCGGCTCAGGCAGAGGAGGGCTGTAGGGCCGGCCAGGGAGACCAGCAAGATGGCTGCTCTTCAGCGTCCTCTTCCCAACCACCCCCTTGCAGGGCATGCGGGAGGCCATTCGGGCTGGGGGGGGGGCGGGAGCAGGAGGAGGGTTGCTGTGAGCTACTGGCGGCACAGCCTTTGTTTTAGGAATGCAGCTCAGTCAGCGTGGCCTGTGCACCCCTCCCTCCTTAGGGCAAAAAGAGACCATCATCTTCATCATCATCTCCACCGCCACCTGCTCTGCCACAGCCACACTGGCTGGTGGCTGCCTTGACCTACCAGAGGTTTCAGCCATTTTTGCCTTAAGCTAAATTGCCTGTGGAGCATTCTGGAGAGTCATGAAACCGAGGGCCTTGCGTTTCCTCTCTGCCCTCCTTGTCTTTATCGGTGCACACTTTTCTCACCATCATTCGGAAATGCTCACATGTTGTTATAACTTTTTCTTTTAACAGCACTTTCCACATTAGAATCTGAGCATTGCCCCCAGCCACCCTTCCCCTGAGACCTTCTGGGAGGACGACCCCTGGATGGGCCCCCCAGCCAGTGACGCTGCTGCCTCCAGGTCTGGGCCAGAAGCTGGCACTGAAGAGGACCCCCAGAGCACGGATTCTCAGCCCCCAGCCCAAAACCCCCAAGCGGCTGGAGGGGACCTACCTGCTCTGCAGGCTCCAAACAGAAGGGCTAACGGAGCAGGCTTGGGTCTCTTGCTGTAAAATTTTTAGTCATAGGGATAAAACTTGGTAGGATATATTTTTCTAACTTGATATCAAGAGTGCATTTTTATCTTATGTTTTCCCTCAACACAGGGAACACCAATTGAGAATGCAGACAGGGGATGTCTTTAATTTTACCCATTTACTGGTTCAGAGAATTCCAGGCACTGGACACCTATTTTGAAAAGTCACTGCCGTTGTCTAGTCAACTCTCAGAATTGCTAGCCCTTCATAGGCCAGCATGAGACCCTGGTTTGTTGGCGGGAATCAGAGTCATAGTGGTGGAAGGGACCACAAGGGCCATCTAGTCCAGCCCCCTGTAAGGCAGGAATACACAACTGCAGCACTCGTGAAAGATGCTCTTCCAAACTCTGTTTGAAGACCGCCAACGAAGGAGAGCCCACCTTCTTGTGGGGTGGCCTATTCCTCTGTCAAGCAGCTCTTACATTAAGGGAGACAGGTGGCATTCTGCATCGCAGTTATGGAACTGGAACTGCTCTGCATTTATTCAGTAGCACTGCATAGCCACAACCATGGCGTTATTGCTATGATCGTATATGCCTCCCAGACCCCCCTTTACAGCCAGCAGCTGCTTTGAACAAACAAGGTCTGTTCAGCTGGAGACTGAGTTGCAGGAAGGTGCTGTTTTCAGTCCCCTCCCACCAGAAAGCGTGCTTGGTGGCGCAGTGGTTGAATGCCAGTCCTGCAGCCACAACATTGTGAGTTCAGTCCCAGAGGGGTCCAAGGTCGACTCAGCCTTCCATCCTTCCATCGGTCTAAAATGAGTACCCAGCTTGTTGGGGCAATTAGCTAAAAAAGCATTGTGAAACCGCTTAGGGAGTGCTTTGTACTGATAAGCGGTTATAAATATAAATGCTATTGCTATTGCTGTGAGCATCAGAAGCTGAGCCCCCTGCTCACAACTCCTCATCAGAGCCTGGCTCTGCCAGGAAGGAAGGAAGGAGGCAGACGGGAACATCCTCTTCCTGCACCCGGATCGCCAGCTGGACAGCCTCCTTTGCTTGACGTGGCTGCTGCCTGTTAAGGTGGGTTTGCCTGTTAAGGTCAGGTCAGGAGACCGTACGCAGTTACACATTCCTAAGTGGGTAATGTAAGACATTGGCGGTTCTTCCTCATTTTTAGGCAGAATCGCTTTTCTTGTTATTTTGAATCCATTGGTGGTTCTTCTGGTCTCTGGAACAGCAGAAAACAAGCTTGTTCCATCTTCTGTACGACTTTCCCTCAGATATTTAGAGATGCCTCAAGCATATCACCTCTGTCTTCTCTTCTCCAAGGTAAATACAGTCAGCTCCCTAAGCTGTTCCTCGTAACTCATGGTTTCCAGGCCTTTGATCATCTTAGTTGTGCTTCTCTGGACACATCCCAGCTAGTCTATATTCTTCTTGGTCTGTGGTGTCCAGAACTGGACATAGTATTCCAGGTGAGGTCTGACCAAAGCAAAATAGAACGGCACTACTGCTTCCCTCAGTTGGGACACTATGCACCTGTTGATGCAGACCAGAATCGCATTGGCTTTTTTGGCTGCTGCATCACACTGTTGACTCCTGTTTAGCTTGTGCTCTACTAAGACCCCCAGATCCTTTTCACATGTCCTACTTTCCAGCCAGGTGTCACCCATCCTGTATTTGTGCATTTCATCTTTTCTGCCTAGATGTAGTACCTTGCATTTATCCCTGTTGAAATTCATTTTGTTCATTTTGGCCCAGCTCTCCAATCTATCAAGGTCATTTTGAATTCTGATCCTGGCCTTTGGAGTATTAGCTACCCCTCCTAATTTGGTGTCAAATTTGGTTGAAATTTGATAAGCATGCCTCTCTATTCCATCATCCAAGTTATTTATAAAGATGTTGAACAAGACCAGGCCCCGGACAGACCCCTGTGGCACCCCACTAGTGGTCACTTCTCTCCAGGATGAAGAGCAGCCATTGGTGAGCACTCTCTGGGGTCTGTTGGTCAACCAATTACAAATCCCCCTAACAGGAGCACTGTGTAACCTAGAGTTTACCAGCTTGCCTGCAAGAATATCATGGGGGAACATTGGCAAAAGCCTTACTGAAATCAAGATACACAGAGCATTCCCCTGATCTGCCAAGCTTTAACTCTATCCAAAAAAGAGATAAGATTAGTTTGACCTGAGTTGCTTTTGCAAAACACATGCTGGCTCTTAATAATCACATGATTCCTTTCTAAGTGTGCATAGATTAATAATAGTAATAATAATAATAATAATAATAATAATATTTATTTATATCCCGCCCCTCTGCAAGCAATCGGGGCGGCTTACAATGATAAAATGGTAGACAGTATAAAACAACCCAAAATCCCTCCCTCCCCTTAAAACATTATTAAATTAATGCAAGTTAAAATCAATACAAGTTAAAATCAATATGTAATACAATATGTTAAATATCCTTTCAAGCAGGCAGCATCTGTTAGGAGATCCAAAAGCAACCTCCAGAGGGGGTTCCTGAGGCCGGGGTTAGCTATTCCGGAAAAGCCGGAAAAACCTGCCCGAAGAGAACCGTCTTGACAGCCTTTTTAAAGCTGTCTAATGATGTCAATAGGCGGATCTCGTCGGGCAGGCCGTTCCACAATTTGGGGGCGACAGCCGAGAAAGCCCTCTGGGAGGTAGTCGCCAGCCTAGGTCTTTGTGACTGCAACAAATTCCTCCCAGAGGACCGGAGAGCGCGGGGAGGATTATAAGGGAGGATTATAAGGGAGAAGGCGGTCCCTGAGATAGCTTGGGCCCAAGCCATTTAGGGCTTTAAAGGTGATAACCAACACCTTGTACTGGGCCCGGAAGCTGATAGGCAGCCAGTGGAGGGATTGGCTGTTTTATGATCTGTTCTAGAACTTTTTCTGGTATTGACATTAAGCTGACTGGTTGGTAGCTGCAGGAATCCTCTGCAGATTTTGGTCCAATGCAAGTTTTCCTGCCCATGTAGATAGGGAGCATTAGGGGCCTGTTATAAACTAGGACAACACTCGGGTTCGGAGGGCGAATGATTCCCCATCTCAGTCTAGACCAGGCCCCTTCAGACTGCTGTTTACACGTTGTTGCTGTTGTTGTTTTAAGGTTTGTAGTGTTGCTCATGGGAGCCAGTGTGGTGTACTTTGAGTGCTGCACTAGGATTTGAATCTGTGTTCGGCCCTATAAATCCTCTGGGTGACTTTGGACAAGTCATTCTCTCTCAGCCTTAGAGGAAGGCCCTGGCAAACCGCTCTGACTATATCTTGCCAAGGAAACCCTAAGGGAGGGTTGCCAGAAATCGACACAGAATAGCAACATTTTAAGCCAGCGTGGTCTTCTGGTCTGAGTGCTGGACTAGGTCCTGGGTGACCATGGTTCGAATCCCCACTCAGACATAGAAACCTGCTGGGTGACCCCAAGAAAGCCACACTCTGAGCCCCAGAGGAAGGCCATGGCAAATCCTCTTTCAAGAAATGTTGCCAAGAAATCTCTACAAGTCACTGCAAGTCCAAGTTGACTTGATGTTGACAGCCAACAGCAAGAGCTGCTAACTGCGTGAATGGCCTCACATTTAGCTCTAAATGTAAAGAGCCCACCACCACCAGCAGCAGCAAAACTTCTTGGCCTAAATCCTTTTGTTACTTCCCACCGGAAGAGAGCCACCGACCCGGCTGGACTTTCCTGCGGCTGACTCACATTCAGCAGCTGATCCAACGCGTCTCCTCTACTTGGGTCTAACCGATAGGATTCCAGCCAATTAATTCTTGATGAGGTCTGAACTGGGGGCCACTAATCAAAGAAGGTATCACTCACAGTGTACAACAACTCGGCAAAAAACTTTTGTGACTTTTATCCTGGGGTTAGTTTAGTTTTAAAATGCTACCATATCTTCTAATAAATATATTCTCAAGGTGGGGACAGAGAAAGCTGCCTTGCTTCAGGTGAGACCATTTCTCCATCTAGGCCAGTCTGGCCACCTGAGTTTCTCAGTGGGGTTCTCTGGGGTCTCCAGCAGAGGAAACGTCTCCCCACCACCCCTCTTGCCTGGTCCTTCCAGCTGGAGGTCCTGCCGGGGAGAGAACGGGGGACTGCGGGCTACCAAACGGCACCTTAGCTGCAGCATCAAAGAGGCCTAGAGGGGCTCAGACCCCAACGGACCCCTCAAGGAGTGGGGCGCAAGCGCTTCCTCCCCTTCATCTCCCCCAGCAGCCACAGGCAGGGAGGGCCAGTAGGGCCACGGGTGGGCTTTAGCCACAGAATGTGGAAGGCTGCGGCCGGCCAGGCCAGTCCGACAAAACGAGTGGGCAGGTTCATTGGGAGAAGGGGCTGGAGGGGCTGATCCACCGGCGTTCGGCTGGTGGCAGGCCTTGTGGCTTCTGACAAGGGCTCGAGTGGCCACACAGATGACGCAACGGCCAGGTGTTCAGGTATTATAGGCTGGACGCTCGCAGATTTCGCAAAATTTAAGGCCCTGAAGCCTGTATATTGGAAGATGAAAGGGAAGGAAGTCTGATTGGGCTCTTCATAGAGTAAACATATAATGGTTGTGTATCAAGCAGCAATAATAATGTGGTTCTGACTGTTAAGCCAATTAACCCACAAGATGAGCTAAAATAAATGTAAGTTCAGTATAAGATAAAGAAAGGAAGAGCTTGGACATGAGAGAAAACAATGGGAAGACTGAAAAAGCATATTGCCTTGGTATGATAGTGCTCAAACATGTTGAATCATACATGGTGCAGCCTCAGGTGGCAAGTATAATGGGGATATGATATTGTTACTATGCTGTACTGGGGACACCTTTTATTAAAACAGGCACCCAAAGAACTGTTGGCTTTAATCCCCTTTAGCAAGCAAACTTAGCAGAGTCTCTGTTTAAAATATACACGCAGCAAACAAAGTAACTCCAGACACACAGACTTTGAATAGCCATTCACCCTTGTTTGCCCCTCCTTTCACACTCTTGCTTAAAACAATCAAAGTACTCCAATGTTGCTTTTAAAAACGTAAGAAAAGTTCTTTATTCACGAGTTTCATGTGCATTTCAAAGTTCACAGGAACAATAACTTGAAGATGGACAGAAGCAGCAAAATATATCTTGAAAGCTACATTTCTAAAAATTAAATATGCAGAAGCATGTCCCGAGGCTGCTGCCTCTCGGACATCTTCATGGTGTCTTTTCTCCTTGTGGTGTCTTCCAGAACAAAGAGGGACTTAAAACACCCCCTTCTTCCGTAAGGCACTCAGGTTACAACAGGAAGTTATCTCAGCCTTTCTGTTTACATTCAGCATTTAACTCTTTGCAACTATATATCCCAACAAGGTAGCCGGAGCACGGGTGGCCAGTATATGCTCATGTATAAGTCTAGAAATTTTAGTCGAAAATCACCCAAAACCCTGGGTCGACTTATCCACGGGCCAATGTAAGTACTCTATCTCTTATCAAAAAGGACCCATCCCTTCTTTGGGCAGAGTGGAGAAAAGCAAGATCCTAGTCAATCCTGGGAGAACCTAAAAGATGCGCTGACCCCGTCTACTATCTGGTGAGGAAATGGCGGCAGCGGCAGTGCACTTTTCCGTCTCTGCAGAGGGACCCATGGGTCATATCAGAATCCAGAATTTTGGTCTCGAAACATGCCCTCGGCTTATACATGAGTAACAGTGGCCAGTTGCATTCTCAACGGGTGATTGTGTACCAAGTGGCCTCACACAGATGGAATATCCTCTGTAATTGGATGGGGAAACCCTTGTTGACAATTAATGGGGATCAGTAAAGGTCTTCACTGATTGAGAGGCTGGAAACAGTATATAAAAAGTACATCCTGAGACACAAAAGATGAGCTGTTCACAGCAGGCTCCAATAAGGTCACACCTCGGACAACCTTTTCGCTGCAGATCTCATTCCTGGCTGGTAAACACCCGTAAGAAGCTGGTCAGAGAGAGCCGGAGAAAACTTTCCATCTCAGTATTACAGAGGCCATGAGATAGTGCAATGTATTGCATGCCTATGGACGCGTATGGTTTTCTCCACCGTTACCTGTTCAGAGATGTAGAATTCCTCAACAATTGCGTTATAGTATGGCACTTAATTCCTTATGAGTGTGAACCTCTTAATGAGGCTTCCTAAGATGAATATGATGTAAGTTGTATGATGCCTTACATGAAATGTTAATGGTGATTTAAAAGTTTTAAATTTTATTGTAATTGTTTTAATTGATGATTCTTGGAAGGTGCCTTGCTTCCCACTTTGAGAGAAGGTGGAATAGAAATGAAATGTCTTTGTATACCAAAACAGACCAACATGGTTATTTGTTTACAGGCATTCCTCAGTTAATGAAGTCGATGTATTCCTGGACATTATTTTTTTAACAGAAGCTTTGGTATCAGAGGCAGAAATGGCTGGCTTTTCTTCGCAAACGAAGATTCAGGAAGGACTCATCCCACGCTTTCTGCAAGCGCGCTGATGACTAAAAAGGCCAATCCGAGATAAACATGTCCGGTTGCAGAAAGCACAGCAGAAGGTCTCCTTGGGTGATGTTTCCGGGTTGTGATTCCTTCTGCATTGTCGTTTCTCTTCAAGACTTGTTCGGCGTGAGTTCTCAAATAAGGCTGCAGCATTGTGGATAGTGCGTCTCCATGCCTCCCGATGTGAGGCCAGGGTGGATCAATTTGGTGATCAATTTGGCCAAGCCTGAGATGTTGTTTCAGGGAGTCCTTGTATCACTTTTTTGGAGCGCCCCTCTTACGCTGACCCGTGGCGAGTTCACCGTAGAGTAGTATTTTGGGGAGGCGATGGTCCTCCATCCTAGAAACGTGCCCTACCCAGAGCAGCTGCATTCTCAATATCATGGCCTCAATGCTGGTGATCCCTGCTTGCTCAAGGACAGCAACATTCGTCACATAGTCAGTCCAGTGTATATTTAGGATTGTGCGTAGACAGCGCTGATGAAAGCGCTCAAGGAGTCGTAGGTGGTGGCGATAGGTGACCCATGTTTCAGATCCATAAAGGAGGATAGACAGTACAATGGCTCTATACACACTGATTTTGGTGCTTCGCCTCAGGTGTTTATTGCGCCAGACTCTTTTGTAAAGTCTTCCAAATGCGCTAGGTGCTTTTGCTAATCTGTGAGCGATCTCTTTGTCAATCTTGGCATCTGAGGAGATGATGCTTCCCAGGTAGGTGAACTGCTGAACGGACTTGAGCACAGAGTTGCCAACGGCAATGTGGGGATGGTGGTGTTCGTCCTGTGGTGCAGGCTGGTAAAGAACTTCTATCAATGGAGAGGGAGGCAGAAATAACATGGGTAGAATAGGTACAGATCCCACCACCACAAAAAAGAAGCGCAGACCCACATGTTCCAGCAATCTTTTTTATTCCAAACTAGCATTCATTATGCACACATGTGAAACAAAACAACCAGGCCTAAAGAAAAATTTTCTTTTCTAATATTATCTTTATTCAAACTCCCCCCACAAATATATATATATATAAAACAAACAAATTACATAACTAACAAAGCGATACAAAGACTCCCTGAAACAACATCTCAGGCTCTGCCAAATTGATCACCAACAGTGGTCCGCCCTGGCCTCACATCGGGAGGCATGGAGACGCACTATCCACAATGCTGCAGCCTTATTTGAGAACTCATGCCAAACAAGTCTTGAAGAGAAACGACAACGCAGAAAGAATCACAACCCAGAAACATCACCCAAGGAGACCTTCTGCTGTGCTTTCTGCAACCGGACTTGTTTATCTCGGATTGGCCTTTTTAGTCATCAGCGCGCTTGCAGAAAGCGCAGGATGAGTCCTTCCTGAATCTTCGTTGCTAAGAAAAGCCAGAGAGAGAGAGATAATAGATGAGAAATTTTTTTTTACAGAATTACAAGATTGGGAAAAAATGAGTAAAGTGTGGAAAGATTACTAAGGGAATAATTGAATATTGTAAGAGAAAAATAAATGAAGAAAGAATTAATGATGGAAATTTGTGGAAAACAGATGAGAGATATTATTATGTGGTCTGATGGTGAAGAAAGTTATGTGAAGTTATAAATATCCAGCAGGAAAATGAAATGAAGTTATTTTGGATTATATGATTTGTCTGTATTTATGTATCATGTTATATGTAATGTTATATGTTAGTTATGTCTCTCTCTGGCTTTTCTTTGCAAACGAAGATTCAGGAAGGACTCATCTCGTGCTTTCTGCAAGCGTGCTAATGACTAAAAAAGCCAATCCGAGATAGACAAGTCCGGTTGCAGAAAGCATAGCGGAAGGTCTCCTTGGGTGATGTTTCTGGGTTGTGATCCTTTCTGCGTTGTCGTTTCTCTTCAAGACTTGTTCGGCGTGAGTTCTCAAATAAGGCTGCAGCATTGTGGATAGTGCGTCTCCGTGCCTCCCGATGTGAGGCCAGGGCGGACCATTGTTGGTGATCAATTTGGCCGAGCCTGAGATGTTGTTTCAGGGAGTCCTTGTATCGCTTTTTTGGAGCGCCCCTCTTACGCTGAACCGTGGCGAGTTCACCGTAGAGTAGTATTTTTGGGAGGCAGTGGTCCTCCATCCTAGAAATGTGCCCTGCCCAGCGCAGCTATGTTCTCAATATCATGGCCTCAATGCTGGTGATCCCTGCTTGCTCAAGGACAGCAACATTCGTCACATAGTCAGTCCAGTGTATATTTAGGATTGTGCGTAAACAGCGCTGATGGAAGCATTCGAGGAGTCGTAAGTGGTGGCGATAGGTGACCCATGTTTCAGATCCATAAAGTAGAATTGTTAGTTTGACAATTCCCTGCCTTCAGGCTTATAATCTAAAAAACACACACACACAAGGAAAAGAGGATGGCAGCGAGGAGGGGGCGAAGTCTGGCAGACGCCGGCTGTTCTCTCCCTCAGAGGCCGCAGCAATGGCCGCTGGCAGGGCCTTTCCTCAGCTGCTGGGCCTTGGCCCGATGGCCGGCTGCCCTTCTCTCCGAGACCAGAGGCAGGCCAGTCGGCGTAGAAAGAAACAGCAGCTTCTGCGCTTGTTCTTGCTGCTCTCTTGTCCCAGAGGGATGAGATAGGTTAGGATCTTTTGTCTTCCTTCCCTGCTTGCTTTTCCTTCTCTGTGGGCAGATAACACCCCCTGGTTCAGTGGGGATAATTGCATGGTTGCCCTGTGTTGTGAAAGAAAAAGAACTGGTCCAGACCCAGACGGGACTTCTCCACTCTCTTGCCATCTGCTCTTTCATGCAGGAGAGCATTGTGCAACCCTATGTCTCCCTCCCACCTTTTTCTCTTTTAGATTAGTTTAGAAAGGATCAAGCTATTGCTATCCAAGAATGTATTTCCTTAATAGATGTCCCTCCTGTTGAGGATTCTAAACTTGTGTTCTGACTGCAATTTGGTTCTTTCAAACTCACCATCCTAAGATGGACAAGGAAGATGCATGTTGAAAACCTGGATGTCAAGCTGTTCGGCAGTGGAACACACTCCCTCGGAGCGTGGTGGGGTCTCCTTCCTTGGAGGTCTTTAAACAGAGGCTGGATGGCCATCTGTCGGGGATGCTTTGATCGTGATTCCTGCGTGGCAGAATGGGGTTGGACTGGATGGCCCTCGTGGTCTCTTCCAACTCTGCAATTCTATGATTCTATGATTCTATGACTGCTTTTCTGTACAGGGAAATTAGCAATATGGTTTGCATGCAGCAACCACCAGGGTTCGTGGAACTAGGCAAAGAAGGACTTGTCTGCAAACTGCAAAAGAGCATCTATGGTCCTAAACAAGATGCCTCTTACAGTATACAATGCCCACTCTTCCTGGCAAGGCAGTGGGACTGTTGCAGAGCTTCAGCAGAAAACGTGAGCTTTGAGCAAAAGGATTGCATATCTCTGGTAAAAATCCAATAGAGTCCAAAAATCTTCCATAGCTTTATTTTAAGATTAACAAGTTGAACAAAAAATACACAGAGTATTCATTTCTGCTTCTGTGTCTCTCCAAAGCTTTCTTCAAAACACACACTAAAATTCTCTCCTCCTTTATAGTGAAATACTTACAAGACATTCCATTTACTCTGAGAAACGAAAGTAACTGTTCCCATCTTTACTTTGTTTGTCTAGCCTTGAGAGCCCAGGCTCAAGAGACAGACCAGGGCGCCAATCTTGACAGATTTACAACCTTCAGCAAGACTAGCTGGCTGTTTTTGCCTGGTGATTAAAATTATCTGCAGGGGCTCATGGATTTTTACTGCAACACCCATTTTCCCTGACAATCCCAGCACCTGGAATAAGAAGCTCAACCAAATGCTCCTGAAGGAAGGCTTTCACAAGGGGAAGGTGAGCCCTGTAGAAAACTTACATCCAAGTTCATGTTGATGATCTGATTCTCTGCTATGAAGACCAGCAAGACAGTGATGAAATTGTCTGAAACCTGAACAAGGAGATAGAAGTGAAACGACCGGGAGATATCGCCTGCTGTCTTGGGTCTTCTCTGCACTGGTCAGGATGCTCCATGTTCTGGACATCATCCAGATAGTTCAAACTAGAATCGGGGACAAAATCCTGCATTGTCCAAACAGCTGAGCATGGGAACAGGGGGAGTCCATTTCATTCGGCCCATGCAGACAAAACTTTGGGACTCCGTTTTAAAAAGGAGCAGATGGAGGTCATTTCCTCATTCAGAAACAAAACATTTCCTCCTGTGGAAGGTTCTAAGCTTATTTTTCTGCCTGCGATTTGGTTCATGCAAATTCACCATCCTAAAAAGGCTCCTCAGCTATGACTGCAGTAGACGGTCTAACAGGCCTTTCGTTCCAATAATAATCGTTCACGATGGCGGCAGGGCCTTCATCTGCTTCTGGGCCGAGGTGTGATGGAGCTGCGCCTGTGTTAGGCCAGACCCAAAATATTAGGTCTGTCACATAATATCACCCAGATGGATACATGGATTGCGGGACAGATCTGAATCAGCCTGGGAAGATTACCAACCTTTGATCAAAGGGCCCACTCTCCCAATCAAGGCAGTCCAACCGCTTCAGTCATGAGAACAAGGGAACAGTTTCTTAGAAGGAGGGGGCTTTTATAAGTTTCAGTTTACGGTGACTTCTATTGGAGAATATTTATATTTGGTGCCCAAAACAGTTTGCTAATATTCTCATCAGTAGCAAAGTAGCAGAGTAAGCAGAGTATTTCTTTAAATATGCACAGTGAAGTGGTTCCAAACAGGCAGATAATTAATAGCCAGCCAGCCCTGTTGCCCCCTTCTCTTCTCAGTCTAGCAAACAAAGAACAATACTCAGGCTTCTTAAAAGTATGAAAAATATAGTTTACTCAGGAACATCATGTGTAATACTTGATACACAGGCTGAAGACTTGAAGATACATATAGATAAGCAGGAGTAACAAAAATCTACGCTGATTGCTGCATCTCTAAAAACAAAATGTATGAGAGCTCCCTTGGAAGCATCCTTCCTCCGGGGATCTCAATGGCAACAGGATGCAACATGTCTCCCAGACAAAGGCTTCAAAGGACAAGCTCCTCACCGGGAGACACATTGTCAGCTTCTCTGTTGGAAATGGGAAATTACCTCAGGGCCCCTGTTACGTTCAATCTCTCTCTCTACTCAGCAAACAGCCCAGCATGCTAGGTTGCTGCATGAATTCCAATAACTTCATCAAGCATACAGCACATGTTCAGGAATACATGTAAAGCTCAACACTTTCCCGGGACAGGCAGTTTAAACACTGCTTCGTTCTATGGGTCTTGGTTAACAATCGACAATAGTCTGGACATGGGCGTTACAGTTGCTTTGGCAGGAGGAGCAGAGCACAATCGCTAGACAGTCTAGCGAAGGGAACTTGAGGCAGCTGTCAGATCTCTTCTGGTCAGAACAATATAAGTAGGGCAGAAACTATAATCAGAATTATAAATTCTAAAAGATGGAGAGACTTTGGTTTCGGAGGGAACAGGTAAGTGAGTAAGTAAAAATGGTTTCTAATATTTTGGGTCTGGCCTAACACAGGCACAGCTCCATCACGCCTCGGCCCAGAAGCAGATGAAGGCCCTGCCGCCATCGTGAGCGATTATTATTGGAACGAAAGGCCTGTTAGAGCAAACCTCAGCAGAGCTTAAGGGTGATTCTTACCAGGGCAACGCGCAGGGAGATGCCGATGGCGCTGAGTCTCAGTCAGCCTTGCCAAGCTGCTGCTGACCAGGATGCCGGATCGAACCCTCTCGAGCCCCAGCCTCCTAACACCGGCCTCTGGTTCTATCCCCCCAAGGCCAGGGCGGAGGCAGTTCGTGTTGGGATGATAATAATAATAATAGTTATTATTTATTACCTGCCTCTCTAGATGTTTACTGCGTAGAGAGAGTTAGGTTGCATGTAAAAGGTTTGTGGATGGTTTCCTGTTTGTCACACGAGATATGTGCAATGTGTCTTCCGGTGAGGAGCTCTCTTTGAAGCCTTGTTGGAGGACATGTTGCTGCCGTCGCCATTGAGATTCCCTGGAGTCAAGATGCTCCAGTGGGGGCTCTCATACATTTTATTTTTAGAGATGTAGCAATCAATGTAGTTTGTTATTCTTGCTTATCTACATGTATAGAATAGAATAGAATAGAATAGAATAGAATAGAATAGAATCTTTATTACGGTCATAGACCAGCACAAGTTGCTTATCTACATGTATTCTTCAAGTCTTCAGCCTGTGTATCGTTACTACACCTGAAGTTTGTGAGTAAAACTGTTTTTATATACAGTACTTTTAAGAACCCTGTGAGAAGTGGCTGCTAAACTGTGCGGGGGGGGGGGCTGGCTGGCTATTAATCGTTGATCTACTGGAACCAGTATTGCTGTGCATATTTAAAGAAATATGGTCTGTTCTGCAGGTTGTGGAAAAGCCACGCACATTCACACATGCGCACGCAGTCTCCTTTGCAGCACAGAAGACAGGCTCCCTTCCTACTTCAACAGGGAACAGGCACCAGCTGAGAACTGGGAGAAAGTGTCCGGGTCTAATTCTCTCTCCTGGAAAATACTTGCATCCCTGACTTGTCACTTTCAGGGTGCTTTTATGGCTCACCTGAAGGTTTCCCAAAGTAATCCTCGAAGGGGAAAGGGGACAACCCCACTTCTTCTGCAATGCTGCTCCTGGACACCAGAGGGTGCTGTTGCATTGCTGACGTAGGTGAGGCGCCAGATGTGTCCACATACTAAATAGCAAAGGGATCCTTGGAGGAAGGCGGAAGCTAAACAGGCCCAGCCTAGAGAGTACCTGGAAGGGGAAACACCAGCAAATACTGTGCCAGCTGCTTGTCAGGGTCGCACACTAAACCTCTGAGCACATCAAGAGATTTAGGCAGCAAAAGGTTTGTAGCAGAGTCTTGCTCCTGCAGGCAGAAGAATAAACAGAAAGAGACCTTTTTGCCTAAGAAACTACTTCTCTTTACTTCAGCATAATAAAAATATCCACAATAGTACAGAGTACATCTTCACATTACAGAAATCCAAAGAGAACTGAAAAATACAGCTACAATCACACAGAATAGCCAATCGTAGCTTATTAGCGAACACGCATTGGAAACTGCTTAACGCAGTGTAGATGTGTAAATTGCTATTGCTTATAACAATTTGTAAGCCGCTCTGATAGCCTTGTGGCTGAAGAGCGGGGTATAAATAAATAAATAAATAAATCCTTATAGAAAAACACAAAGCATTTTTCTTCTAACACGAATTTTTTAAATTGTAGACAGCAGGGCTCCAAACTCAGGGCTCTGAAGGTCATGCTTGTCAGGTCATTAAAATCTCAATATGCAAGCTAGCTCCAAATTCCAGCAAATGTTTTGCACTCACTCCTGCACCCGGCAGGTAATTATATGACCGTTCAGCTCTTTACAGCATAAATCTATTTAACTGCATGTCCCAACATCCATGACAGTGCTGTGGGCTATTTTATAGAGGCAGGCAGTGGCAAACCACTTCTGATGACTCCTTGTCTTTAAAAAAATCCCTATGAAATTCAACATAACTCAGTAGTTTTCAAAGAAATAGACGCGTTAGGTTCTTGCATAAAAAGGTTGGGAGGAAGGGGAGAAAGGAATGCAGCAGCCTCAGAAGTCAAATATTGACTATAAAAACCCTTCCAAAACTCCACTCAAGGACTCACGGTTCATCTTCCTACCTACTTCATGTCAGACTGTGCAGCCATTCCTGATCGGGACCCCCACTCTGCTGATTTCTTCCACAACCTCTATAGGACAGTGCCGTATCACCCACAAATAACTCCCTTCTTTATGCCTCTATCTCAATATCTCCCACTTTATTCGTCAGTCTTGCATGAATGCTTGAAGCCTGAATGCATGCGTGAATGTTATTATTGTTTCCCTCCCAAAAAAATCAATTTGTTGTACTATCTAGCTTAACGTCACCTCCTGATTACTGGTATACAAAGGTCACAAGATCTGCTATCTGTTGCCTCCTCTTTGCATATAGCCAAGCCGAGTACATTAATTCCCCAAATTAATGTCAATAGTTTGAGGGTCTCCATGATCCCCAAGCGTAAAAGAAGGTAACAATAATCCATCTCTCTTGAACCTTCTTTCTTCCAAACCATAATCCAATCTGCACAGGGCACAATCCTGGCTTCCTCCAAGGCTGAACATGCCTCCCGAGGCCTCCTAGCGATGCTGATGCTGCAAATTGCAGAAAGCGCACTAGAGAGGCTCTGCAAGTTATACCATGAGGACTGCTGGGAGGCTTCATGGAGCATTATCAGCATTTGGGAGAAGCTATGCTTGTCCCATGAGAGCCAGCGTGATGTAGTGGTTTGCACGTTGGACTATGACTCTGGAGAACAGGGTTCAAATCCCCGCTCAGACATGAAAACCCACTGGGTGAGCTTGGGCAAGTCACACTCTCTCAGCTTCAGAGGAAGGCAAGGGAAAACCTCCTCTGAACAAACCTTGCCAAGAAAACCCTGTGATAGGTTTCCCTTAGAGTCGCCAGAAGTCGGAAATGACTTGAAGGCACACAACATTAACAACAATAAATGCTAGTCTCAGGCATCTTAGCCTTCACTTTAAAGAGAAGTCAGATCTGGCCACATTAAGCTTGCCTTGGTTGCATCCTGTTTGGATGATTGCAACTCTCTCTACCTGGGGCTGCCTTTGAAGAAGCTCAGAAACTTCACCTCGTCCAAAGAGCTGCAGCCAAACGGCTAACTGGGGCTGGCTACTGGAAGATCTGGCTGCCGGTCTGTTTCCAGCGCAATCCAAAGAGTGTGTGATCACCTACAAAGCCTTATATGGCTTCGGTGCAGATTTCGGTGTAGCTAACACACATTGGAAACTGTTTAATGCCGTGTAGATGTGTAAGTTGGTATTGCTTAAAACAATTTGTAAGCCGCTCTGATAGCCTTGTGGCTGAAGAGCGGGGTATAAATAACTAACTAAATATATATATGCCTTATCGCACTACACTGCTATAGCACTATTATTATTCCACTTTAACTGCTCTGTCTGCCTCCTGTGTAATCCTGGGATTTGCAGTTCAGGGAGGGGCGTTCAGAACTCTCAGCCAGATTGCTCTTAGGCCTCCCTAAACTACAAGCCCCAGAATTCCAGAGGAGGCAGCCAGAGCAGTTAAAGAGGAATAGTAATAGTGACATAACAGTGTAGTGTGATCAGGCCCTGTATGTGAAAGGCTGCATCTCCCTCTATGAGCCCCTCGGAGCGTTAAGATCTTCTGGAGAAGCCCTTCCCTCTGTCCCACCGCCTTCCCAGGCTCATTTGCTGGGAACGAGGGAGACGCGGGGACTTTTTGGTGGCCGCTTCCAGATTTTGGAACTCCCTCCCTGGGGAGGCCAGGATGGCCCCGTCTTTGCGCTCCTTCCTTCAGTAAATTTAAACACTTTTATGCATCAGGCTTTTAGAAACTGGCCGAGGTGGGCTTTTAATGCCATGCAGTGCTGTTTTTCAGGTGTGTATGTTGTCTTTCAATGAATTTTAACTATTTTAATGTTTTACATTTATAAATTGTTTAATTGTTTTTAAATAAAAATGATCTGTAATCATGTAAACGCCTAGAACAATTATGCCTATGTATTATGTATAAGTTAGCCATAACAAATTATTTTGGAGGGGATTGTTGGGAACAATGTTCCTTTGACACAAGGTAAAATATTTTGTAAGGCTCTGAAGGGTGTGTAACACCAGGTGTCAACACCAGTAATCACCACAGTATATGAGTGAGCTAAGACCCAGAGCAGGTGTGGGTTGTAGTGGGTCGTACTGGATTGTAGTGAGAGGACTGTGGTGTGTCGGAGTAGTTGCTGTATAAGTTTGCTGAGAGTAGTGGGTTGACGATTGAGAGTATTTTGCATTACTTCAGACATTGTATGTTGGTGAAATATCTTGCAACTAGAGCTAAAGAGCCTCCAAGGGCTTTAGAAGAAGCCAACTGTGTCTGTGCATCATTTCAAGGTTGGTCAGGGCCATATTGCCAAATATAGTTGTCCCTTCCTATTGGCTGGGGTTTGGTTCCAGGACCCCCCGCGGATACCAAAATCCATGACTACTCATTATATGGAACGGCATAGCAAAATGGTGTCCCTTACATAAGATGGCAAAATCAAGGTTTGCTTTTTGGATTATTATTTTTTTTAAGAATATTTTCAAGCCATGAAAACTTAAATCTATAGATACCAAATCTGTGGATACGGAGGAACAACTGTACTGCTAAAGGGTTCTGTGCTTCCACACTCTGCTGTAAATGGCTACTGTTGGGATCACGCACCTCAGACAGCGCTGATAGTTGGCTTCTCTAGTGGGCCTAGTTTTTTGTATTTGTCACGGCACGCTTTGCAGGACATCTCTCTCTCTCTCTGGCTTTTCTTCGCAAACAAAGATTCAGGAAGGACTCATCCCGCGCTTTCTGCAAGCGCGCTGATGACTGAAAAGGCCAATCTGAGATAAACAAGTCCAGTTGCAGAAAGCACAGCAGAGGGTCTCCTTGGGTGATGTTACCGGGTTGTGATTCTTTCTGTGTTGTCGTTTCTCTTCAAGACTTGTTCAGTGTGAGTTCTCAAATAAGGCTGCAGCATTGTGGATAGTGCGTCTCCATGCCTCCCGATGTGAGGCCAGGGCGGACCATTGTTGGGGATCAATTTGGCTGAGCCTGAGGTGTTGTTTGCAGGACATAATAGAGAGCCAACATACACAACCCCTTAGATTGTTGGTGTTCTTTCCTTTCCTCCTTCTTCCAAATCTAAGCCTGCTTTAAGTATGATATTTTCTGCATACAAGTTGAACAAGTAGGGTGACAGAATCCCGCCTTGTCTGACTCCCTTTCCAATTGGGAACCATTCTGTTCCTCTGTATCCTGTTCTTATGGTGGCCTCCTGTCCGAAGTGCAACTTCTGCATCAGGACAATCAAGTGTGTTGGTACACACATTTCTATAAGAGCGTTCCATCGTTTCTTTTGATCTATGCAGTCACATGCTTTGCTGTCATCTATAAAGCACTTCTGGAATTCCCTCTTCTGAACCCAGCGGCACCTCTGGAATTTCCCTCTCCATGTAGGTTGTCTTTGCTGCACGGTTTTGAGCATGGTTTTGCTTGTGTGGGAAATTAAAGCGATGGCCCTGTAGTTGCTGCAGTCTTGTGTGTCTCCTTTTGGGGAATAGGGATGTATATTGTGTTGGGGATAATGGGATGTCCAATTAATACATTTGTGCCATGAAAGAGCTTGTTTGCAGGAGCAGACTGTGTTAAGAGTTAATCCCAATCTTGAAGGAAGATATATGACTTGATGTTTGATGATGTTTTGATAACTGCAGACAAGTAGTCTGGTGAAAGAGTTGGGAGAGAGTTTTCGGTTTCTCTAAATTAAGTTTGGGAGAACCAGTTGTCCCTTCGTATTCACTGGGGTTTGGTTCCATGAATACTCAAGTCCCTTTATACACAATGGCATAGTAGTAAAATGGTGTCCCTTATATAAGATGGCAAAATCAAGGTTTGCTTTTTGGATTATTTTTTTTTTAAGAATATTTTCAAGCTGTGAATATTTAAATTTGTGGATACCAAAACCATGAATACAGAGGGACAACTGTATATAACTCTTTCTCTGCTTGTTAATATATTCGGTCTTATTTTGTATTTCTATGTAGCAAGTTGTGTTTTAGCTTATGTTGAAGTAAAAGGCAGTTCTTAATTCAGAAGACTGTGTTGTTTCTTATTCTGATGGCTGAAATGAAAAGACTCTGCTACATTTCTTTTGCTGCCTAAATACTCTGTATATGCTCAGAGGTTTAGTGTGCCAACCGTGACATATTGATCATTTCCAGTCAGTAGGCCACTGTTTAGTTTTCCATATCTGTTGAAAGATTGCTGTTAGAACTGAGGCTGATTCCTCTTCTGTGGATCTCTATTGGAATTACTGGTGATTTATTCTTCCCAGTTGATTTGAGGGCAGCTTTCACTTTGCTTGCCATAATTTGGGGTTCTTTTTCATATGGTTCTTCTTCCCAACTTTCTTCCTTCCATTCATCTCTTTTGTAAAGCTCTTCTGTGTGTTGCTTCCATTGTCTTTTTATTTCAGCTTGGCTGTGTATTATGCTCCTCTGCCGATCATAGAGCATCCCCATTCTTGGTTTGAACTTCCCTTTGAGTTACCAAATCTTGTGGAAGAGGTCTCTTGTTCTTCCTTTTTTGTTGTCAGTGAATGAAGACAAGAGCAGAAGTGCCACATCTCCCCAATAAAGCTCTCTATTTGGGGTGCTGAGATCATGCCAGAGAGGTATGACACCTCACCCCAAAGAACAAGTTTGTGTGACAAAGATGGTCATTGATTGTCACACTAAAAACTCTGCCACACCCTCAGAGAAGCTCCAAGAGACACAAAACCTGTTCCTAGTGGTTGGGGGTCCTGGGATGAGCTCGGAGAGGGGCCATACCCACCCTAAAACCCCAGTTTTGAGCAACAAAGATGACCACTGCTTGTCATGCCCCCAGGAAAGCTCCGACAAAATCAGAACCTGTTCCTTGTGGTCAGGGGTCCTGAGACAAGCTCAGAGTGGGGTCACACCCCACCCCATTACCCTTGTTTTGTGCAACAAAGATAGCTGCTCTCTTGGGAGTATTTGGGGTTTGGGAAAGAGGGTCTAAAGGGTCCCATAGACTTGTGGGAGGTCCTCAGGGAACCCCCAGAATCCTCAGAACCTAGGGAGACCAGGAGTGGGGCCTCAGAGGACCCCCCAAAAGAAATTTCCTCAAGCGCATCCCAAAATCAGGGAAGCAGGAATAAAATTGTACCCCTCAAAAAAGGGTGGCCCACCTGTCAATTTTGTTTGATGAAAAGTATGTACATTATACTACTTATACTGAGTGTTTTCAATCTGTGGGTGAACCTATTGTGGGGTTTTCTTGGCAAGGTTTGGGGTCTGCCACCATGGCCTTCCTGTGAGGCTGAGAGATTGTTACTTGTCCAAGGTCACCCAGGAGGTCTCCATGGCTGGGTTTGTAGTTTGCTGAGCCCTTTAGCCTTGTGAAGTCGAAGGCTTTCAGGGTCGGCATCCATAGATTTTCCTTGGGTATTTTTCCGGGCTGTGAGGCCATGTCTGGAAGAGTTTATTCCTGATGTTTTGCCTGCATCTGTGGCTGGCATCCTCAGAGAATGGTTGGGGAGGAGGGTGTGTGTAGTTTATATGCTGTGAACCCCTGTTGGGGAGGATATGTAAGTTTGTGTAATTGAATGGTTAGTTTCTGGGTATAGAAATGCAAGGCTCGTTAGTGTCTGTTTGGCTAATGATTGGTTCATGGGCCATTATCTGCTGGAACTTCCTCTGTCCCTGGGTGGAATTCTTTTGGGTTTTGAGTCTAGTGTTCTTCAAAACTGGGAGCCAGATTTTGTTTACCATACTTTGAGGGTTTCTTTTTTCCCGTTGAAGTTGTCCAGGTGTTTGTGGATTTCAATAGCTTCTCTGTGCATTCTGACATGATAGTTGTTGGCCTGGTCCAGAATTTCTGTGTTTTCAAATAGCATTCAAAGGCACATAGCGCATTTGGAAGACTTTACAAAAGAGTCTGGAGCAATAAACACCTGAGGCAAAGCACAAAAATCAGTGTGTATAGAGCCATCGTACTGTCTATCCTCCTTTATGGATCTGAAACATGGGTCACCTATCGCCACCACTTACGACTCCTCGAACGCTTCCATCAGCGCTGTCTATGCACAATCTTAAATATACACTAGACTGACTATGTGACGAATGTTGCTGTCCTTGAGCAAGCAGGGATCACCAGCATTTAGGCCATGATATTGAGAACACAGCTGCGCTGGGCAGGGCACGTTTCTAGGATGGAGGACCATCACCTCCCAAAAATACTACTCTACGGTGAACTCGCCACGGGTCAGTGTAAGAGGGGCGCTCCAAAAAAGCGATACAAAGACTCCCTGAAACAACATCTCAGGCTCGGCCAAATTGATCACCAACAGTGGTCCGCCCTGGCCTCACATCGGGAGGCATGGAGACGCACTATCCACAATGCTGCAGCCTTATTTGAGAACTCACGCCAAACAAGTCTTGAAGAGAAACGACAACGCAGAAAGAATCACAACCCAAAAACATCACCCAAGGAGACCTTCTGCTGTGCTTTCTGCAACCGGACTTGTTTATCTCGGATTGGCCTTTTTAGTCATCAGCGCGCTTGCAGAAAGCGCGGGATGAGTCCTTCCTGAATCTTCGTTTGCGAAGAGAAGCCAGAGAGAGAGGTTTATACAGCATGTTCTGCTCCTGCTGATTTTTCTGGCTGGCCCGTAACAAGTAAGCATCGCGATCCAGAGGCAAAATGCTAAAGAGATTTTATTCAGTTTGCATGCTGACAGAGAGACATTAGGAGAGAACAATGGACACTGCATCTCAGTCAAAGCAATGCAGGCAGACAGGTAGATAGACACAGAGAGCAACAGAGAGACATGATGAAAATGAGAAGAAGCTTCTCCTTAAAGAGCAGAAGCTCTTTCCTTTGTCCAGGGCTTACAAGTTATATAGGCTCTATGTCACGTACACAGTTAACCATTTGTCTGTACCATATACACTCAGTCACTGAGATCAAAGGAGGCCTTAGCCTAGGGATGTGATGTTACATGAAAGGAACTTCCATGGGAAACTACAGATAGGAAGGTAACACTGAGTTGTAAAACCCCAAGGTAATTTCCTGAGCTTCCCTTCAAAGATGGCTTATGAAGCCAGATGTTTTATTGGCCCAATTGTAAAGGCAGGAAGAAAGGAAGGGCATGAGATTCTCTGGGTGTGCCCAGGTGTGACCACATGTCCCCCTTCTTTATTTTTTAAAACCCAAATTGTTTAGTTGTTGTCAAAATATAACAACTGATGTCTCTTTGTAGGAAAGGCTCATGAAAAATCCTATGAAACAAAGGCAGATTGTAGTCAGTTTAGATTAGGCAGCTAGCTTAAAAGATCATGAAATCCTATATTTGTAGTAATGTGTAGTAAAGTTTCTTAAATAATGCAACTGTTGTTCTATAAAAAGTTCATATCTGTGATGATGCAGGTAAAGCAAATAATATTAGCTCTACTGACAGCTAGAGAAACATATTCAGCATAATGTGAGCATCGTTAAAGGATACATATTCATATTTTGAACAATTAATGGGCTGGCAATCATGTTCTGGCAACTCAATGGAACCTTGGTTTGAATTAGATCAGGCTTTACAAACATGGAATATATATTGTCCAACAGGGAGTTAGAAACAATAGAAGAGATAAACAGAAATAATATACATCCAGATGTGTCCATATGTTGAATAAAAAACAGTCATGTAAAAGTCTCTTTAGCAGT
Source organism: Gambelia wislizenii (assembly GCA_030847615.1). Classification (NCBI taxonomy): domain Eukaryota; kingdom Metazoa; phylum Chordata; class Lepidosauria; order Squamata; family Crotaphytidae; genus Gambelia; species Gambelia wislizenii. The sequence continues at coordinate 162,958,838 of JAUMIR010000006.1, read as the reverse complement.
TATAGGAGTGACTGTAAATAAGCAGATAAGGTACAAAAGTGTTTTGCTGAATTAGCAGTAGGTCCAAACTGCTGCAACAAAAGTTCTCAGGTGTCCTTTAGTTTGTTCAGTCAATATAATTTGTGTTTGAACAGTCCTTTAATATCTTCCCAAGTTACTGAACAATGGTTTGGTTGATATGGAATCACTTGTTGCAGGCTTGAGATTGAAGTTCAGGATCAGGATCTGGAAGCTGGCTATTCAGAACCTGTGGTTATGGGAGGGAAAAGGTGCCAAAAATGCTTCTGTATTGGGGGAAAAATCAGAAAAAGTTAATAATTCATAATGTAAATATACAATATGCAATTGCTGTTTGACTGAATGACTACCAGGGAGCACACAGGAGGCACACTCCCCCCTTTTTGTTTTTCAAAAGCCTTTGAGTGACTATGCCCAATAAGTTGACCTGTAAAGAATGTAATGAGATTAGGAAAGAGAAAAATATATCTCAGATGAATCTTTGAAGAAAGGGAGAAAAGAAGTAAAATGCAGATATTCATACGCCAAAGTTCAAGGTGCAGGACAAAGTTTTAATTTTGGGGTCAGTCTGGATGCCCTTCTAGGGTCTCCAACTTTGCCTTGGAGTTGGGATTCAAATTCCTGTTTTTGTAATTGGAAAAGGAATGCAGTTAGATCTATGTAAATTGTGTAGAAAAGAACAAAACTCTAAAACAAAGAAAAACTATGAAAGTTAATCAGCAACAGTTGAACAATCTTCCTTCCCCAGCTGTGGAGAGGGCATCAGGGCAGTCCAAAAAATTGGCAGCTTCCGGGAATTTCAGGCTTAGTCTTGTCTAATGCTGATGAGACACCTATTTCTGAGAAGAGCTTCAAGAAATTATGCAAAAACATTCATGGCAACAATAGCTGAGGGATAACTAACCAAAACATCATGGGCTTTAGAGTAACTCATTTAACTAAAGTGAAAATCAATAACAACAATAACAACAAAGCAAAAATAATGGCTAAAAGGAGCACAAATTCTACAAGGACCTGCAAAGGAAAAAAGTTATTGGGGTCCCCAAAGATCAGACAAAACAGTCATTGGCAAGGCTTTTAGACCATCTGGTAAAATAACAAGACATAAAATGGAAAATAGGGCAATTCCCTTTAAAACAATGGAATTCTCTTTCCCAACATAAGTTGCTTACAGAGGTGGGAATTCATGAAAGAACTATCTGAGAATGCAAAAATATCTAAAATCAATTACTATGTTGAACAAAAATCCAAATGAAAATCAAATTTCAGTTATTAACATGTAACTTTGGGGAACTTCAGGCAGCAGAATTTAATGGGTCAGCAATCACTGGAAAGGATCAGGGAATCAATAGGATGTCAAAGTGCATGCTCTGACTTCCTCCTACATGCTTAAAAAAGAAAAAAAAGTTTTCCCAATTCAAAGAACTACAATTGCATGCCATGAGTCTGGGGCCTCCAAATGCCCCAATTTGCATGACAGAGAGAAGACAAAAGAAAGGCACAAAACTATTTACAAATGATTGGGTGTGAGGACTTCTTTCCTTATGAGATACCATTCCAGCTTTCCTTATGGGGGATACCATTCCAAAAGATGGGGGAGAAAGAAATGAAAAAAGAAAAATATCTTGAGTTTTCTCACTCAACTGTTACAGAAGAAAAATACATTCATGGGATAAACTTGTTAGCAATTAAATGCAAATTCCCAAAAGATTTGGCATCTCTCCAGTCAAGAGACATCTTTTCAGTCATCACAAGTGGTAACACTGTCTCAGCCTCTGAAAGGCTAGGAAAGGCTAGGGCAGCCTCATTTGGAGGTCTGCCTTTCCACTCAGACAGCTTCTGAGGAATGGCAAAGAGGAAAAGAAATTTCTCTGCTTTTGTCTGTTCAGGGTTTCCAGGAACACTTTCAAGAAAGGGGGCTTGTGCTTTTTGTGGACTGGCTGGAGTTTGCAGCGGCTCATCTAAGTGGTGTTTGGCACTTGAAGCCATTACCCTTAGGAATGTGGTTAAAACTGAGCTGCATGTTGCCATTGTGAAGGAAACTAGAGAAGTTGCAGCCTCATGGGCATTGCAGTTCACAAAATTTCTATTGGGGACTTCAGCAGCAAGGGTTTGGATTCCCTTGTCCAAAATCAGGAGAGAAACTGCTGTTGTGGGGGTTGAACACACTATTTCTCTTTTCTGAGTGCTCTCACTCTCTGGGGAGCATTTCCTGTGATGGGGGGGGGTATCAAGGCTGTTGTTCTGAGGGGTTCCCAAAAGGGGAACTGCAAGAGATTCTCATCAGGTCCGCACTTTCTGTTGCCCAGTTCGGGCTTGTCTGGATGACCTTTTAGATTAAGCGGCAGATCTAGAAATTCAGGACCTTTCAGAATGGATTTCAGGGTTGGCAGACAGGGAACTTCTAAATTTGGAGGTTCTGAGAACAGAGTTGGTTTACTGGGACCTCCCAAATTTGTGGACTCCATAAATGCTAAAAACACACAAAAAATCATACTCACCATTCTCCGTGGATGTTCTGTCCTGTGTTCCATCCTGTAGATTTGTTCCTAAAGGAAAGCCTGTGTATTCTAGGGCCTCTCCATTGACGCCCCCTTGTCGTGGGAGAGAGGCTTGCGTACCCTAATGATGTTTTGAGCTATGCTGGCGGTGGCATAATAGCCACTGGTAGGGTCTCCCATGCCAGACAGGTCAAAACCGAAGGGTCTGACAAAGAGCGTCAAAGGGCAGGATGGGCTCTCTAGCCTTGTGGCAACCGTCCTAGGAGAAGGAAAACTCCAATCCCAAACCCGGGCAGATGGTGCTCGTCCAACCCTGTAAGGTCAACCATCTAAGAGAAGGAAACTCTAATCAAACCTACGGCCCGAGGACCTCGCTGCCACGTCCATGCTTGCAAGGCCACGGCAGATGAATCTCTGGTTTAAAGGGTGAGGCCAGTTCTGTGCACGCTGCGCTCCACCAGAAAAATCCATTGCACAGGCTCAAAGGACAAATCCATTTCCAAAAAAGCCCTGTAGCGACTGGCGAGGGACGAAACCGGCAGGTGTAAAGATGCACTGGAAGCCGCAGCCCCAACCCTGCATGCAGGCGGTTCAGGACATTGGTCGCTCAAGCCTGACCCGGGAGATGACAGTCTTGTTCGGCAGCATCTTGAACGACCAAGCAGCCTTTTTTAAGGAGAGCACTGCTTGCTCCATATGGAGAGGGGCCTAGAAAAGGTGGCCTAACGAAAGCTCATCCCCAACTACCTGGTTGGCTAGCCGCGGCCAACGGGAATCTTCTGATGCGGTCAAACCAAGGCAAAGAAACAAAGGCACACACCGGCCTCCAAAGGTGTAAATAAACTGACACTTGCATGCTGGAACATCAGAACCATGCAAGACTCTGAAGATAGTGGACGGCCGGAGCGTCGTTCTGCCCTAATAGCCCTTGAACTATCACGGCTTCATATTGACATCGCTGCTCTTAGTGAAGTTCGTCTCCATGAGGAAGGCAGCCTTAAAGAACATGGCGCCGGCTACACACTTTACTGGTCTGGCAAACCCAAAACCGAAAAACATGTCAGGAGTAGGCTTTATGATTAAAAACTCCATTGCCTCCAAACTCGAAACCTTGCCAACAGGACACTCTGATCGCATTATTTCCTTACGCCTCCCACATGTTGTTCTCTTTAGTATATATGCCCCAACTATGCAAGCCGACCCTGTAGAGAAAGACAAATTCTACACAGACCTACGCCAACTCATACAAAAAGTCCCTGTAGAAGATAAAATTATTATCCTTGGTGACTTCAATGCCAGAGTAGGAAAGAACTCCGAAGCTTGGAAAGGTGTCTTAGGCAAGCATGGTGTTGGAAATTGCAATGATAACGGACGCCTCCTGCTAGAGTTCTGTGCAGAACAACAGCTGACTATTACAAACACAATCTTTCAGCAGAAAGATAGCTTGAAGACAACCTGGATGCATCCCCGATCCAAACATTGGCACCTCATTGACTATGTTCTAGTCCGTCAGAGAGACATTCGTGATGTCCGTCATACCCGAGTGATGCCCAGTGCAGAATGCCAAACAGATCATCGCCTCGTCAGATGTAAACTAAATCTTCATCTTAAGTTCAAACCTAAGAGGGGTGGCATCTTAAAGAAGAGATTCCAAGTCAACCATCTTCAACAAGCTACCATGAGAGACAACTTCCAGGCAAATCTACAAACGAAACTTGAAGACCATCCTACAGATCCTTTCCCACAGTGCTTTGGCAACATATCAAAAACAGTATCCTCCAGTCTGTGGAAGAATCCCTCGGGTTCTCCCACAAGAAAAATCAAGACTGGTTTGATGAAAACAACCAAGAGATCCAGGAGCTGGTGGCAAGGAAGAGAGCTGCTCACCAGGCATACCTCGCCCAGCCAACCTGTCATGTAAGAAAAGCAGCTTTCCGCCTCACATGTAGCAAACTAAAACAAAAACTCCGAGACATGCAGAACAAGTGGTGGATCAATATAGCAGAAAAGACACAATGCTGTGCAGATCTGGGTGATCATAGAGGATTTTATGAAGCTCTTAAAGCAGTGTTTGGACCTACTTATCAGGTCCAAAGCTCCTTATACAGTACAGATGGTCAAACATTAATTACTGATAAAGCCTCCATCCTAAATCGTTGGGCTGAACATTTTCAAAGTCTCTTTAGCGCCAACCGAGTAGTCCAAGCCTCAGCTATCCAATATATGATACAAAAACCAATGAAAAATGAATTGGACATAGCTCCCACTTTGGAAGAGACCCTTAAGGCCATATAGCAGATGAAAAACGGCAAGGCAGCTGGGATTGATGGAATCCCACCTGAAGTTTGGAAACACGGAGGTCATGCACTCCACGAAAAATTCCACGAATTCCTTGTGAATTGCTGGGAAAAAGGGGAACTGCCATCAGACCTCCGAGATGCAGTCATCATCACCCTGTACAAGAAAAAAGGAGCAAAATCCGATTGCTCAAACTATCGAGGCATAACACTGCTCTCTATTGCTGGAAAAATCCTTGCAAGGATACTCCTGAACAGATTAGTTCCTGCTATTGCAGAAGAACTTCTCCCTGAAAGCCAATGTGGCTTCAGAGCCAATAGGAGTACTACAGACATGGTATTTGCCCTTAGGCAACTGCAAGAAAAATGTAGGGAGCAGAACAAGGGTCTCTATGTAACATTTGTTGACCTCACCAAAGCCTTTGACACTGTAAGTAGAAAAGGTCTATGGCAGATCCTGGAAAGACTAGGATGTCCCCCCAAATTCCTTAAAATGATTATCTTGCTACACGAGGGACAGCGTGGTCAAGTCAGATATGGCGATGCTCTTTCAGAGCCCTTTCTAATAACTAATGGAGTGAAGCAAGGTTGTGTTCTTGCACCAACTTTATTTACAATCTTCTTTAGCACGATGCTCCAAAGGGCTATGGCAGAGCTTGAAGAAGACGACGGCATCTATATACGCTACCGTACTGATGGTAGCTTGTTTAACTTAAGCCGTCTGAGGGCTCACACTCTAAACTATCTAGTCCGTGAGCTGCTCTTTGCTGATGATGCTGCCCTTGTTGCCCACACAGAAGCAGCTCTGCAGCGCCTAACATCCTGCTTTGCAACAGCTGCAGAGCTGTTTGGGCTAGAAGTCAACCTGAAGAAAACAGAAGTTCTTTACCAGCCTGCACCACAGGACGAACACCACCATCCCCACATTGCCGTCGGCAAATCAGTGCTCAAGTCCGTTCAGCAGTTCACCTACCTGGGAAGCATCATCTCCTCAGATGCCAAGATTGACAAAGAGATCGATCACAGATTAGCAAAGGCATATAGTGCATTTGGAAGACTTCACAAAAGAGTCTGGAGCAATAAACACCTGAGGCAAAGCACAAAAATCAGTGTGTATAGAGCCATCGTACTGTCTATCCTCCTTTATGGATCTGAAACATGGGTCACCTATCGCTACCACCTACGACTCCTCGAGCGCTTTCATCAGCGCTGTCTACGCACAATCCTAAATATACACTGGACTGACTATGTGTCGAATGTTGCTGTCCTTGAGCAAGCAGGGATCACCAGCATTGAGGCCATGATATTGAGAACACAGCTGCGCTGGGCAGGGCACGTTTCTAGGATGGAGGACCATCGCCTCCCCAAAATAGTACTCTACGGTGAACTCGCCACGGGTCAGCGTAAGAGGGGCGCTCCAAAAAAGCGATACAAAGACTCCCTGAAACAACATCTCAGGCTCGGCCAAATTGATCACGAACAATGGTCCGCCCTGGCCTCACATCGGGAGGCATGGAGACGCACTATCCACAATGCTGCAGCCTTATTTGAGAACTCACGACGAACAAGTCTTGAAGAGAAACGACAACGCAGAAAGAATCACAACCCAAAAACATCACCCAAGGAGACCTTCTGCTGTGCTTTTTGCAACCGGACTTGTTTATCTCGGATTGGCCTTTTTAGTCATCAGCGCGCTTGCAGAAAGCGCGGGATGAGTCCTTCCTGAATCTTCGTTTGCGAAGAAAAGCCAGAGAGAGAGAGAGGTATTCTAGGGAGAGTTTCCCTGAAATTTGAGTCTGTGTGGGTGACACTATCTCAGCTTCACAAGCATTGCTTGCTCTGCTCAAGGCAGAGAGTTGGCTTGTGCCGTCTGGGGGTCTGCTATGCCATTCCAGAACCTGCTTTGGAGTGGCACACAAGTGGATCAGTTTTGGTGCTGTGTGATCCATTTCTGGGGCAAGCATCTGTGAAACTTCACTTGCATCTCTAATCTTTGTTTTAAAGGTCATTTCCTTTTTCTTTGATGTCTTGTGGGGAACTGATTTTGCCTGTGCTTTCTTAGAGCAAGGCTTTGCCTTCCTAGTGAAGGTTTTCCAAACCACTTGGGGCTTATGGCATGGTTTGTGGATGGATGCCTGTTTGGCAGAGGCCATGCAAGCCACAGGGGTTTCAAAACTGAGATTCTCCCATTTGGAGAGCTCTGCATCCTCCCAATCTGAATCCCTATCATCACTGCAATTCCCATCATCCTGGCAAGATTCATCCATTCCTTCCTGAGTTACAGGTTTGACTAGATGATCTTTAGTTTCCATGTTGCATATGGCAGGCATTTCTGCTGATTCCTTAGCTGGAGAGGCAGGGTCATGTTTACATACTTCTGCCATCCCCTCCACTGCACTATTACTTTTTGAGTTTTGAAATTCATTGGTTGGAATAACAGAAGTGGCAGTCAGTGGTGGTATAAACAAAGGGGATTGATGAGTTGGAGGAAAAGTGGATAGCTCTACAGTTTTTGATTCACAGCCAAATTTTTCCACTGCATAACGACAAAGATGCCACAGCTGTAAGGTTTCAGTTGAAGCCCTAGGTTCTGCATGCAATTCCCTTCCTAATTTCTCCCAGTCCTTAAGCTGTAGGGATCCTTTTGGGGGGTACCATGGGCATTTTGCCCCAAGTTCAAGGACCAGCCTTTGAACTGCATCCCAAGAAGGATGGCGATCTATTCTTTGTAAAAGAAATAAGAGTTCCTCTGCATGCTTCTCCTGTTCTCCTGACAAGGAAGCGACCATACTTACCTTGGGGGGATCGGTTGAATCCGATGGTTAAGTGGCCACTTAGCTCATGCCGCGAGGTAAGATGAGAAGAGGTCTGCGAAGTCCCGGGGTGAGATAAGCTGAGTCTTGGTTCCAGGGTGAGAAAAGTTTAGAGTCCCTGTTCGCTGCGCCACATGTTACAGCAAGTAACAAGTAAGCATCGCACGATCCAGAGGCAAAATGCTAAAGAGATTTTATTCAGAGTTTGCATGCTGACAGAGAGACATTAGGAGAGAACAATGGACACTGCATCTCAGTCAAAGCAATGCAGGCAGACAGGTAGATACAGCAAGGGACAGAGAGACATGATGAAAATGAGAAGAAGCTTCTCCTTAAAGAGCAGAAGCTCTTTCCTTTGTCCAGGGCTTACAAGTTATATAGGCTCTATGTCACGTACACAGTTAACCATTTGTCTGTACCATATACACTCAGTCACTGAGATCAAAGGAGGCCTTAGCCTAGGGATGTGATGTTACATGAAAGGAACTTCCATGGGAAACTACAGATAACATGATAACACTAGGTTATAAAATCCAAGGTAATTTCCTGAGCTTCCCTTCAAAGATGGCTTATGAAGCCAGATGTTTTATTGGCCCAATTGTAAAGGCAGGAAGAAAGGAAGGGCATGAGATTCTCTGGGTGTGCCCAGGTGTGACCACAGCCCGTGAAAATGAGAGGCACTGCAGACACACACACCTACACAACCATTCTCTTCCAGCCACAGACGCAGGCCAACCGTCAGAAAGAAACCCTTCCAGGACACGGCCTCCTCACAGCCCGGAAAACTCCCAAGGAAAACTCGTTAGCCTTCTCCGGCGCCACAAGAAATCACGACAAACCCCAGGATTGCAGAGAATGGAGCCGCGATAGTTAAAGCGGCGTCGAACCGGATTATTTCTGCAGCGCAGAGCAGTCAGGGTCTTGGTTCTGGTGGGCTGTGCGTGAGGCCCCCAAAGGAGGCCGAGGCGCCCGCCCGCCCCGGTCTGCCAGGCCCAGGAGGGGAGGGGGCGCGGAGGGGGGGTCCCTTGGCGGCGGGCGAGCCTTTGCTTGCCTGCCAGCCCCACTGCGCGATGGGGCGGCCAGAGTCCGACCGGCCCTGCCCTTCCTCCTCCTCCGCCTCCTCCTCCTCGGGCGGGACGGGGCAAGGAGGGCGGGCGGGAGGGAGGGGGGCGTCTCTTGCCCGGAGGGACCTTTGAGCTCGCCCCCTCCCGCCCCCTCCCCTCCCCGCCCGGTCCGGAGTCCGAGCCGCAGCCTCCCCGTCCCGCCCCGCCCCGTCCCATCCCGTCCGGTCCGGTCCCTGCATGGCTCCCGCGGCTCCTCCGGCGCTCCTGGGCCTGGCGCTTCTGCTGGCGGCGGGTGGGTCCCGGGGGGGTCTCTCTCCGGACGGGGGGTACCTGTCCTCGCCCCCCGGAGGGTGAAGCGGCGGGTCTGGAGGGAGGCTGTTGGCCGGCGGCCTTCTTCGGACGCCCCCAGACCCCTCGCCTCGGAGCCTCGGCCGGGCCGCCTCTTCCCCAGACCGGGGGGGCCGAGGGGCGGGAGGGGGCTCGGAGGGGGAGAGCCCAGGGGGGCCTTCTGGGACGGAGGACCCCCACGCCTCCCCTCGCCCGGCCTTCAGTTCGGAGTGGAAGCCGGGGCATCGGCCGGGCAGGGACTTCGGGGGGGGGGGGTTAGGGAGAGAAGCGAGGCCTGGGACGCCCCCCACCCCAGTGGCCGGGATGGCGGCCAAGACCACCCCAAGAGCCGACCCCGAGGGCAGGAGGGCAGGAGGCGGGGGCGGGAGAGGGGTCCCACTGCCTCCGGCCAGCCACCTTCCCTGCCGGGCGGGGGTCACCCCCATCGCGCCTCCCGGGCCGGAGTTTGTTCGGAGGGGGGAGGCGGGGGGAGGCAGCGGTCCCGGCGGTGGGGGGCTCTGGGGGGACCGAGGGAGACCCTCTCCCCCCGCCCCCCTGACCCCCTCCCCTCCTCTCCCCTGCCCCCAGGGTCCGCGGCCGCTTCCTGCCCGGGGGGTCGCTGCGGGGCGGAGGCGGGGGCGGGGGCGTTGGGGGGCGTCTGCTCCTGCCGGCCCGGCTGCCCCTCGCTCGGCTCCTGCTGCCCGGACGTCTGGAGCGCCTGCCCCGAGGCCTCGCCCTACTCCGGGACGCTGCTGGGGGGCAAAGACTTCGCCCTCCTCAACCTCACCCTCGCCGGACCCCCCGCCGCCGCCCCCGCCGTCAAGTGCAGGTCAGCCGGGAGGGGGCTTTTCCCAGGGGGGCAGTCAGCCGAGGGGGTCTCCGGCGGCGGGGGGAGGGTGAAAACGGGGGGGTGCATGGAGGGGGGCTGCCACGCTCTGCACCTCGCCCCCCCCCCATATGCCGCCTCGGCTCCTCTTCGCGGGTGCGGAAGGCGGGGGGGGGGGAGTCCGAGCAGCCACCCCGCCCCACCCGGCGGGAGTTCTTCGCCCCCCGGCCCTTCGTGGCCCCCCAGTGGGTGGGTGGGCGGGCGGGCGCCGGAGCCGCCCCCTCCCCTTCTTCCCGCTCCCGCCCGGACAAGGGGGCCGCCGGCTGGCCTCCGAGGGGCGGTGGGGGCGGAGGGGGTCGCCTGTTCCCGGGGGCTCCGCCGGGGGTCCCGCGGTCTTTCGCCTCAATCCGGCCGGGGGTGGGCGCCCGCAAGGGGCCAAGGGGGTGGCGGCAGAGGCGCCCGACCACCGGCTCTTCACAGGTGGGGGGGAGGCCCGCGGGGGGCTTCCGGGGGCTTCCCGTCTCCCGGCGGAGGGAGCGGCGGCGAGGCGGGGGTCTCTGTGCCGGGGGAAGACGGTCCCGCTGCGGGGAGGGGGATGAGGGGTCCGTGGAGCCCCCAAAAGAGGCGAGAAGGAGGGGGAACTTCTTCCAAGGGGGGGCTGAGGGGAGATTCACCGGCCGGACCCCCTCCTTCTCTCGACAGGTTCGGGGGGTCCGCCCAGACCGACGGCTACGTGGCCGAAGACGGCTCCGTCCACTGCGTCTCGCCCTTGCTCTACCAGCTGGGCTTCCTCCGCCTGGAGGTCTCCCCGGACGGGGGTCGCACCTTTCCCTGGGCGGCCGCCTGGCTCTCAGGTGACTTGGGGGGCAGCCACCCCACTGGGGTCTTCTTCCCAGCCCTGCCCTCTGCCCTCTGCCCTTCCTCCCCACCCCCGGATGGGGCAGAGGGAGACCCCGAGGGGGTGGCCCTGGTGCAGCGCAAGGAGGATCGTGGCCGGAGGCGGTGGTCCTGGGTGCAAAGGCGCTTGTTTTCTGGGCGAGGCTTCTCCCCAGAACTAGAGCGGGGAGAGGAAGGGGCCTGCCCGCCCGCCCGCCTGCCTGCCTGCCCGCCCCCCTTCAGGCCCTCCGCGGTCAGTGGGGCAGCAAGTGAGGCGCCTGTTGTCTCCGGGACAGTTCATCACAACAAGGTCTCCCCCCTGGACAAAAGCACTCTGGTGAACGAAACCAAGTGGCAGTACTATGGCACTCCCGGGGCGACGGAGGGAAACCTGACGGTCACCTGGGAGCCCCGGGCCCTTCGAGCTGCTCACGTGAACATCGAAGTCTGGGGGTACACCGAAACAGGTAGGCCCACACCGCCCCACGCCCTTTGCCCAGCAGGGCCTTTGCTGCTGGGAAGTATGGGGCTGGGGGCCTTCGGAGGCCTTTGGGGGCCCTGCCTGTGAGGTTCCCAGGGGCACCCTGTGAGCAAGGGGGCGCGCAGCTGTGCCAATGCTGGGGCAAAAAACCCAGCTGGCCAAAGGGACCGTCCAGTGACCAAGGGCTGGGGGGACTTCCCCCCCAAAGCCTGACATTTGGGGTGCTGCTGGGCTTTGAAAGCAGGTGGCGACGGGCAGATGGAGTGGACAGGTCAGAAACGGTGGGTGGTCTGAAGAAAGCGGAGGGCAGGTGTGCCAAGGGTCCCAGGGTGTTTGCCCTTTTGGAAACACTATGAAGTTAAAAGAGTTCACTTTCTGGAACTCCGAAACAAAAGAGGCAGGCAGCTTCAAGTTACAAGCTCTAGAGTTTACTAATGGCCACGCATTTATGTATGTCTGGAGAGGCTGCATCCTAACTAACTAATGAATAGATTTGGGTAAGAGATAGTTGATTCATCTGAACTCACCATCGTGATGAGAAGGCAAGCATGGCAAGGAAGGCCAGAGCCCAGCAGGGGTATATCTTTATCTGACCAAGGCCAAAGGAAGGGGCCACATGGTCATGTTGCTTGGTTGCAAGCTATTTACAACCCTGCACTTCAAAGGTCAAGCAAGTCCTGAATGAGAGAAAGGGGAGGATGTTTAACAAGCAGGAGATTCTGCCCTACCTGGGACCCACCTGCCCTCATGGCAAGGGAGTTGGGTGGGGTGGGGAGGAGAGGGAAGGCTGGGTGCTTCCAACAAGGCAAGCCTCCCCTCTCTCATATTCACAAGCCCTGGGGGGCACAGTCACCCAACTTTGGTGGCAGATTCAGGGGGGGGGAGAGGGGATTCCCCCCATGGGGCAAAATTGAGGTGGGGAATCTTCATCTGCCAGCTGGGAGGGTTTGGTGAAGCCAGGAGCCAAGGGTCTGTGGCCGTCCCCTCCTCGGCACATGGGCAGGCATTTCAGCCCAGGGGAGCCCCTTTTGCTCTGCTGCCAGTGTCCCGGATGAAGTTGCCAGTCCTTGCAGAGAGGCTGCTGGGCGGAAGGACCCGATCTGTGGCCTTGGGGGTGGGAGTCAGGCAGTGGCCCACGTCCAGCAGGGCCAGGGCCCCACCCTCTGCACTGGACTCTGGCTGCCGGGCTCCCTCTCTGGGTGGGACTATGTTGCCACTGTGTGTCCTCCTGCTGTCCTCCTGCGCAGGCAAGCCATACTCCAGCAACTGGGCAGCTGAGTGGAAGTACCTCTACAGCCTCACGAGGAACCTCCCCAACTCAGGAGCCTTCACTTTCCTGCCCACCCCGTCCACTTCGCACGGGGACTGGGAGCTGGGCGCCCTGCGCATTTCATCCAACATCTCCTCTGATGGTCAGAGGTGAGCCAGTGAGCGAGCGGGTCATCTGGCACGGGAGCACCCCAGGAGCTTCTGGCTCTGTGGTGGGCACTACTGTGGCCGTGGTGGAAGTCATAGAATCCTAGAGTTGGGAGAGACCCCAAGGGCCATCTAGTCCAGCCTTATTCTGCCATGCAGGAATACCCAATCAAAGCATTCCCAATGACAGGTGGCCATCCAGCCTCTGTTAAAAAACCTCCAGAGAAGTCTTTCCTAATGGATGGGAAATGGGGACCAGGCAGAAGGGGGGGTGTCCAACATCCAGGGTCCGTGGCATCCTATGAGCTCTCCTGCTGTGGGGTCTCCTTGGCCGTCTCTCTAGCAGCTACTCCGGGGGCAGCTCTTCTGGTGTGAGGGCTGCGTCATAGTCCTCGAGGGGCTTCTAGCTGGAAACAACACTGAGGTGACCCCTCCCTGCTCCTCTGCTTGGCCTCCTTTAACTGGCCCACTCTGCCTGCCTTAAACCTGAGCCGAAGATCCCCACCAGGGCTCAGTAGGAGTCCACCTCCTGCCAAGGTAACCTCTGGACCAGGAGGAATGGTACTTAGGGACACAGCCTTGGGGGGCACATGCCTGCCTGCCTGCCCCCCCCCGCTGCTTCCCAGCCTTCCTGCCTGCTTTACATGCACCCCGACCTCATTGCTTTCTGCTTCCTCTCACCAGCAACGTGGCTGCCATCTGGAGCACGGAGCACGCCATGGCCTGGCACTTGGGAGACGCCTTCCGGCAGGATTCAGCCGCCTGGGCCACGGCTAAGTGTCACCAGTGGGAAGCCCAGGAGAGAGGCCTGCCCAGTTTCCTGGAGGAGATTATCGACTGCCCCTGCACTCTGGCTCAAGCCCGGGCTGACACCGGGCGCTTTCACGTAGGCAGGGTGGTCGGGGGGCTCATTTTGTCACGGGGAGGTTTCCCCCCCCCCGGTCTGGAAGAGACTCGGGTGGGCTTCTTGCTTGGGGTCCCAACTCTCGTGCTTAGAGAGGGCAGGGAGTTCTTGGAGGGCTCTATGCAGAGCAGGCAGGCCCTGGTGGTCTCCCTCCCCAGTGCATCACTTGCCTCTGGTGGGACGAAAGAGGAGAGCAGAGGCGGGGGGGGGGGGCAGAGGAGGAGGAGAAGCCAGGTGGGTGGGTTTACTCAGCCCACCCATTTTTCTAAAGGCAGAGCCACGCACAGCCCTGTGTTTGTGGAGGTCTCAGGAGGCAAGGAGATGCCCCTCCCAGCATGGCTAGCGCAGGAGGCAGTGGGGCCACGGACGCAAGTGGAAGGCGTGGGGCAGGGGCAGAAGCAACCCAGCAGCCTTCTCTCATTGGCCGCTGCTTTCAGGCACAGATGTGGTGTTTTACACACACACACACACACACACACAGCATGTTGAAGCATGCTCCTCTATGGGGACCAACAGTGGGGGGAGCAGAATATCTTGGCCCCTCTGCCTGGAAATATGAGGGAGGGAAAGAGGGCTTCATTGTTCCCAGCAAATCCTTCCTGAGCACAAGTTGCTGTGGGGGGGATCAGTCCAGGTGAACATTTGCAGAAGGATGGAGGAGAGTTTCTGGGAGGGTGCGCACACACACACCTTACCTCCAGCAACATTATCCAGAGGCACCAGGGGAGGGGAGGGGAGGCCTGCAGTGGAGCTGTTCACACCAGGGGCCAGGCACGGACAGCACACCTGCCTTGCTCACATGCCACAAAGGTGTGGCAAGCAGTTATACAGGAGCAGTTGGCCACACGCAGAGGAACACTTGCAGATATGCCCTTCCTCCGCACGCCCTCTTTTGGGGTCCCACGAAGCTGCTGCCTCACACCCGGTGGGCCATTACCCCACCTCTCAACTCCCCTCTGTGTGGCAGAGGCACCTTGGGGTGGGGAAAGGTGTCCCTTGGCAGATGGGGAAGCCAGGCCCTGAGAGACAGCCAGGCCTTCAGAGAGGATGGGCGAGGCCAAAGATGGGCCCCCCCAGGCAGCACCCAAGGGCCACGTGGCCATCGCGGTTGTGACTGGGCCCCATTCCTCATGCGCTGGCAGTGTCCAGGATGGGAGACTCCTCGCTTCATGTGGGGCTGCCTTTGAAGGTTGTTTGAGGCCGTTGTTTGGGACACCCAGCAGGCCCCAGTGTCTCTGGCCCCTGTGTCTCTGGCCCCTACTTCAGTGTGAACATTCCCACTCTAAACCAGTCTGCTGGAAGGATCGCCTGCCTGCCCCACACTAAGCCCCACCACCACCAATCAGTCTACCTGGGGCTGTCACACTGAAGAGCCCTTAGGCACCAATTCTGCAGCACCTACCTAAGAATCAGCCCCACGGAAGTCATCGGGGTGTCCCTCCTGCGTAGGCATGCACTGGGCAACACTGCCAGGCCCCCTGTTAAAATCCCCACACCCACACCCACCCGTTGCCCCAAGAACGCTGGAAGGACTCCTGGAGCTGGGAAAGGTTTGTCGATAGATGTTGATAGTTTGGTTGAAGCCCCTTTGTAGGATCTTCTGCCGAATGGTGGGCCAGATAGAAATGTGATGAGCAAGAAAGCCAGCCAGCTAGCTTCTTTCTGGTGGGGGGGCTTTGAAGTGAGCTCAGGTGACCCTTCTTCTCTCACTTCCAGACGGACTATGGATGCGACATTGAGAAGGGGAGCGTGTGTACGTATCACCCGGGCGCCGTGCACTGTGTGAGGGCTGTTCAGGCCAGGTAAGGGAGCCTTTGCCCTCCTGGCCCGTGACGGGGCCGCTCCTGGTTTCCCTCAGAACAGCGGGCGCCTCCTGGGAGGATGCTGAGCCGCTTTTACTCCTCTTTCTCTAACCAGCCCCCGGTATGCGGCAGGTCAGCAGTGCTGCTATGATGCTAGAGGAGTCCAAGTGCTCACAGGAGACTCCATTGGGGGCAGCACTCCGGATCGGGGCCATGATTGGGGGGCACCTCCCTACCAAAAGCCCCCCCGAATCCCCGGCTTCTCTCACTGGATCTACGATGTCCTCAGCTTCTACTATTGCTGCCTGTGGTCTCAGAACTGTCCTGTCTACCTCAAGCATCGCCCCTCAAGCGGCTGCCAGAGGTATCGGCCCCCCAGGGCAGGTAGGTCCTTTGGGCATCTTGGTGGTGGCTCTGCAGAGGGTCGCACCATCTACATCCTTGGAAATACTGGAACCTTTTCAGGCACCTCGGTGCAAGACTGGTTGTGACAGGTTGAGTAGTTTTTGAAAAGGGACTTTTGGGGGCAGTCGGAAAGGCCAGTTAGAGAAAGGCTTCCATCTGAGATGGTACGATGAGAATTAAGCTTTTCAGGAAAGTCTCTTGGAAGTTGAAAGGCTCTGTTGGAAAATCAAGCACTCTCTCTCAGCCCTTACCCCTTCGTTCCTGTTAGAGCAATTGGGAATTTTAGGTAGTCTAGGGCCCCCCTGCATGCCTAAATCATTCCAAGTTCTTTAGCTCAGGTTTCTTCATTGTTCTTCTATCTGTTGCAAAGCATGGTTATAAATACTTGGTGTATCTGCAACTAGACCATGGGTGCATCTGCACTGTAGAAATAATGCAGTTTGATACCACTTAAGTGCTGCAGCTCTCTTCTGTACAATTCTGAGGTTAGTAGTTTACAAGGCCTTTAGCCTTCTCTGCCAAAGAGTGCTGGTGTCTCACAAACTACAAATCCCAGGATTCTGTAGGATGGAGCTAAACTGGTGTCAAACTGCATTATTTATACCATGTAGATGCACTCCATGTGACCCAAGAAGCTTCTAGGGTCTGTGGTCATATTAAAACCTCCTCCTTCTCAATCTGCTATCTCTTCTCTTTGCTCTCCTTTCTTTGTTCTCAGCTTCGAGATGGTGAGTTAAAATTTTAAGCTCACTGAAGCTCTTCCTTTACCTAATCTTCTCATTTGTTCGTTAGGACGTAGGTACTTCAAGGGTCTGTGCACTTAAAAGCAGGTGTCTTGTAATTTGGTGCTGCCTGTTCACTTTTTTACTTAACTCCGTCTCAGCCCATTACTCAGCTAAACTCTCCTGAGGAAGGCTGTTTCCTAATAGATTTAGTCTTCGTATTTTTCCTAAAAGGGCCAACGCCCAGGGACATACTCCTTTTTCTCACATTTTTGAAATCACAAGATGTTTGGTGTTTTTAAAAGTATCTGGCTTTTCACCTCACAGACTTGGTGGGTTTCCAGGAGAGCTTCACGGCTGGTGCAATGTTGTCCGTGTGAAGGCAGGAGCCAGCCGGAACAAGGTCTGCCCCTGAAGAGGCACCCAAATAAGCCGAGGGACTTACCGGCTGCCTCCTGCCATGGCTGGGCCATCAAGTCACCGGGGAGGGGGCAAGGACTTGGGGCAGGTTTCTCGGGGAGCAGAGATCAGCCTCTGGGGTCACCGCAGGGATGCCACGCCAGGGGAGGTCCTTGTGGCCCGCTAAGCACACTCTGGGTGAGTGTCAAGACCAGCATCCCAAATGTAGCTTGCTTGGGGGGGGGGGGTGTGGAGTCAGCACAAAGGAAATAATCACAACGTGAAAAGCACATTGAGGCAAACATGGATGAGCCGTGCATAAGAGACTAAACGCAAAAATGAGAGAGAGAAATGGAAGGTTCCTCTTCAGGCCTCCACGTCCAAGCCTGGACGTTCCTGTTTGCCTCAATGGGGCCTGAAAACTGTTGGGTGGTTTAAGGATGAAGCTTGCCAGTTCAGTCCCACAGAAGTCCTCCCCGCTTCACTCCAGAAAGTCGCTGGGTGACTCAGATCATATGAGGATGTGGCTGTTCTTGTTTGGCACGCACCCTCGCCCCGGGGTTTAATCAACCCGAGAGATGCCTGTGTGTGCACCCCTTCCTACCTCTGCCGTCTGCTTTGGCTGCACAAAAGGGCATGGCCAGGGAAACTCTGCTGGTTCACCATCTTGAGCCTCCCAGCACCTCTGAAGACTTAGTCAGAACCTGGCAAAAGGACAATGGCACCCTTAAGGTTTTCCTTGGTTTTTTCCCAGGCTGTGAGGATGCCGTGTTCTGGAAGAGTTCACTTCTGACATTTCACCTACGTCTGTGGCCGGCATCTTCAAAGAAAGGTCCCGAAGGCTGTTCCATGTACAGTTGCTCATCTAGATCTCCATGTACGTGGAATGGAGCATCTAGTGTGTAAACTTGAGAAAAACTTGTATGGATTAAAACAAGCAGCCAAGAAATGGCACGAAAAGTTAAATCAACTCCTTATCAAAGAATTTACTCCAAGCACTGCTGACCAATCTGTTTACAAAAGATTCAGAAACAATAGATGGACTTACAGGTTGGCACAACACACACTCCCACCCAACCAATCTCTGAGGATGCCAGCCACAGATGCTGGCGAAATGTCAGAAAGAAACTCTTCCAGAACACAGCATCCTCACAACCTGGGAAAAAACAAGGAAAATCTATGGATGCCAACCATGAAAGCCTTCGACTTCGCACCCTTAAGGCTCGGTGTGGCCATATTGCTGGGGATCCCCTCCTCTCCAGATGAGAAGGAGTCTCATTGAGCAAAACAGAGAGGACGTGGGATTGTAGTCGAGGAGGGCAAAAGAGAACCAGGCAGGTCCTAGCTCCATAGAAGGCTCTGGTCAGCTCATTCCAGACATGATGGCAAATTAAGATGAAGGAGAAAAAAATACCCCTCCTTTTCCGTTCATTCCTTCTGCTGTTCCTTGTATTGTGTAGCCCAGTATTGCGGGGAGTTCTCTGGGCAGGGCACGGTTCCTGTTCTGTTCCTGTGTTTCTTTCACAGCTTCAGCTTTCGGGGATCCTCACTTGATCACTTTCGACAGCACAAATTTCACGTTCAAGGGTCTTGGAGAATACACCCTGTTGGAATCCAACCTGACCCTTCTGAGAGTCCAAGGGAGGACCCGCCCAGCTAATCTCCCGGCTGGGAGGGAAGGTGAGTGGGGGGCCGCCTGCCCCACTTCTCCTGCAATGCAATGCCACCTCCTCTCCTTCCCTCCCATCAACCCGTCTGCTCTGTCACATCCCTGTTTGCAGGCGGCCACCAGTAGTCATGGACTCATGCTACCAGTTGAGACCAGTGAGATGTGAAATCTCCCGTTCTAAATACACTCCAGCCACAAGTAATAATAAAATTTAATAATAATAATAAAATTTATTTATACCCCGCCCCTCTGTTAAAACAATCGGGGCGGCTTACAAAATTTAAAATACAATACAAATAAAATCCCTAAACACCCCAACTCCCACCCTCCCCCATAAAAAAACATTAAACAAATATAAATTAAAACAACTAATCTAAAATCACTTTTAAAACTATAAATACAATAAATATAATAAATGGCCAGCAGCCTAGAAGAGGCCACGATCCCCTGAGGCCGGGATCTAATTAGGAAAGGCCTGCCGAAAGAGATCCGTCTTTAGTGCTTTTTTAAAGCCACTCAGGCTTGTTATCTGACGGATCTCATTCGGCAGGTCATTCCACAATTTGGGGGCGATTACCGAAAAGGCCCTCTGGGAGGTTGCAGACAGCCTAGATTTTTGTGGCTGAAGCAAAAGTAGATCATGGACTGAATCGGGGTGGTGGGAGATTCCCCACTGCTTCAGGTTGAGATGTTCCCACGCACACACTCATGATTTCAGCCAAGGATTCGTTGAGAAGCCCCCCATCCGTATCAGTCTCCTCTTGCCCTGATGGTACTGGCCCACCTTGCAAGGATGCCCCCCAAATGGCAAGCCAAGTGCTTCCTTCAGCAATGGTCTCTCCTTGCTCCCTCCACAGCCGTGTCTCCCCCTTTGACTGCTGAAAGATGGCGGCCTTTGGCTTGCAGTTGTTGCTTCTGGGTCTGCTTGGGAGGCCTGACTCTCTAATCTCTACATGACCTTCTAGGAGTCTTTTAGCAGCCCAGTGCCTCTGTCTACAAGAGCTTCAGTTCACCCGTCCCTGATCTGTAATTCTTCATTCTAAGATTTCATTGTGGGTGCCTCTTAAAGACCCCAGAGCAGTGGACAGCGTATGGGCAGAGGCATTTCCATGGGGTGGGGGTGGCCCACAACTCCCCAGTTGTCCCGCTTCCTCTAATGGACGGCTCTGGGTGACTCCTTTACCTCCCTCCCCCCTTTCTATCGCCCACCCCAAGGAAAGCCTTAATTCCTGCGTCTGTGAGACCCAGAGAGGCCAAGAAATGCTGCACACCCTGAAGGGCACCGACATGTCCCGGGGTGATGCCAGGTGGCCTCAGAGCTGCCTTCCCCTCCGCCCTCCCCCCTAAACAGTCCTATGGTGACCACAGGCATCTGACCAAGAGAACTTGTGGGGGGGGGTGTGGGTCACTTGTCTCTCCAGCCCCTGCTGTTGTGCGAGAGCATGCATGCTCTAGCACGGCCATCCCGTGTCCTGGTTGTGGGCTATCCTGTGGGCAAAACAGGGCAGTTTGGACTAGATGGAGGTGCCTGCCTGCCTGCCTGCCTTTCTTCCATCCTGCCCTCCCTGCTCCGGCTTGGCCCACCTGCGTGGCTCTTCCTGCCTTTGCTCCTTTGAGCTGTTTTATGGGTTGCCGTAGAAGAGCCCAAAACCTGGATCAAAGCAAAGGCATGCAACCAGTCAACACTGCATATTGCAGTTGGCCTGTTGTCCAAATGGGACGCAGTGAAGCAAGACAGGAGTGCCGCTGTCTCCTCCTACGCTCAGGGTGACTCAGAGGCCTACTCCCTCCATCTCCACCTTTTATGGCTTCCATTTCCTTGTGAGAAGGAGGAGAAGGAGAGGAGTGCAGTGCCCCGGAGGTTTTTCTCAGGAACCACCCATGCAAACTGAGCATGCAAATCAGGCAATGCTCACCTTCCTAGCAGGAGGCTTCTCAAAGGTGGAGAGAGACTTTGGTGAGACTTCTGCTGTTTGCCAGGAAGGAAGGAAGGAAGGAAGGAAGGAAGGAAGGAAGGAAGGAAGGAAGGAAGGAAGGAAGACATGGCAGGCAGGCTGGTGGCGCAGGGAAGCCACACTTGTCTTTCAGGGAAATGGCTCTGCACAGACTCCCTGTAAGGCTTTATTGGTTAATTTATTAAAATACATGTTTGTACTTGATAGCTAAATGAAACTAGCACTGCCACCAGTCAGGCCTCGGGGAGGGGTTTCACAATTGGGGAGCCCCAGCTGAGAAGAGGTGGGGACAGGACGCGGTACCAGCAAGACCATCACAGCAGCCACCCATATTTTACTCAGGAGGAAGTAGATCTTCACGTATTTCATTCCCATGTGCAACAATAAACTATTTCAACCATTTTTTCATCAGTCTGTGAAACTATGAAGGTTTCTGTGCAATTTTCAAGCACTATTATGTACTTTGGTATGTTGCTGGGGGAAATTCGTTTGTGCAAAAATACACATGATTTTCTTTCACGGAAGTCATATTTTGCCACAGAAAACATGTATGTTACTCAAAAGAGAATGGCCTAGATCCTAGATGAGGCACGTGGGCTGTAACTGCTGCAGGCATTAGTCGTCTGTGGGGAGGAGCGTGGAAGGGGGCCATGAGGACGGCCTCGTGCTCCCCTGAAGTTCTCTGGACAGAGGAAGAGGGAGGAAGTGGACGCTCTCTCTGGATGGCGGTGGCCTCACGGGGTTCGCCAGCTCATGGGGGGTGTTGGGGGGAAGCAAGAGATTTGAGAATAGCACAGGTACTGCAGTGCAGGGCTGGACTTTTCCTCCCCTCCCCATTGAACGTGTCTGGTGTACCTTCAAGAGGCCTGTGGACTTAGGCAAGGAATCCCCAGAAGAGCTTTTGCCAGTTCCTTCCTCTGAACTGTGGCCCACGGCACTATATTTGCAGTTTTTCGGGGCAGCAATCCATGTGTTTATGGAGATTCTATTGCTTTTGTGTAGTTGCAAAAGTGCTGCGTAGTTTGCACCATGTGTGTTTTGCCTTCCCTCCCTGAGGGCTGGAGGCAGGGCCCTAATTTTTAAAATTGTCTGCCAGGAGCAGAGGCCAAGGTGACAGGCTTCTCTGCCATCGCCATGCAGGAGAACAGCTCCGACGTGGTTGAGATTCGTTTTCCAGAGCACTCTGACCAGTTGGAGGTCCTCTTGAACCAGAGGCCGCTCAACTTCTCTGAACAGGCTTGGATGGATCTGAAAGGTGAGAGGTTTCACCCTCCGGGTGACCCCAGAAAACTCCCTGTGTGTCCTTTGCATGGAGCCGGTCCACTGGGGCTGTGGAGGAGGGGGCAGTGGCAACCCTGGCTTCCATGGGGCCAGGAGACCTTCTAACCTAGATGCAGCAGCTTCTCTCCCTGGAAGCAGAACAAGGCCTCTGATAGGATGTGACAGCCTAACTTCAGGACTGGGTTGCTGGGGCGGGGGCAGAATCACCACAGTGCTGTTGGGAAAATGCAACCTTGCATGCACGGGGCATGGCAGTTAAAGAGTTAAAGTGCATGTAAAGAATGTTTATGGGTAAACTTCCTGCTTGTTAGAGTTTTATGACCTATCTTCGTAGACAAATCCTTTGATGTCTTTGTGTGAGTACTAACTCAGTGTCCATTCCCTGGGAGAAGCCCCATGAGGGCAGACATATTTTCTTTTACTATGGAGCACCCACGTTTTTCTAGACGGTCCGTAGCGGATTCGTATGTAGGAGCTATATTTTACTTCCCTGCTTGCATATCCTAAGATGACTGTATCTGTGTATTTCCATGCACAAGAACTTCTGTAAGTAAATCTGCTTTTTATACTTCAAAGAAGACTAAGTTTGTTTTGCTCTCTGCTAGACTGTGTGGGGAGGAGCTGAATCTGGTTTAACTGGATCTCAATATAAACCCCTTCTGCTGAAGCACTATTTTGCTCTGCTACTGAGATAACCAATCTCAATACTTTAAAAACCCAACAAGTGCAGGGTCCCCATCCATGTTGGAATGACCGGAATGGGGAATCTGAAGGAGCCCAGGAGGAAGAGCCCCCAACTCTATGGGCTGCCCCTTTTCTGCTCCCCCAAAGGGTGAACTGTCTGGCCTGGGAGCTCCCAGGAGCAGCCACCCACCCTTCAAACGGGTCTTGGGGGGCTGTCTGCAGTGGGGGTTTTTTAAAGCCCCTTTGCAAGTCCAGAAGGAAGTTCTTGATGCTTCCTATTCCCATCTACCCATATTTTTGGCATCTTGGGCAGTCTGTGCGGCCCCAGAGGGAAGAAAATTGGGGGACCCCACCTCTAAGGGGAAGAGAGTGAGGGCTGGGGGGGGGCATTGGGACAAAGGCCAAATCCTGGAGAAGCCAAGAGGAACTGGGCGGATGGGGAAAGCCCCCCCCCCACAGACACGGGTGTCAGCGGGGATGGCAGCATGGGGGAGCTTGATTGACTCAGGAGCTTTCCATGGCCACTCCCCGAATTTACACTTTTATTTTAAAAACTAGCTTTACTGAGAGTCCACATTGCCCTTTGTGGATTATGGGCAGTGGGGGGGGGGTCCTGCTCTCTGCCTGTTCTCTGCCCCAAAGCCCAGATGTCCCGGCACTCCTGGTCTCCATATAGGAGAAAACGGGCAACCGGACGCCTCTTCCCCCCCCTCGCTCCCCTCCCCGCCGTGCTTAAGCACCCTCTGCTGCTTAGCTAAGAGACGGAAATGCTCCTGGGTGTTGCGCAGTAGTGCAGTTGCACGGGGGGGGGGTGGATTTCCAGCACCAGCCCCCTCACGCTGCATGCTTAAGCAGCCATTGGTAGGGGACAGCTCAGGGTGGCCAGAGGGGCAGCAGGACAAGGGAGTTCTCCCAGCGGGCCTCCCTGCGCCCTCTCCAAAAGAGGAGCTGCGACACTGTCATGAGCCCGGCCATTCCCAGTGTCAGTTGCCGAGGGGCGCTGCCCCCAGTGCGGCCACTCTTTCTCTCCCCACAGCAGCCTCGGATCCCCTTGCACCCCTTTGCTCATGCCACCTGACCCACTGCCTGCACACCAGCAGGGGCTGGCCTCTGGGATTCAGAGGAGGAGTTTCCAAAATGCCTCCCAATTGCACTTGCACACTCCCCGGTGAGGAGGGTCTGCAGTCAACAAGGGGCTCTGAAGGACGGGCCCTTGGTGCCGCCCCCCTTGTGTGGCTGCTGGGGCCGGGGGTGCTCCTGGCTCTGCTTCCCTTGGGGGTGATGCTCACAGACGCCTCTCCCTCTCTCGCAGGCCTCTTTCTCTCTACCACCCCTGGGCAGAATGTCACGGTGATGTTCTCATCTGGCGTGGGTGTGGAAGTGAGCAGCCGTGCGGGGCGGGTGCTGAGCATCACCATTTTGCTGCCAGAGAGGTTCCTGAATCACACCCAGGGGCTCTTCGGGAAAATGAACGGGGACCCGCATGATGACCTGGCCTTCCGCAACGGGACCACCCTGGATGCCACTCGCAGCTCCCCAGAGCAGCTCCTGGCCTTTGGAGCCCACTGTGAGTGGGTGGGAGTGGGAGCGGGAGCGGCCTAGGCCGAGAGGCGGCCACACACTCTGTTGCTCTGGACATCCAGCTCTTTCTCCCCTTCCTTCTCCACCCAAATGCCACCTTCCGTTTCCTCTCCAAGGGGACTGCCACTGTTTACGGCAGCGGAAAAGATACGCCAGCATCTGCACCCCTTGGCCTGGCTCTTCCCATAGCCCTTCCTCTCTTGCGCCCGCAGCTGAGGGCTCGAGGGCAGGACCCTTCCTCCTCACAGCTTTGGGCTGCTGGTGTGTGTGTGTGAAGGTGCTAACATGGCAGAGAGCTTCTCCACCGCACAAAGCAAGTTTTCTGCCCCATCAAGCGAGGTGTGCAGGAGTCCCTTTCCTGTGTGGAAGGATGTGCTTTTGCAGGGAGGCCAAGCACAGCCATTTGAGCTGTTTGGTCTTTGGGAGGAAAGGGAGGCCTCCTCCTCCTCGTGCAGAGCAAAAAGAGAGGCAGGCAGGTCAGAGAAGCCAGTGGACAGCACCTGCACCTGGCACCGCAGCACAGATGTCCAGCGCCTGGCCTGCCGTCAGCTCCAACCAGAGCAAATGCTCTAGCGTTGCACCATGAGGACTTCCACATACACATGCACACACAGAGGCATGAGTTTTGGATTCCCATGGGGGCCTGACTGTGCCTGCCTCTCCCCTCGAGGAGGACTGGCCCTTGGGCATCTTCCAAAGATGGCCAGGGGGGGGTTGGGGGCCCCTCTTCCAGCCCTTCTGCCTCCTTGGCCACTGGGCTTTCCCGTAGGACACAGAGGTGACGGTGTGTCTCTTCTTTTCCCACCTCCAGGGGCTGTCAGAAACGAAAGCTCTCTTTTCACCTACGACACTCAAGACCTGTTGGCTGCCTTCTTCTATGGGCCGAAGCACAACTCTTCTTTTGTGCCTGAGTTTTCTCCCTCGGAAGACCCTGCTGACCCTCTCGTGCAGCAGATGGCTCTGCTCTGCCAGTCGGACCCTTTCTGCAGATTTGATGTCCTGACCACCAGAGACCTCGCTGTGGGTAATGGCACCCGCCTGTCCCACCTGAGCTACAGGCACCTAAAGGAGAGCCTACGGCCAGGTAAGGAGACCCATAAGCCACTGGGGGCCCTCCAGCACCCACAGGGGCCACACAATGGAGAGGGTCAGAGATCCTCAGTGCAGCTGGGGGGGTCTTGGAGTCCTGATGCACAAAGGGGTCCCTTGGCAGTGAGGAAGGCCCATTTTGGGGCACCCCCCTCGTCCTACCGTAATCAAGTGCGTCTCCCCCAAGTGGGAAGCCAGCACGGTGGCAGCGTCTTCATGGGCCTGTGTTCGTCCCGGTGCCTAAGTCTGTCTGGGGCGTCTCCTACGTGTCTTCATTTACAAACGCACACCCTGGCTTTTAGCCTTTGAAGCGACTTGCCCTCCTCTCTTGTATAGAGCCAGACAGGGGTCTCTCCCGACCCCCCCACCCCAGCCTTGGCAACCCAGAGGGGGCTGTTCCATCCGGCACCCTGGCCGCTCCCCTAGGATCCCTGCCCTGTTCCCCTGTGGCCTCGGGCCTCCTTTCCTCAGAGCAGACCTGCTGCGTCACAAGGGAGGTGGCTTCTCCAGGCAGCTCTCGTTTTTTCTCCCTTGGAGTGGTTTCCTGTGGCTGGCTGGCTCCTCCCTCCAACGGCACAAAGAACGGGACCAGCTACCTGGCTGGGTCCGCCGTGCGCTTCCGTTGTGACCCTGGGTTCCGCCTGGCAGGGTCCACTGTGCGAGTGTGCCAGGACAACGGGGCGTGGTCAGGCCTTCCCCCCAGCTGCTTGCTGAATGCTGGTAAGTGGCCGGTGTGAGTGAGCCCATACACGTGCCCGCTGAAGCCCCTGGCATTTTGGGGAGGGAGAGGATCTGGGAGTCTTCAGACTGCCAAGCCTGTCATGGTCTTTGTTCTTTTCATGCATCATGGCGGGGGGGGGGCAGACGGGGCAGAGTGACATAGATAGGAGGATCTGATGCCTTTATGGGTTGCACCAAAGCAGCCAACTGGGATCAGGCAATCTTCCCCGCCCCCCCAGGCTGGAGGGAAGGGTCTGTCACCTCTCTGGTTTGCCTCCTCTCCAGAGATGTGGCGGGTGTGTGTGTGTCTGAGAGTGGCTCCCTGGTCTTCTGGCGTGGGGAGAGGGTCCTTTGCTCTGCAGCAACAGCTGCAGCCTTCTGGCCAAAAGGCAGCGGTTAAGGCTGGTTGCCATCCCTGCGAAGAGCTGCTGCCCCCTGGAGGCCACTCGCCCCCACTGCCCTTGACCCTCAGGAAGGGCTGGGGCAGAGATCTCGCCTAAGCAAGGGCAACCCCTCCCAATGCCACACGCCGGCCCTTCCACAGCTAGAAGGAGATGGTCACATGTGACCACAAGCCACAGAAGCGGTGCTCCCATCCATGGTGGGCCGGTTCTGATCCGAGAGCAGCAGCCATGGCTGCCACCACGTCCTGAGCCGAGCTCTTTGCCTTCCCTGTCACAGGCACCAGGCGGGCCCCGGGGGCCGTTGTGCCAGGCCTTGCCCTGGGTTTCATGAGCCTGGCCGTGGCCCTGCGGATGACGGGCTAACACTGGCAGCAGTGCCATGAGGTCTCCGGCTGTGATGGGAGACCGCTGAAGACTTTGGCTACCCTAGCAGCTGGACTTTGGAGTCAGCAACACCACAGCTGGTTAAAAAGATTTGAGTGTATCAAAAGGTATGTGAGTGCTGCACAGCTCCTCAAAGGGAGGGCAATAAATCAGCAGACAAACTAGAGAGTGATTATTCCTCATGGTCACAGGTGGCTGCAAGAAAGGCATGACTGAGGGCCAGGGAATGGTGCAGGGGCCATATGGGGTGGCAGCTGCCTGAACGGATGGCCTTCCATCCTCCGCCCCCAGTCAGAGGTCCCGCTGGTCCCAAGCTGCAGCCTGTTGTGTTCATGGGGTGGGCTTCTCCCTGTTGCCCCCGCGCTGGCTAACTGCCTGCTTGCCTTCCGTGCGGGCCATTTCCTTCCTACATTTGCTGTGCACAACACTTCCCCACTCCCTGCTGGATCTGTGCCCCCCGTGTGTGCGAGAGAGAGACGGGGGCAACCAGACTGCCCACCCCACCCACCCACCCTGGCTCTGGGTCCTGCCTCTAACAGCAAACAGGCTCTGTCTTGGGAATGCAGCCGATGCCACACTGCGAAGCCACACCAGGATGGCCGGCGGGAGTTCTTGCTTCGACAACAGGCTAGAGCCCAGCCAGCCCCAGTTCCAGGCTGATGGAGGTGTTTCCGGAGTTCTTAGCTGGACTTCAAAGATGTCCATGATGTGGCTTACTCTCTGGGTGACCGGTAGTTCATCACTGATGGGGAGCTACTTTGTGATGGGAGGCTCACCCACATCTTCCTTCTGGAACAGTTCAAAGCCAAAAGAGACAGAAGGACGGGGGGTGAGGTGCTGGTTCCTTCAGTTTAGACAGTGGGCTTGATCCCAGGTTTCCTTCCTGCTCCTGGAGGGATCCCCCTGCCCCCACTCCACCGCTTCCATCATTTCGGAGGCTCCTGTCGCTGTCAGGGTCATGGGATGGGGGAAATGGAGATGGGGAAAGGCAGGTGCCACTCGCAGTGATACGGGAACCCAGACGGGTCCCATCCACTGAAGCTGAGCTTTGGGGGGTTCAGTGAAGGAGAAAGGAGGGCTTTCCCACATAGCGTAGCACTGAATGGTGCAACTCACCACCACGACATACAGCCATGATCCCCAACTTGGACATCTTTAATAGCAGTTAAATGAATTCATGGCCAAGGAGGGGCCCTTGATGGCTACTAGTCAGGGTGGCTACATAGCCCCTCCCAGCTCAGGGGCCCTCTGCCTCTCCTGTAGCCACGCATGGCTGGGGGCCGCGGTTGCTTCCTGCTGGCCTTGCGAGGCTCCTGCAGACTTCCCCAGCTCGGTCCCCTGCCTTGTTTGCCAGCGCGCCAATGCCGCTCTTCATGTTCTGTCCTTTGAATGCCATGTTAATTCCCAGCAGAGTTCCTTAGGAAACTCCGTGCTGCTTGGCCCACGCATGGCCTCCCCAGTGAAGGCCCCGGACAGCCACAGGCAACAGGTGCAAAGAAACAAAGTATTTTATTATTGAAAAGAGTTTCTACCAAACACTCTGCACGGTACAACAAAAAAGATGTGGATGACACCTGGGGGGAGGGACCTTGACCCCCTTTTCAACCCCCACCCCCAGGAAGCAGAGACCCTGGAGAGGATGCCCGTTTCGGCCAACGCTGCAGCCACTGCCAAGGAAATGGGTGGAAACAGACACAGAGCGCGAACTGATGGAGCCACGATGAAAACGGGGGTTCCCCACAGCTACAGGACCTGTTTGGCTTTTTTCTCTCTGCCCTCCAAACAAGAGTGTCTGCTTGCACAACCTGGCACACTCGCTCACTCTCTCTCACACACATACACACAAGTGGCAACAATTGTGGTGAGGCTGGAGCTGCCCCTTGCCCCAGACCAGACAGCCCCAAAGGGGCACCCAGGGGCCTGCTGTGTGCAGATGCCTCAGTTATTGGGGGGGAAGCATCTGGCTCCCTCCCTCCCTGATCCCACCCGGGCCCTCCAGCTCTGGCCTCTCAGCCGAATTCCAGGCTGTTCAAATCCAGTGGGTGTGGACCCTGAGCCAGCCTGCCTGGCCCCCTTCGGGCCCCGCTCACAGGGCAGAGGGGGTCAGGCACCCATCAGGATGCCCAGCAAGGCCCATTCGGCATGGCAGCAGCCATCTTCGTGCCCTGCAATGACCAAAGTGGAGGGGGGGGGCAGCGCTTGGTGAACGCTGGGTCTCCTCTTGGCTTGTGCAGCGCTCTGAGCAAGGCCCAATTTGCGGCAGACTAGATTGTGCCCCTCATCAGTGGGCACCAGGCCCCCTTCTCTGGTTGCCAGCCCCTCACCGTGCTTCTGCACCGACAGTCACTCTGCCCCACACACAGGCTTGCGTGGGGGGGGGGGCTGTGCTACACAACCTGCCCTTGTGGCTGCCGCTGCCAGAGCTAAAGGGACTCAGGGCCCAACTCTGCCTCCGCTGCTCCTTTCCCCAGATCTGGCCTTGCGGGGCAGGGCACTTCCCCTCCCAAAAAGAGAGGGGGCATCTGCTGCAGCTCTTCTGTTTCCTGTGGGGTGGGCCAGTGCCAGCATCACCCCTCCTCATCACTCCACAGCCAGGCTTGTGCTCATCTCAGGCAGAGCCCCCCCCCCGAGAGCTGGGGAGCACGGCCACACGCTGCAGCCTTGCCCCTTTCGCCCGCCATAACTGCTCCCTCGGCAGAGCTCCTTCCGCGCCGCCAGGGTCCTCCTGCCCACGGGGGTGCCAGCTGCCTCCCCCTTGTTAGGAGGGGGCATGTTTAGAGTGGCCCCCAGGAAATGGCCCTTTCTGCCCCGCCTCCCTCCCGAAGCGCCATTTGGGGCACGGCCTCCCATGGCATCCATCAGGCTGCCTTTTGTCCCCTGGCGTGCTGCACTGGCCCAGCGGGCACCGGCTGTATTCATGCAGGTGGAGGGAGGCTGATGTGCCGGCCCCACAGCCAGAGGCCCATCTCTCTCGGGCAGCCCAGATGTAGGAGCCCCTCTGGCGCCACTTGGGCGGGGGGGAGGCGGGGGCCATTTTGTCCCAGCAGAATAGCTCTGCATGTCCTGCAAGGAGGCCGCAAGGACTGTCTGCCCCCTCCCTGGACAGGCATGTTGAGCTGGGGGGAAACCAAGACCAACAATCCTATTTGCCCCCCCACCCCGCCCTTCCCAGCCTCGAAAATGGGAGTGAGGGGCAACCCCGCCCCCGCTGGGCTAGAGATGCAAAGGCTTGGAAAATTCCAGGGCAAAAAAAGGTTTTTCTTTTCCAGAAAAACTGAAAAACGGACAATGGGAAGTTCTCTTTTAGAACAATGACTAAAATATTTAAAAGAAGGTATTCTTGTGTTTACTCCTTCACATTATTTCTACGAACTATGTAGCTGTAGACCTTTAGGTAAGGCTGCACACAATGTCTCCCTCCCAGCACTGCCGTTCCTAGTCTTGGTTCCCTGTTCTCTGTCCTCCTTCTGGGACGAGTGTCTGCTCAGCATTACAGAGGACGAGGGGAGATCACGAAAACTTCCTCATCGTCTTATTAACAGTCATCATTTCTTCTGTTCCTATTGGGGGGTTTGGGGGGGTTGCCGCCTCCTCATGAACTGGCAAAACCAAAGAGGCACCTTATTGCTCAGGTGTTCATTACAACACAGAGCCTTGAACCTCTATTTTAACAAAAAACAAAATTTTAAAAAGTAAATTCAAGTTGTAATTATTTTCTGGTGCTCTTTTCCCACAAAACATGATTATCTTATACCAAACCAAGTTACACATCATGCGCTTTATGTTCTTAAAGTCACAAGGCGACTTTCAGTCTGTAAACGGTGTCAATACTACATTTTTCAATTTTTCTGAAAGTTTGTTTTCCGCCCCCTCAAATAATAATAACAATAATAATATTAGAAAAATAAGGCTTTTCCTTGTGGCTTCAAAATTTCTGAAATGCTACCACTCCTGACTGGACAGAGCAAATGGGGAGGGAGAAGGAGGGGGGCAAGAGCCTTAGCACTTCTGCCTGGCGGGACAGCAGCCCCTCTGCCAATGCAGTGGGGCGGGGGGATCTTGGCTGCCGGAGAGGCCTGGGCTGGGGCAGCCCACAGGGGCAGCTGCTGGCTCTGCATGCGATCCGTCAGCCAGGCTGAGATGTACGTTGTCAGGATACACACATGCACACATCACACACACTGACTGGGTTGAGCTCCACCTCTGCATCCTCTCCTTGCCCAGGGGCCCAGCCAGGGGGCCCAAAGTAGAGGGCCAAAGAAGAGAGGGACAAACAGGAGGAAATTGGGGCACAGCCCAGCTGTGGGGTCCCCCCCACTCCTCCCCACCCTCCTGGTTTGAGTCCACAAGAATTGCTGGCCGGCAGGAGGAAGGAAACTGGGCAGAAACTCTTGGCCTCCCAGCCAGGCAAAGGTCTCCTCAGGAGGAGGAGGAGGAGGAGGAGGCGGCGCGGGCAGATGGGGCAAAACACACACGTGGAAGCTGGTGAGGCTTGCGCAGGACTCCCGGGTCAGTCGTGGAGCAGCGCGTGCGCTGTGGGAGCTAGGGAACGTGATGGAGAAGTTCACAGGCTGGCTGGCTGGCTGGGGTCCCAAGGCTAGCATGACCTGGAGGGGGGGTTATGTGTTGCGCACCCCCAGAGACTGCTCCAACTCTTGCCGCCGCTGCTGGATCTGGAAGAGCAAAAGGAGACGCTGCGCAAGGCTGAAGGTGCGTGTGCACGTTCACATGTGTGCACGCCTGGGCCCCCAACCACCTTCCCGGAGCCCCTTACTTTGCAGTAGAAGTACCGGCTGACCGCCTCCTGGGACCAAGGCTCGTGGTAAAATGGTGCCCGGCGCTCCTCCTCGGGATTCCCAACCACGTCCATCATGACCTTCAAGAAGAAAGGAGAAGGAAGAGCGGATCAGGGCCACCACCACAAGGATACCCCTCACCCCCTGCCAAGAACCGGGCAGGGGGGCTTGGGCACTGAGATATGGACAGAAGAAAGGGAACTGAGCTGTGCGGCCAAAGGAACGTTTTACACTGAGTATTATGGGATGCATTGAGACTGCACGTCAGCTCAGGCCCAGTCTCATTTGCCCGGCTCTCCCCCCCAACCCCACCCTGAGGGTCCTGCAGGGTCTGCGGCTGCAACGGCCTCCCTTTCATGCCATTGTCTGACCCCCAAGCCAGACCAAGGACTTGGATGAGGCCCTCCTGGAACAGATGACCAGACGTTCAGAGAGGACAGACGAAGTAGTAATGGGAGACTTCTGCCAAGAATATAAGGTCCCACACATTCTTCTCGGGGTCTCTTCCAACTCTGTGATTCTACGATTCAGGCCCAGACCCCTCCCCCGTTTGGCCTACGGACAGTCTGGGGGGATGCAAGTGCTTGCTTGCGGTTCTGTGATGTTCTGGATGGTCCCGCTGGATTCTGGCTTCCCCCCGCCCATGGGCCAACAGGGATACCTGCCCTGTGTGATCAGCCCTTCTTAGGAACCAGGGCTGCGATGGGAACGTGGAGAGGGTTTCCTACTATTTTAGCCTGTACAGGCAGCCGTGGAAAGGGTCCTCCATTTGCCTCCATTCCCCTCACGTGCGGCCACGCCCCACAAGACCTTGCAGCCAAGCAATGAGTTTCACGTGCCCCATATGCAGTCACTGGGCTGCTGATGGGCATACGGGGGGGGGGGTCCAGATCCAACCCCCCAGGACCAGGATCACCCACACACACGCACACACACACCCTTCTCTGCCTCCCACTTGGCAAGTCAGCAGCTGAGGTGCCCTTGGCGGGGCGCCGGCCTACCTTGAGGTCCCTGCTTTGGGAGCGGAGGAGCTCCTGGACGTAGCCCTTGGGGTCTTTGGAGAAGCTCAGCATGAAGTCTCGCTGGATCTTCAGCTGGTTGATGGACTCGATGGTCTCGTGAATCTGCACAGGGTGGTGGCGGCGGTGAAATGTGAGGGTCTCTTTCCATAAACTGGCCAGGTGGAAGCTCGCCGTAAGAGCTGAGCTCCTCCCACAGCTCCCCAGCGCACGCTATGCGGCCACCCAGGCCCAGCGCAGAGGGAACAGACCCCTGGCCATATAGGAGGGCGCCCCACTCTGTCCACACGCCCACGCCTGCCTACGCAGGCACAGGATCTGACAAGGCCACCAACCACAGGCGGCTTGGAAAGAACGTGGGAGGGGGCCCCTTTGAGAATGGGGCGGCGGGCTAGTGGGGAGGGCAAGCCAAGGACGGAGGCTGCTGCAGAGGGGCTGGCGCTGTGAGGCTGGCTGGGGTGGGGGTCCTGGTGGCAGGAGTCCCAGCTCAGGGGAGCACGCATGGACCCCAGGGTGCTTTGGGCCACGCTGGGCCAGCGTGATCTGGCATCCCAACCGGTCTCCTCCCCCACCGCATCTCCACCCCCGGGATCCTTCTGTACCCCCTACCGCGTTGGGCTTTTGGTGGGAGGCTGCCAGGCTCCATGTTGTCCTCCCAGTGGGGCACCTGCCCAGTCCCTGTGGGGAAAACGGTGCTTGACCGGGGAGGCATCCCCCCACATTTAACCCCTGAGATCTGCAGTGGGTCTCCCTCCCACTCACCCCCCGCTGAAAGGGCACCTTGTTATCCAGGGCCGTGATCTCCTGCTGGTTGGCCGTGGAAAGCAGGAAGCTGCTCATCTGGCCCTTCAGCGGGTCCTCCACTTCCACGTCAATGTCGTAGCAGGCCGTCTTCTTCTGGTCATTGGGATCCACACTGCAGGGGCGGCAAAAGGCAGGCATAAAGCTGCAAGCCTTCCCCAAGCCATGTGGCTGCTCTCCGAGGCATCCTTTGGCAGCCCACAGGAGGCCACAGTCCGGCTGGGGGCGGCTAGCCAGGTCAGTTCCCAGCACCCATGGCCCCAGGGTGGGTGGGTGCCACCTGACCTGATGATGTGGTTGATGACAATGGGGTCGGGTGGCAGCAACAGGTTCGTCAGCCGCTGGGGGATTTCAGAGAACTTCAGCCGTGGACAGTCAAAGATCTGAAATGACAGAGGGGGAAGCAAAGAAATGGAGTGGGGGTGTCAGGAGGCAGCCAAGGCTAGGAGACCTGAAGAATTCCTCTCCCGGAAAGACCCAGGGTCCCCCTTTTCATCCCGTCTCCAAGTGGGAGCCAAGGGCGGAGGGAGCAAGCAGCCCCCTTGGAGGCCCCAGGGAGAGTGGCTGAAGGGGAGGCCTTCCTGCCCATCTGCATGGCTTTCCTTCTGGGGAGGCCAAAGGCAGAAACAGAAAATCCCCCCCGCCAGCCTTGGGGTGGGTCCCTGCTGCACACCACGCCCCACTTCCTCACATAAGAAGGGGCAATGCCGGCTTGGACACTGGCCCCTCTGTCAGCTTCTTGGGATGGGGGAGAGCACCCGTGCGTGCAGCATTGCTGCTCTGATGCAGAAAAACTGGGTGAGGGAACCTCCAAAAGTGACACAAGATGCTGCCTTCCCTCTAGAGAGATCCTTAAGCCCCCCCCCCCGTCATCTGCCTGGCAGGGCTGCTGGGATCTTGCACAATTTGGGGCCTTCCGTGTTACACCCCTCGCACAAGAAGGCCACTGCACACCCCATTTCTTGTTTCACCAACCGGTCTTTGGTATCTGAATGGCTGGTTCCTCTTCCTTGTGGGTAGTCACTGGTCTGGGAGTTATTCAGAAACACTGGAGACCCCTCCTCCTTCAACACTTTTAGGCCAAGGGATGGAAGTGGTGGATGGGGAGAGAGAAGGCCCTATGCCGAACGCTGCAACCCTGACTGTGCAGGGTTGGGAGGGTTGTGCAACCCCTCTGGCCTCCCCCAGACATCCACGATGCCCCTCCCCAGGCTCTGAAGTAGTATCCAACGAGGCCGCCAGGCCAGGCCTGCCTCCCGCGGCCCCTTGCGCAGGTCTCTTGGGGGGAGCCATCACCCCTCAGTTCAGGGAGGCAGCTGCGGCAGCGGGCCACGGAAGTGGGTTTTATTATTTGCAGCAGGTGCCCTGCCTTCCCACGCAGAGCCACAGCCCGGGCCACCGGCAGCCACATATGAAGCGTCCCGTAAGGCCAAGGGAGGCGGGGTGGGGGTGGGCTTCACCTGTTGGAAGTACTTGTCGCAGTTGATGTACTCCTTGTCATGGGAGTCTTGCAGCTTGTTGGTCTTGATATACTGCCAGAGCGCCTGGATGATGGCGGATCGTGTCTGCGTGTGGATGCCCAGCAGGCGGGCCAGGCGTGGGTCAAGTTTGAACTGTGGGGGCTGCGCAGAAAAGAGAATTGGGGGTGGAGGAGAAGAGCAGGGGGGAAGGCGTCAGCTCTGGCTGTCTCACACGGGGTGGGCTCTGGAGCTGCTGATGGGGGGACCCCAAGACTGGCTCTCCACTGCCTCCCACCACCCCACCCTCCCAGAGGCGGATCCGACCAGAGAGCCGAAGGAGGGAGCCTCCCAGCCCTGAAGGAGAGGTCCAGAGAGCCCATGTATTTCTGCTTGCCCCCAAATGGAGGAGGCCGCCTGTCCTCGGAGGGCCCAAGGCATGGCCTGGCAGTCGCAGAGCCCCAGGCTTTCCCGACTCATGGAGCATGGCCAATGGCCGTGGCTGCCAACTGAGCCTGCCTCAGGATCGTGGTTGCTCTTTGCAAGGAGAACGACTTCTCAATAGAAGCAGCAGCAGCCGCAGCAACTCAGCAGAGGCGCAGTGGAGCTGAGGGCAAAAAAGGAGAGTGTCCCCCCCACTTGGGCTGAGCCCCCCCAAGGTGTTCACCAGCAGCCGTAAGACTGGGCCGCCCGCTCCACCCACCCCTGAACCTCCTGGCTCCCACAAACCGGCCCATGCAGCAGCAACCTGCACCAGGAGCCGGACGCAAACAAAGCTTTCCTTCCACTGTTTTAAATCCATTTGAGGAATTTCCAGCTGCTTTAAATCCATCAGTATGGTTGAAATATTTTACTCACAAATAGGGGTGTAGCTATGGGATGGGTGCGTTCAAAATGAATGAGGACATTGCCCCCAATAAGAATTCTGCCTTCCCAAATTAAATTTGCCTTCAGTCCTCGAAATCCTAGCATTGGAGTAACTTAAACTTTCTGCTGACTGTTTAGAAATGGAGTTTAGGCATCCAGCAAACAAGGGCAGCAGGCAAAGCGATGCAGGGAATGCAAACCCACAAAGAGAGGAGTTCCAGGTGTGAACCATTTTCAGTGTCTCACAGTTTGCAATGCAAGGAATTTGGGGACTGAAGGAAAATTTCATGAGGAGGGGCAGAACTCTTCTTGGGAGGGGCAATGCACTCGTCCCCCCCCCCCGCCAGCCCCCCACTCCTTGGCTACAGCCCTGCGCACCTCACTGGCATCCTCAAGCTCACCTTCCATTGAAAAAGCCACCCCTCCCTCCTAAGGCTGCGTAAGCCCCAGAGGGAGACGGGGCGGCTGGGTCCTGTTGCGAACCACTCCCCACCCAGAAGAAGACTGCCCTCCTGTACTTCTCCAGTCCCGGCCCCATTTCCCCTCTGGGCTCTTGAGGCAAATGGGGTTCACCGGCTGCAGGCTGAGTGGATGAACCTCCCTTTGATGGAGAGCAGGAGGGCCATTAAACTAGTAGCTATGGCGCTTGCTAGGAGACCGGAGGGGGAGCCCAAGGGTAATTTAGCACAACTGGCCCCCCTGCCTAACCCCCTTTTCCAGCATCTGTGTCCGAAGTAGCTTACAAAACTCAAAATGAGACAGAAATACATGACAATTGTTTTGGGGGCGGGGAGTGCAGCTTGATGATCAGAACAGAGCAATGTCTAAACCGCTGAAAGCAGCCAATGCTAAGGCGTAAAAGGGGTTTCTGCTGGGCATCCAGAGGCCCCCACAGAAGTCTGGCCCTAGTGAGCATCCCGCCCGGGCCCCTGGGGGAGAGGGGGAGCCTGAGACGGGGGGGCCAGTGAGAGAACGGGGGCGTTTCTGCCAGGGACACAGGAAGAAGGCACACACACTCACACACTCCCCCTGCCCCCCAGGAGAAGACCCCCTCTCGCCCACCACCCTCCGCCAGCAGAAGCCCCTGTGGCCACTCGGGTTAGACCTGCTGGCTTACCGGAGGCGGCCATGGAAGGCCACAAGGGTGCATGGGGGGGGGGCGCTCACGTGTGGGCCACCAGTGCCACGGGGATTTTTTTATCCTGGTTTATTTGAGTCGTGTGAAGGGCGCCCCTGCACTCTCGCCCACTCGGCAGTGGTGGCCTCTCTCCCAGCTCCAGCACGGGGCCCTTCTAGGGCTTGGCTGCAGTGGGCCAGCTTGCCCTCAACTCCAACAACAACAACCCTGAAGTGTGGGCCTCATCTCCAACAGTGAGGAACAGGGGGCGATGGCAACTCAGGGCATCTCGGTCTCGTCGGCCCAAGGAGGAAGGCCAAGGCTCACGTGAGTGTGCATGCGCGCGCACACAGACACACCCACACCCACACAGACACTCGGGGCCCACCTGGTAATCAAGCATGAGGAGAAGAGTGCAGCGCACGCTGACATCCCCGGGCCTCTTCACCTGGAAGCCGTCCGTCTCCTGGGTGGTGGGCGTCCGGTGCCACTGCCAGAGAGAAGCCAAGAGACGCCGCTGAGGGCCGGGGCCACCCCTGACTCCAGGGATATTCAGCCCCCTCAGAAGTCACAACATCTCTGGGGCCACAAGCCTAGCAAACCGCCCCCCCACCACAAAAGCTGAGCCCAGGGTGCAGACCCCACCGCTCTTGTGAAGATGAAATCCAACCAATGATTCCGCTAGGCTGGGGGCCCAAGGAGTCGGCCACCCACCGGGCCAAGCGAGGGGGTCAACCACCAGCCTAGTCAGCTGCCGTCCCTTGTGGCTTCCAAAGCAGCCGGGCCTCTCACCTGGGCCAGTGGGCGGCAACTGGGAAGGAGTGCTGGGAGGACTCCAGAGGAACCTAAAGGCTTTATGTCCCATGGATGTCTCTGCAGAAGTCAGCCCTACTGAGTTCAAAGGAAAGGCATCCCTCCC
This sequence comes from Gambelia wislizenii, assembly GCA_030847615.1. NCBI lineage: Eukaryota > Metazoa > Chordata > Lepidosauria > Squamata > Crotaphytidae > Gambelia > Gambelia wislizenii. The sequence continues at coordinate 162,921,244 of JAUMIR010000006.1, read as the reverse complement.
CTAGCCGGGGGGGGGCACTCAGATGTCTCCTGGGGGCGCTGGGGGGTAATGGAGCTTTCTGTCCCAGAAAGGAAAGCAGAGAGGTTGCTCTGAAGGGTGAGCCCGCTTCAGGTGAGGTGCCAGGTTATAGCGGGAGGGAAGCAGCTAGCCGAGCACACCCACAGAAGGGGGAAAGTTTCCACCCCAGTATGAAGGGCAGGGGAGCAGGGGCTGGAGCCCCCCGGGGAAGAGTGGGGGGCTCTCTATAAACGATCTGGAGCCAAGGGTGGCCTCATCCGTATCCAAGTTACAGATGGTAGCTTTTTAAACAAATCAAAGCAGATGGAGAGCAGCAGCCATCAAATGGAGAAAAGCAAGACTCCCAAGGATCTCCCAAGAGAAGATGAGATCCAGAAAACACCAAATTCCATTCAGCCTGAGAGAGCGAAACAACTGAAGGACAGCGGAGGTGAGCAACCGGCTTGGCAGATGCTGCCGCCGAGAACGACTGGGCTTCTTGGACGATCGTCTGCAGTTTCATGAAGATGGACTTCTGGCAAGGGATGGGTTGCACCTCACAACAGTCGGCAGGAACGTTTTTGCTAAGAGTCTGAAAGATCGGACCAGGAGGGCTTGAAACTGAGTTGTGTGCGGGAGGGAGACAGTATTCATGAGGGCGGGAGTTCATCACGTGCTAGAGATAATAGCCCAAATGTTTTAGAGAACTAGGAGAACAGTACAAGAACCCAATAGTGGGAGGAAAAAATCTTAAATAAGCAGCTGGGGGAATGCCCCATGGCCTTAGATGTCTCTACACTAATGAGCAGAGCATGGGAAATAAACAGGATGAACTTGAACTCTTGACACAGAAAAGCAAATATGATATAATAGGCATTGAGGTCCCTTCCAACTCTATGATTCTGATTCTATGATCACTGAGACCTGGTGGGATGAGTCTCATGATTGGAATGTAGTAACAGAGAGGTATAACTTATTTCAGAGAAATAGATCAAACAGGAAGAGGAGAGGTAGCATTATACATTAAGGATGTTCACACCTGTGAAGAGGTCCATGAGTTAAATCCTGGGAGCCAGGTTGAGAGCATCTGGGTAAAAATTAGTGGTGGGGAGGAAGAAGCAACAGGGATGTCATTGTGGGGGTCTACTACAGACCCCCAAGACAGACTAAAGAACTTGGATGATGCCTTCCTGGAACACATGATCAAACATTCAGAAAGGAATCAGAGAGCTGAAAGACCCCAAGGGCCATCCAGTCCAACTCCCTTCTGCCATGTGGGAATACACCATCCAGTCCCTCCCAATGACAGATGGCCATCCAGCCTCTGTTTAAAACCTCCCAAGAAGGAGACTCCACCACCCTCCCAGGCACTCCAAGGCAAAAGCAGCGCAAAGACCAATGGGTGGGGCAGCTCCTCCCTCATGAGGACAGCCCGCAACATGTAGGGAAAAGGCAGGTGGATAGGAAAGGTGGAGGGACAGTACACACCTTTATAACATGGCCCAAAACAATGTGAAGAAAGACGACACAGGGCTGGACAGACTCTCTGCAAGGGATGGGCTCAGGAGACAGGAAGCTTCCTGCCTTCCTCATGGGGCGGGGCAGAGGGATTCGAGACAGAAGGAAGGAAGGACTTTGTCACGCAGCAAAACTGTGGGGGTCACTGACACAAGAGGCAGTGGCTTCCCCCTAGAGGAGGGGCTGTCGCTGGCTGTGGGTCCAAATGGCTCGGTGGCCCCAGGTGTCACACTTCCTGGGGGGGGCATTATGCTCTTGTCTTGCGGAGGGGGGCTTCATCCCCTTGGCAGCAATTGGTGGGTCTGTGGCCTGATCCTGCCCAGCACTCCCAGCGTTCTTCTGCGTCTTGCTGACTTCTCCCTTCCTGCCAACCTCAGGAGCCATGCCGGAGGCCACCGCACAGGGGAGAGGGCGGCTTCCTCCCCCTGCGCCTGCAGAGAGATCATAGAGTTGGAGGAGACCCCAAGGGCCACCTAGCCCAACTCCATTCTGCCCTGCAGGGATACACCATCAAAACATGCCTGACAGAACACCTTCTCCAACACCTTCATGCTCCTGCCTGGCCGGGGCCCTGGTTCCCCCTTACCTCCACCAGGTGGTTGTCTGGCCCATAGAGATCCTTGTCCAACTCGATCACCAAACTCTTGAAGAAGGAGGAAAACTTCCGCTTCTGTTTACTGAGCTGTGGAGGAGGGAGATGATGCATCACCAGCACCCAAAACCCTGGTGGGAAACAAGGGGGCCCATGGGCAGCACCCCCACCCACCCACTGCAACAAAGAGGTCCCTCTTCTGGACCGGCAAGCACTGCGAATGGTCAAGCCGAGTACCCAGCTCCCCCACCCTGTGCACTGGACCTCTGGCCCTGGTGGTGCAGGGGTTAAATGCTGGTCCTGCAGCCACAAAGGTTGTGAGTTCGATCCCAGAGGATCCAAGGCTGACTCAGCCTCTCAGCCTTCCGTAGGTGGGTAAAACGAGGACCCAGCTTGTTGGGGGCAATTAGCCAATACACACTGGAAACTGCTTAAAGAATGCTTAGCATTATAAAGTGGTAAAGAACGATCAACGCTATTGCTATCGCTATTGGCCTGCGTCGCCTGCTGCCCAGTTGCCAGAGAGCCAACGGGAGGAGAGGACTTCTTGCGCAGCCCATTTCCCCTGGCCCTACTTTGCTCTGCCCCACCTTGCTTCCCTCTTCCTGCAGCTGAGGGACATGGGGCAGCACCCGCTTTGCTGCTCTCTCTGCCATGGGGCGCTCAGCTCCAGGGTCAGGTGCCCCGTGGGGCAGTCCGGGGTTCATGGCGCCTGCAGGGTGCCCCATATGGGTCCCCGTGTGGGCCCTCCTCTGCCTCTCGCTCCAGGGCCCCCTCCCCAGCCATTTTCCTCCTCTGGTTGGGGGAGGTCCTGGCATCCAAAGCAGCCCCACCCACAGGCTCGGAAAGGGGGCACACGGTGGCGGGGACCCCGACATGTGTCTTCATGCGTGCATGTGTGCGTACATCATCGAGGAGCTTCCCCTCCACGCGCAGCTCCCAGGAGGCGATGCTCCCATCGGAGTCGTCTGCGTCTGACTTGGCCGGGTTGAACGTGTTGGAGATGTAAAGGCGCAGCTTCCGTTTTTGCTGTTGGAGAAGAGATCAAAATGAGGGAAAGGGGGGGGAGAGGGCTGAGGCGGCCAAGGGAGCCCCCGTGCCCAAAGGGAACACCCACCCAGGGAAAACAGCTCCTGCAGGGACAGACGCCGCCACCGCGCTGGTGGCACAACCATCCCTGATTGCGATTCAGCAGTATGGGAAGAGAGGAGGTGAACAAACAGACCCCCTTCAAAGGCAATGGGGTGGTGTGATGACACCCACCCCCAGAAGAGGAGGGTCCTGCCACCCAAAGCCCCCCGCACAACCTTCATGGGTCTCTTCAGGGCCTCCTGGATGTCCACGCGCTTCCGCATGATGGTTTGATCCAGCTTCCGCTCAAAGGCCAGGAGGTCCATGTAGGCCTGAGACTCCGGCACCAACTCCCGGATCTGGGGGTCCAGAAGAGCAGCGTCATTTTGGTGAGGAGGAGGAGGGAGGGAAGGAGGCGGGCAGGGCAGCAGGGGCAGAGCGACAGAAGGCCCTGGGCTCAGCTTGAGAAGCAGCCGGACAGAAGGGTCTCCAGGAGTGGGAGAAGAAAGGCAAGCCGTCTGTGGCTCGGCTTCAACTGGATGATTCTGATTCTACCCCAAAGGACAGAATCAGAATCCAAAATAACCCCCTGAACAGATTAGAAAGCTGGGCCAAAACTAGCAAACAAATTTCAACAGAGAGAAATCTAGGATGCTACACTTGGGCAGTAATAATGAAATGCACAGGTATAGGATGGGTGACACATGGCTTGACAACAGTACATGCAAAAATCTAAGAGTCTAGGATCTAGTAGTCTTAGTGGACCACAAGCTGAACATGAGTCAACAGTGTAATGCAGCAGCTAAAAAGGCCAATGCAATTCTAGGTTGCATTAACAGGACTATAGTGTCCAGATCAAGGGAAGTCATAGTGCCACTCTATTCTGCTTTGGTCAGACCTCACCTGGAATCCTGTGTCCAAGTCTGGGCACCACAATTCAGGAAGGATATTGAGAAGCTGGAACGTGTCCAGAGGAGGGCGGCCAAAATGGTGGGAGGTCTGGATTCATTATGCCCTATGAAGAGCGGCTTAGGGAGCTGGGCATGTTTTAAATAAATAAATATAATCCCATGGTCAACTGTGTCACAAGAATTTGATGGCAAATCATGCAACCAAATTTAAGTTGCAAACCTGGCAGGGACAGCGCTAAGCTTGCATCCATAGCCCTATGGAAACTTGATCAATTTCCATGAGGCGCCTGTTTTGTGAGTATTGGGTCTTGAATGTCTGAGTGAATGAAACTCTTGTTACCAAAAGCTATTTGTGACTGCATAATAATTGTTACACATGGTTGTACATGTCTAATAAATGTATAACATATGTCTAATAAATGTTACATGAAATGAGTGTTTAAAACCAAATTTGGGAACGGGAAAGGGAAGGACGGGAAAGGGAAGGGAAAGAGAAAGGGAAGGAAGGAAGGAAGGAAGGAAGGAAGGAAGGAGAAAAGGGAAGGGGAAAGGAAGGGGAAGGGAAAAGGAGGGGGAAAGGGAAAGGAAGGGGAAGAGGAAAGGGAAAGGGGGAGGGGAGGGGAAGGAAAAAGGAAGAGGAAGGGAAGGTGTAAGGGAAGGGTAGGGAAGGGGAAAGTGAAGGCAAAGGGGAAGGAGAAAGAAAAGGGAAAGGGAAATGAAGGGAAAAGGGGAAGAGAAGGGTAGGGAAGGGAAAGAGAAAGAAAAGGGAAGAGGAAGAGGAAGAGAAAGGGAAGGAGAAAGGTAGGGGTAGGGAAGGTAAAGGGGAAGGGCAGGGGAAGGAAGGAAAGAAGGAAGGAGAAAGGGGAAGGGAGGGGAAGGAAGAAAGGAAAAGGGAAGGGGAAGGGAAGAAGGAATGTGGGCACGTGGAAGGAATGCAAGCATGGAGAAGAAGCCACTCACCCTCTGAGGGAGGATTTTGTCAGCCATTTTCCTCCGCTTCGCACTGTACATTTTTGAAGGGAGGAAAAAGAGACCACGTTACCATGATGGCTGGTCTAGGCGCATGGAGGCCACCTGCCCAATTATGCCAGGCCGCCAGCTGTGGTCTCTGCGGGCCCTCCGCAGCAGCCCTTCCAGCCCCAGCCTAATGGGGGGGGGGCTCTTCAGCTGAATCTGGACGTGGAGCAGAGCCAGGTGGGGGGCACTGGCTGCCCTCCTCCCCACCCCACCCTGGTACGCTGGCCCCTTCCCCACTGAGATAGCCAGGAATGCAAGCAAGGCGGTGGACTGGACCAGGTGGCACCCGGAGGTGGTAAAGAACTGGCTGCTGTTCACGGGCTCTGGGGTTGCCACTCCTGCCAACCTGGTTTGGTCCCCCCCTGAGCCCAGAAGAAACCCCCTCCTCCTCCTAAGAGAGGGACTCTGCCATTCCCGGGAAAACGCGGCCTGGCTCACTTGGCTGCGCCAGCCGAACAGGCCACTCAAGGCAGCCGCAAGTGCCCACGTCAGTTAATCAGCAAAGCTGAACAACATTCAGAACCAACCCTGCAAGAGGCCGAGCAACCGGCAGCCTCGCTCCAGTCAGAGCTGCCCCACCTGGCTGTCGCTCAGCCCCACCCACTTGCCAGGAATCGGCTAGGCTCCGCCCACCACACAAAGCAGGCTTCCTTGGTGGGGACCCCCTCCTCACACACACACAGAGGAGCTGCTGAACACGCACACACACCCCAACCGGGAGAGCGAGGGGTCTGCCAGCAAAGGGGGTGGCGACTGAAGCCCACCTCTGCAAACCAGGCCTCACCAGGAGGAGGTGGAGGAGGGGGGGGATCATCCTGAGAGGCCCACGCTTCCCCACCTCGGTCACCCCAGCTGACAAAATAGGGCCCCGCTGTGGGTCACAATGAGCAGCCAGGGCCACAATCCAAGAGCAACTCCAGAAAGCATGACTCATCCACCTAGGAAGGGGCGCCCAAGGTCTGGCAGGTGTCTCCTCCTGGGGGGGGGGATCCCGAGTGCAGCTCTGTCATCCCAAAAGCACTACCTGGCTGTGGGGACACCCCCAGGTGGTGTCCGGCTGCCACCTTACTCTGGTGGAGGGAAGAAGCCACCGCAGCTGTGAAAGGCGGATGGACGCTGTTTCTTTGGCCCCCGTGCACGAGGGGAGCCAGACAGCCCCCAGGAGCACCCCACTGTGGCTGGGGGGGGGCAGAGCTGCACTGTCCAGAGGGGTCGAGCTCCCTCCCCATTTCCCCAGAACGCCTGCCTTCCTGGTTTTGCTGTAGGGGGGCAATCGTGACATTTCTGCTCACTCAAGTGTGGGGGGACAAGTCTGTGTTCTTCTGCAATTCAGGAGGAGGACAGGACCCCCCCCCATCTCTCCAATGAAAGACGCCCTTGGAAGGGTGCCACCCCCCAGCAAGATGGAAGGGCCCTGAGGGGCCTCAGAGCTGGGAAGGTCCCTGGAGCCACCAGCCTGCCAAGTAGCCCAATGGGCTCCCACGCCAGAAAGAGAGGGGGGACCCCCGCCTCCCCCAAGGGCATCGTCTCAGGAGCCCAGCTGGAGCGTTCTGGGGTTGGGCTCTCGCTGGGCCAAGCGGCCACCCCAGGAGTGCTCATGAATGCCCCCCCGCACATTTGGAAAGGGGCCAGGAGCCCAACTGGGCCCCAAGGCTGCCCCCCACTCCCCTTTGCCTGCGCCTTCCTTCATTTACACCAACTCCTGTGTAAAGAGCAGCCTCCACTCCACCCCTACACACACACACACACACACACACACACACACACACACACAATGGCCCCCACGCCCCGACAGGCAATGCCTGCACAGAGCCCAGAGGAGCTGGAAGGGAGGGGGGCATTGGTCCCTCTGAGGCCCTCCAACTGCATGGGGGGCTCTGTCCCCCCCGCCCCCCGCCTGGAGCTGCACACTCACCTCCTGGGCCGGCTCTGGGTGGTGCCGCCCTGCTGGCCCGGTGGCCCCGGTGGCCCCTGGGCTTGCTGCTGTGTCTGCTGAGTCTGCTGGCCTTGCTGCTGCTGGCCTTGCGTCTGCTGCACCTGCTGGGGGGCGGCCCTCTTGCGGGTCGGCTCCATCACAGCCGGGGGCATCCCTGGGCGCACGGAGGGGCTCCCGACGTACGGTGAGCCTGGGGGGCCCATGGGAGCCCCCTGGTGGGGCATGCGAGCACCGGATGGCATCCCAGGGCGCTGGAGGAGAGAAAGGCACCAGTTAAGGCAGCCGGACGGGGGGGGGGACGCAGCTTCCTGGCTGTGTGGGGAGAGCAGCCGACCCCACCCCAGCGAGCGGCGGAAACACCCCATGAAACGGCCACCTGCAGCCTGCCCAGCGGGCAACCCTGGCCCAGCTCTTGCAGACAGGCCACCAGGAGGCTACCGGTGGGAGGGGGCAAGTAGCCCATTTGGCTCGCACCTGTATGTCCCTGCTCAGTGAAAAGGGGGGGCAGCTGCTCCCCCTCTCAGCTGACCCACAGCTTCCGCTCAGAGCAAGAATGAGGTGGCAGCTTCAGCAGATTCCTCCCAAAAGAGTTCCAGTTCCCCGGGCAGCACTGAGGGCCCAAGGCAAGGCCAGGTGGCTGGCCCAAGAGTGGGGAGCCCAGGGCCTCCAGCTGCACCGCTGAGCCATGAAGCTTGGTGCCAGTGGCCCCTTCGGCCCCCCACCAGCGAGGAGGCCGCCTTCCCTTTCAACAAGAGGGGCTGAGGCTGCTGCTGCCGCCACCAGAGACGCAAAGGGTTGTACTGGCCAGGAGGGGTGTCCGTGCGCACATGCACGCGCCCTCCATAGCACCCTCCACTGGTCCATTAGCCTCCGCCAGGCCACCGTAGGAGTCATTCCAGCGACAAAGACAAAGACAAAGGGAAGCTGCTTCTTGCCCAGTCAGGCTGGGGCTCATTGAGCCTTGGCTCAGCACTGGGCTAGCAGCCGCACCAGCAGTAGCCACCCGCATGAGTTTTCTGCCCCCCTTCTTCTGAGCCAGCATGAAAGACTGCAAGCATACAGATCCCACGGCTGCCCCGACCTTCCTTTCAGAAAGGCTGCAAGAGTGTTAAAGATTTGCTGGAAGTGCATGTATCGGCGGGAAGGACAACTCCTTGCGGCGGCAGGGTGGGGCCAGGTGGGATGAGGCCCTCCCAGGTTCAGGCCAGGCCAGAATCCTGCTGGGAAGAGGGTGCTCAGCACCATAGAATCACAGAGTTGGAAGACACCACAAGGATCATCTAGTCCATCCCCACTCTGCCATGCAGGAATACACAATCCAAGCACTCCCAATGACAGGTGGCCATCCAGCCTCTGTTTAAAACCCTCCAAAGAGGGAGACAACACTACACTCCAAGTCAGTGTGTTCCACTGCTGAACAGCTCTTACTGTCAAGAAGTTCTTCCTAATGTGAAAGGTCTGGAAACGATGCCTTATGAGGAGAGACTTAGGGAGCTGGGTATGTTTAGCCTGGAAAAAAGACGGTTAAGAGGCGATAGGATAGCCCTGTTTAAGTATTTGAAGGGATGTCACGCTGAGGATGGAGCAGGCTTGTTTTCTGCTGCTCCAGAGACTGGAACACGGAGCAATGGGTGCAAGCTCCAGGAACAGAGATTCCACCTCAACATGAGGAGGAACTTTTTGACAGTAAGAGCTGTTCGGCAGTGGAACACACTCCCTCGGAGCGTGGTGGGGTCTCCTTCCTTGGAGGTCTTTAAACAGAGGCTGGATTGCCATCTGTCGGGGATGCTTTGATCGTGATTTCCTGCGTGGCAGAATGGGGTTGGACTGGATGGCCCTCATGGTCTCTTCCAATTCTGCAATTCTATGATTCTATGATAGTCCTGTTTAAGTATTTGAAGGGGTGTCACGCTGAGGATGGAGCAGGCTTGTTTTCTGCTGCTCCAGAGACTGGAACACGGAGCAATGGGTGCAAGCTCCAGGAACAGAGATTCCACCTCCACATTAGGAGGAACCTTTTGACAGTAAGAGCTGTTTGGCAGTGGAACGCACTCCCTCAGAGCATGGTGGGGTCTCCTTCCTTGGAGGTCTTTAAACAGAGGCTGGATGGCCATCTGTCGGGGATGCTTTGAGCGTGATTTTCTGCGTGGCAGAATGGGGTTGGACTGGATGGCCCTCGTGGTCTCTTCCAACTCCACAATTCTATGATTCTATGTTTAGGTGGAATCTCTTTTCCTGGAGTTTGAGCCCATTGCTCCGTGTCCTTGTCTCTGGAGCAGCAGAAAACAAGCTTGCTCCTTCCTCAATATATGAAATCCCTTCAAATATTTAAACATGGCTATCGCGTCCCCTCTCAACCTTCTCTCCTCCACAGGCCTCCTTTGAGAGGGATGGACGGCAGGTGAGGGTGGTGGTGGCAAGGAATACCACCGCAGGAACCGGGGGGGGGGCATCCTTTTGTCTGCTGACAGAAAAGGTCCCCCAGTGCCCCAGAAGCCACTGCACCCCTTTTGCCACCCCACCCACGTCACTTGCTCTGGTGCAATTCTGTCAGCCCAAACATGTGTGTTGCACAGTCACTGTGTACTATTACATTTCAGGTTTTCTTAATAAAGTGAGGGTCCAGTAACATTTTAGATAAACGTACCCTGGCAGAACTAGATGAAATTCGCCAGGCAATTCCCACCACCACCACGTGCCAAAGAGTGGGTGCAAACCCCCCTCCTTATCATCTAGGGTTTCCAAAAGGGGGCATTTATTCCTCTGGGATTTTTGTGGAGCACTGCTATGAAAACCACTTAGAGACAGAGGCAGACCTAGTTTTAAAACCTGCAAGATTTCAGAAGGCATCATGCTCCCAGAAAGTGCAGAAGAGGCGGAATGGGCAATGGTGGTGCCCCTCCCTTTTCCCAAAGGGCAGCCATTGGGGAAAAAACCAAAAAACCAACCTCCCTGTCCTCGCTGAATCCACCAAGGAAAGACTTTCTGCAGAGGACCCCAAGGGCTGCTGGATCGGTGCCGTCAGAGGCCACCGCCTTGGCAAAATGAACAACCGGCTGGACGCCAGATCTGCCCCTCAAATATTTATTCCACCCCCACCCCACCGCCATGTTTTATTTAAGAGGCGAAACATAGCTCCAGTGTGGGAAACGCATGTCCTCCAAACCCAAATTGCCAAGAGGTCTTCAGAGGCATCGCGGGGGGGGGGGTGAGGCAGCAGTGGGGCAGAGGGGGGTGGCTGTGAGTGCCCCAAGGATGGTTATGGGGGGCGGCATAGGAAGGACCTCTACAGGAGGAAGAGTGGCTCCACCCGTTCCTAAGTGGCAGCGGGGGCACGAAGCCTGAGGCCAGGCAAGTGACCAAGGGGGCCCCTAGTCTCGGTTCGCCTCAGAGGAGCCCCGCTTTTAACTGGGTCTCCACCCAGTGGTCCAGTTTGGGTCTGGTTCGGAATTCACCCGGGTCCACAGACCCCCCGCCCACAGGCAGCCCCCCTCTGGCCAAGGAAGGGAGGCCTCGCCTTCACCGCGGCGTCCGCAGCTAAGGACAACCAGGGAGCCACAGGGGCCGCTGGTACTGCTGCGCTGCTGGCCCCTGGAGCATGACTGAAAGTCCACCCGCTGCCCACGCCTGTCCCGGGAGGCTGCGGCTTCCCTCACCACCTGCAAACCACGGCCTTGAGCTCACTCGGCCATCTTTAAGGATCCTCCATGCCCACGCATGCCATGGCTGCATGGGGGGGGGGGTTGCTGGCTGACGGCCCTCCCTCTGTGGAGAAGCAGCAAAGGCAGGCAAGCAGGGTGCCTGACATGGTGAGGCAGCAGCGGCTGATCTGTGAGGGGCCTGTCTCTTTTTTCAACTGCAGAAGGCCTGGTGCCCCCCCTCCCCATTTAAGCTGGAGGGCAAAGGGAATGGGGGAAGCTGTCCAGACACCCATGCAGTGGGTAGAATTCAGGAAGAAAGGGAGCGTGTTCTTCCACAGGGGAGTCTTGGGGAGAATTAATTAACTGAAAGAAAATAAATTTAGGAAGCCCTACATGGGAAATTTGGAGGTGGGTGGGTTAATGAGAACTGATTTGGGGAATTGGGTGGAAAATTGACTGCAGAGTCAATGAATCAAAAAGAGAAGCAACTGTGAAGGGCTCAATTATTTCGTGCTCAGAACTCCGCCGCTGCCGTCGCCGCCACCCCGCACTCCTGCCTTGCAATCTGTCTCTGCCAGTCTCACCCTGCTCTGCCCCAGCTCAAAAGGAGCATCTAGGTTGAGACTTGGAAGGTTGCAGCGGCCAGGGGTGAGGGCAAGGTAGACTGCTACTGAACATGGGGTTTCTGCTCATTTAACTGCTATTGCTGCTTGGAGGCACCTCCACAGAGAGCAGAAAGTAGGAGCACAGGAAAGTGGGGCAAGCTATGGGGAGAGCCCCACACGACACCGTCTGCACTGCAGATCTTCCACCTGGACTTTCTGCTACCATTCTCTGCTCTCAAAGGGTTCTCAAAGCACTCCCCAGCTTATAGGACACACCACTGAAGAGAGCACCTTGCCCCCTGCCTGGCCACCCTCAAACCAGAGACGTCCAAATGCTAGGCCTGGGGGAGTGGGGGGGCTTCCCATAATTAGACCTGGCTGTCCAGAACACAGCGGTGGCTTTGTGAGCAAGAAAGGCTCGGCAGCAGCACTGGGCAACTCTGCCAGCTCTGCAGCCAGAGCCAAATGACACTGGGTGCGTCAGGCAGTTTAAGAGAGCCCCCCCCCCATCCCCTAGATCTCAACAAGCTCCCCAGCAGAGCTCAGGAGGAATGGATTACATTTTAATGGGTGTTTTGTAACTCATTTCTTTTCGCAATAACAACCTGCAGCAATCTTAGCCTCTGTTCTTTCTCTGAACTGCTCCCTTTGTGCGTGCCTCTTCTTGCCCCCTGGAGCCCCTGAAGTGGGATCTCCAAGGGCCACACCACGAGAGCCAGCAGAGAGGTCCATGTGGTCGGGCAGTGGGGGGTGCCATGCAGAGGGCTCCTCAGGTTGGGGACGGGGGTCTCTGGGTGGCTCTCCAAGCCCAGAAAGGGGCAGCAGATAACTCTGGTGGCACTACGTTAGTTGCGTACAACATTTTGTGTGGGCTGGTCAGGGAACAGGAGTCAATATTTGCTGCCAAAAACGGCAGTTTGTTACCAATACCTATGTTGCATGTAACATGTTAGAGAATCACAGGCTCCTAGAGTTGGAAGGGAGCATAGGGGCCCCTTCCATCATGCAGGAAAATACAGCCAAAAGCATTCCCAAGAGGGTGCCATGACCCAGCCTCCGCCTAAGACCCCCGGAGGAGGAGCTCTACATTCCCTCCTCGCTTTCCCTTCTCACACGGTAAGCAGCCCCCAACGTTTCATCCCCACCAGCTCCAGCTCCACGTGTTCTCGCTCAGAGGCCATGAGCAGAACTGGGTTCCCGCGTGACTGCACCACAGGTAGGAAGGTACACAGAGGCACCAGGTGGGCAGCTTTATGTCCGCTTCCTTCACTAAGGAGCCCGGCAAGTGACCACCAGCTCAGATCCCATGAGCATGCATGGGAAATTTGGTCAGCTTTTGTCCCAAGCACCTCATGGTCTGCTCTCTTCCAAGGAATTGCACCCCCGCTTTTTTGCTGCTGCTGCTCCTGTTCTTCCCACCCCAAAATAATTCTGTGTGCTCAGTAAACACAACAGCTCACCGCTCACCCCAGATCATCTATGAACCACGTCCTGGAGGACTCCAGCCTTGACACAGGATCCTGACCGGTTGTTCCTCCTCTGGGCTTCCTCAGATCCATGAGATGGCATCTCTGGTCCATGACTGCCCAGCTGGCTCAGGATCGTGGGCAATAAGCCCCTCGCCACAAAACCTACCAGCTGCCCCTACTCAGGCCGCTCTGAGCAGCTTCCCTTTCAACAGGTGAGGCGGCGCTGGACCTGGCATGACAGGCTGGCCAGCATGAGGCCGTGGTGTGGGCATCATCTGGTTATGCTTGCCCCTGCCCCTCCCATGATACAGTCTGCTTCACCAAACTGTTCCTGCAAAGCTTCTGGGAAGAGCCCAGGCAACGCCATTCAACCAGAGCAGAATCCAGGCAAAGTCTCGCTTCCTTCCTGTCCTGGGAGAAGGCAGAGCCAATCACCAGGACCCAATCACCCGCCACCACTTTCTCCACTGGACAGAACTCATGGTGCAGGTAGGTGCCAGCTGGCCCTACTGCATGCCTGTGTCCAGCCATGAGTAAATGCCCCCTTGCCCGGCTGGCCAGTTTGCAAGAAAAGGCCTGCTCTATGTTTGTGCCATTCCTTGTACTCCTCCATGGCCACTGGCAGTGGCTGGGCTGGAGCAAGCTAGGCCCTGAGCCAACTGTGGGATCCACCAGCCAAAGAAGAACTCTGTCAGGTCCACTTGTGCCCGCATAGTTTGAGGTGGGCCGTAAAAGAAGGGCTTTGGCCCGAGAGGGTGTGTAGCCCATGGGGCGGGTGCCTTTGAGCATTTGCCATCCCCCCTTTCTCATCTGCACTTGGTGCTGTCCTTGCTGTGGGGAAAGAAAGGTGTGGGGAACGTGGCTCTCCCCCAAGGCAAGAGGAAGAAGCATCCTGCAAAACCAGCCGCCACCACTAGCAACAACAACAGCAACAACACCGTGAATGTAAGCACCTTGGGGCTCACACCCTGCTTCTCTTTACTAGCTGCAGTCCAAATCACAATGTCCATAAAATAACTGTCACTGGCAGCCCCATAGCCTGGAGAGAGGGATGGGAGCCATGCAACCTCCAGCCCCGAGGGAGGGAGGAGTGGGGCCCTTTCCTGGAGGGCACCTGTTGCAGAAGACACAGCCAGCCGCCTCTGCAGCCACAGTCCAGGCAGCACAATCTCATGCACACGCGCGCACACACACACACTCCTGCTGGCAGCAACTGATCCTGCAAACACGCATCGCATTTAGAGCAGCCTGTCGCTGTCCATCTGCAATCCTGGCCACCTTCCACAGAAGACTCAGCTGTGGCCTTCAATCAGGCCAAGTGGCCAGCAATAAATGCTAGAAATTTGCTAGAAATCACTCTGGTCCCCTTTCTTCCAGCTTTGCTCTGACAGCAGATTTTGTAGCAGTCCCAGAACGCCATCCCCTCACCACCAAATACTGGGGAGTCTGAGACAGTCTCTCTTCTAGCCTCAGGGTCTCTGCAGGGAAAACCCAGCAGGAGCAAATCCCCCCAAAGAGTATCCCAGCACAAAAGTGTCTCAAGGGGCTTTCACTCCAAAAAAAAAAAAAAAAAAAAACCCACACCGGTTTTTAGTGACAGAGACCTCTGTCCTGGGGACAGAAAGGAGCTTGCAGTGAGGATCCAAAATGTTTCACACAGGCAAGGGCACCAGGCAGTGATTCACAAGGTAAGAAGAAATTAGGCAAGAAGAATCAGCAGAACAGCAACTGAGTCCAAGTCAAAGCTATTGTTTTCTTCCTCAGGTGCTCTTCCTCGGACGCAGAAAGACTGGGCCATCCTGAACGGAGCCCTCCAGGACAAGTTGGGGATTTGTCTGCAAACAGCTTCAGGGACTTCCATTTGGGGATTTCCCCCCTAAAATCCAAACAGCTGCATGGGAAGTGTCCACAGTTACACTGAACATTCCCCAAGAACTGCCGAGAAAAGCTTCGAATTTTCTTCAAAGTCATATGTAAGCCACATTGCACCTACTTCATTGAATTTTTCATTCCAAACTAGTATTTCAGTTCAACTGCTTAAAAATGAAGACTTGAAGTCATGAAACTGTTCCAAGCAATGCTTTCTGGAGGAGGAGGAGGAGGAGCCCAGAACAGCACACAAAGCCCTCGGAGGAGCCTTCCGTCTTCCTTCAGCTTGTGGGGAAACAGCTGGGGCAGGGGGCGAATCTGTGGGGCATACTGAGAAGTAACAGAATTAGAGGGGCAAGAGATGCCAGGAACCAGCCTGAGAAGAAGGCAGAGGAAGCGGAACAAGAGAATGGGGGGGGGGCAGGCAGCCGAGTTCCTGATTTGCCTCCCTCTCTCCCCCCACAAGAGAAATGGAGCTCCACTTAGCCCAAACTGAGCACAGCAGCTGGGGCCCAGGAGAGGTGCAGAGGGGAAGGGGCTCTCGCTTCCGCTTCGGGCCTGGGAAGTTTCCTCATAGGGTATGGGGGGGGCGACCCAGTCAGGGATGCCAGGTTGGATCTGTGATGCCATGCAGGCAGGATGATGCCAGGAGGCCTGAGCCCCTAACCCTAACCCTTTGTGTGTGGAGGGGGGGCTGGTTGTTGAAGTGAAGAAGCATCAGCTGGGGCAGAGGAAAACTCTGGAGTTGTATGCGTACCTTTTGATTCAGCTGTAGATTCACGGATCAGTGTAGCAAAGCTTTTACTTCCCACTTGTATGCAGAGCTCACTCTCCCCGCTGCCCTTCCTCCAAGAAGTTTTACAACTCTTTCTCCAAGAAGCCAGCCAACAAGAGGCAGCTCAGCCTCAAGATGCCTCACACCCGCTCACGAGTCAGCTTTCAGGGACTCTTGTACCCAAGTTAGGTAACTCTTCTACCTATTTTCCTATCCCAGATATATTCTCTGACACAATAAATGTAAGTTTTGTTTCTAACTTTATTAGAGCATCCTGCATATTTCTATCCTGTTTCTTTACTAGCTGACACACAGAGCTCCATTGTCTGAAGGAAGAAAGAACATCCCAGTTCAAAATCTTCCTGAAAACCCACCTCTCAGGAAGATGCTGCCTGCAATCCCGGTCTTGGGAAGGTGGGTTGAGGGGTGCTGTAAGGGAAGGGGAGACCACTAGTGTGGCCCCAGACAAGACTGACCAGAGGAGAAGCCTACAGGGAGGGTACACCCATTCTCAGGGCCCTCTGGACACCCAGGCACCAGGCCAGGTCTGGTGGTCCTCTCTAGCCTTCAGCGAGGCAGATGGACAGAGCTGGGCCAGCCACCTGACCCTGCCTCACGGACTCTTATCCACGGCACACCAGAGCTAGATGGGGCACTGGACAGCAGAAGGGACTGCGCTGTTCCTTCAGGCACCAAGGGGTGAAGAGGGACAGCCAGCAAGAACTGAGGGGCTTGCTTGGGGGGCACCATATGACCCAGCAGGTCTTCAAGGGAGTCCTTCTCACCTCTTTCAGATCCTGTCTGGCCCATTCCCATTTTGCCTTCCAAGATGGACCCTTTTCTAGTCACCTCCAGCCCCAAAGTCTGTGGCCCAGCTCCAAAGGGCGTGCATATAACACTCGTCTTTTTCCCATTCCAAAAGCTCTGGGGCTGAAACTGAAAGGGCTGGGGCCTTGTCCATATTAGACAGCCACCCCCAGCCTTCACAAGCCACCAAAATCTCTTTTGCAGTTCATCTTCTGGAGTTCAGAGCCATCATCCATAATAAAACAGGTTCCAGGGGTCCATTGGTCCATCCTTCCTTCTGCCTGTCCATCCATCCATCTGTCCTTAACCATTGCATCAACCCTCCGGGCAGTGCCAGACGGAGCTCCATTCTGTTCCCATCTTGGGGGGCAGAAACCGCCATAGCTGGTGACAGCTGGCTGCTGCTGCTGCTGCTGCCGCCTTGGGTGGGCTTCCACCCCAAGACTTTTACTTCACTCCTGTTTCTCAGAGGGGCAAAGCGTCACCTCGGACGCCACCTCCTGCCTTACAGCTTCCATCTTTTCTTGGGGAGGCAGTGGGGGTGCAGAGGTGGCTCTGCTGAAACTCCACAAGGAAGGCCGTGTGCTGCCCCAGGAGGACCTCCGCTTGAGCTCAGGGACTCTCACTAGACGCCCAGCCTCTCCTTTCACTTTTTAAAGCCAAGTTACTAGTCCTCATTTTAGAAGCATATGGACGGTACTGGGTCGCAAACTGACAGGATTCTAGGAGAAACAGGGGCCTGGCTGGAGGTTCAGAGTGGCGGAAGGGCATTTCAGGGCTCCTTGCAGAGCAAGACGTTGACCATTCTACCTCCTCCTCCCTCACCACTAGCCCTGCTGCCCATTCTTGGGCCACTGACCACCTGGCTTTGTTGCCTTCTGTCCCTTGTGTGCCTCATCTCAGCCAAAGCCTTTCGACAAGATCTAAAGAAGCAAACTCCTTGAAACACTGTCCTTTGGAGGCAGGGCAGCCATGCCAGGGAGAAGTAGCTAGTCCCTTCCCATCTCTCCTCCCAAGACACCATCTTAATGTTTCATAGAACCATAGAGTTGGAAGAGACCTCATGGGCCATCCAGCCCAACCCCATTCTGCCCTGCAGGAAAGCACAATCAAAGCACTCCCAATGACAGATGGCCATTCAGCCTCTGCTTAAAAACCTCCAAAGAAGAAGAGTCCACCACGCTATGAGGCAGCAGCGGATCCCGCTATAGGAACAGCTCTTACCATCAGGAAATTCTTCTTAATGTTCAGGTGGGGTCTCTTTTCCTGTACAGTTGTCCCTTCATCTTCACTGGGGTTTGGTTCCAGGACCCCCAGTGAATACTCAAATCCGTGAATACTCAACTCCCATTATATGCAATGGCATAGCAAAAGGGTGCCCCTGATATAAGATGACAAAATCAAGGTTTGCTTTTTGGATAATTATTTTTTTAAGAATATTTTCAAGCCTTGAATACTCAAATCCTTGGACACCAAATCTGTGGATATGGAGGGACAACTGTAGTTTGAACCCATTGCTCCGTGTCCTAGTCTTTGGAGCAGCAGAAAACAATCTTGCTCCATCCTCAGTCTGACATCCCTTCAAATATTGAAACATGGCTCTCATGTCCCCTCTCAACCTTCTCTTCTCCAGGCTCAACATGCCCAGCTACCTAAGCCGTTCCTCACAGGGCGGCGTCATGGCTTCCAGACCTCCCACCATCCTGGTCGCCCTCTCTGGACACGGTCTGGCTTGTCCATATCCTTCCTTGCCATGCCTGCCCCCCACACGCCCTGGACAGAACAACCCCTTATGCCAACTGCCCATTAAGGAGGAGGAGGATGGGGGCTCCTTGTGGACACAATCCTGTCACAAAAGCCTCAACAGCTGCTTTGGGGAGAAAAACAGCTGCATCAGGAGGCGAAGGGGGCGGCGGCAGCTGCAGTTTGGGATGGATGGCCTGGCAAGAAATGAGGAGTGGAGCCCCTTGCACGTCCTCCACACAGAGAGGAGGTAAAGGTTGCGAGGCGAGCCTTGCCTGCCTGCCGCTGGACATCCTCATTCCTCAAACGCTCTCCAGCTGAAAGGCCGCTGGGGGTCCACAGAGGGCAAAGGGGCCACGGGTGGTAACAGCCCCCAGCCCACGGGCCCTACAGGCGCCCTTGTCCTGCCCAAGGGGGGGCAGAGTCTCAAGACAAGTTTGGAAGGGCCCCCCGCCCACCCCTTCATCCCAGCATGGGTATCACCAAGGGGGCAGGGCAGGGGCCGGAGGGATCCCCTCGGGAGCAAAGAGTGGGCACGGCAGCCCTCTGCCAAGCTGAGGGGGGCACCTGGGCGCCGCCTGAGGATGCCCCCCCAAGGGGATCAGCCAAAAGCCTGTCCAGGCGGAGGGAGGGAGGGAGGGGGGGAGGCTCCGGCCCGGGCAAGGCGGGGGCGCCCCCTGGGCTCTGGGGCCCTTCTCTCCAGCCGGGGTGGGGGCGGCGGGGGGCCCCGGCTCCTGCCCAAAGGAAGCCCCCCTGGGCCGCCCACAAGCACAGAGGGGGTCATCTGCGCCCCCGCTGGCAAGGCCCCCCCGGAGGACCCGCCGTTGCCAGACGCCCCCGCCCACCCCGCGGCCCCCTCCCCGGTCGCCGGGCACCTGCTCCCTCCCGGCGCCAGCAAACCACGTGCTGTGCTGGGGGGCGTGGACAGCCCCCTCCCCTTCCCAGAAAAGGGGGGGGAGAGAGAGAGAGAGCGGCGCCGAGCTCAGCCCCCCCCCCCGCGCCCGGCCGTGCCCTTGCGAGGAAGTTTCCCACTCACCACCCCATGGACCAAGAACTCGAAAAGTTTGCTCTTCGTCGCCTTGCGCGCCCCGCCAGTCACTTCCTCCGCCGCGGCCATCGGCGTCGCCCCCGGCCCGCTCCGCCCGCCCGCCCGCCCGCCGCCTCCTCCTCTCCCGGGGCTGGCGGCTCTCCCGGTCTCTGCCTCGGCCTCCCGGCGGCGGCGGCGGCGGCGGCGTCTCCCTTCCCCGCTCGGGCCGCCCCTCGGCTCCTCCCGCCTGTCCGGCTCTCCTCCTGACCGCGCCGCCGGCCGAGGGGAGGGGACGGAGGGAGGGGAGGGGTCCGCGCGGGGCAGGGCTCCCGCGACGGCCCACGGCAGCTGCCCAAATTCCTCCGCCGAGAGCCCGCCGCCGCCGCAGCGAGGGAGGGAGGGAGGGGAGCCGGATCCCCCCGCGGCCTTTCCGGGAGGCCCCGATCCTCCGGCCCTGCTGCCCGCCCTGGCCGCCGGGGGCTCCGGGAGCGGGACGGGCCTGGCGGGGCGCTCCGCCTCTCGGCCTCTCCGCCTCCCCGGCCGGCCACACAATGGCAATGGCGGCGCCGCCTCCCCCTCCCCGCCCCTCCCTCCCTCCCTCCGCCGCGTCCAGGCCTCACCGCCCCCCCCCGCCGGGACCCTCTCGGCCGCCCAGCAGCCAACGGGGCGCCCCTCCCCGCCCCACGCCCCCCTCCCCATGCGCGGCGGCGGCGGCGGCGGCCCGGGAGGAAGGGAGCGAGCGGGGGGGGCGGGCTCACCAGCGCCCCGGATCAGGGCCGCCCCCGCGCTGCCCCCTCCCTCCCTCGCCCCCGGGGCTGCCCCCTCGCCCCCCACCCCACGGCCCGGCGCTTGCCGTCCTTCCCGGCGCGGCGGCGGTGACCGGCATCTCCGGCGCCCGTTTCCCTGGCAACAGAGGCGGCGTTGCCAGGCAACGGGCAGGGCGTGGTACCCACGGGAGGCGCCCTCGGCGCAGGAACCTTGTGGGATGGCGGGGCGGAAGGGACACCCCCCTGGGGGCAGAAGGGCGGCGGGGGCGCCTCCTCCCGTGCAGGAAGGGGCGCCCTCCCCGAGAAGAAGGGGCGCCCCCTACTGGCCGGGCGCGGAGGCGGCGGAGGGAAAGGCACCCCTTCGGACCCCCACGCCCCTCTCAGGGGAAGCGGCCTCGCTCCCTCCTCCCCACCGGAGGAGAGCTGGGGGGACCCCCTCCGCGCCCCCCAACCACCCGGGGCGACTGGCACCCGACCCCCCCCCCCCGCGGCTGCGGACTGAGGGACCCCCTCCCCCCCCTCCCGGGAGTTACGGGGCTCCTCCGGAGGGAGGGCGGGGAGGGAGCGCATGCGCAGTGCCGCCTCTTTCCTCTCCCGTGAAGGTCAGCCGAGGGGCGGGGGGGCGGAGGTTAACTCCTTCCGCGCCGGAGCAGCCGGACCGGCCCTCCCACGCGCGCTCCCGTGACCGGCGGCCCACTCCTTCCTCGCTCGCGCCCCCCCCCACCGACCCGGCCCCCTCCCCACGGGCACCCGAGACACGTGGGCGGCCCGCCCGGGGCTTGGCGGCGGGAGGCGAACGGGGCCGCTCACTCGCTCGCGGGGCCGGGACCCTCTTCCTGCGAGGAGGACCCCCTTCCGCCCCGTGAACGCCGCCACGTCTGAAGCCGTCCTCCGCGGAGGTGGGCCGCGTGTCCGCCCGGGAAGAGCAAGCAAGGCCGGAGGGGGTCCCTGTGGTCTCTCTCTCAGACCATCGGGGCCACGGGGGCTCCGAGCCTCTGGGCATCTCGCAGGAGCGAGTCCGTAGTGGACGTCCCGTGTGGCATGGGGTGGGACTAGATGGCCCTTGGAGGACCCTTTGATCCCACGGCTTGAATTGGAAAGCGAAGCGAGGGCGGCCCCGGCTGGCTGGCTGGCGCGGAGGGTTTCAGGCAGGAGCGGCCCTGACCCCTGCCTGGAGATGCCACCTTCCAGGGGTCCCCACCCGCCCACCGCCCATCTTCGGGAATCGGTGCATCTGGAGGGGTTGGGAAGACTTGGCCTGCCCGGCTCGCGTCCTGTCCCAGAAGCCTTTGTGAGCCACTCTGAGCTCTGCTGGGCCTGCGGGGGGGGGGCTCCGCTTGAAGGGCTCTCCGGGTGGCCCCCCCACTTCACTGACCAGCTGCCGGCCCTGGGGGCCTCCTTGAGGAGGGCCTGGGGCGCTTCTCCCTTGGCGGGCTCCCATGGACAAAGGGGGTATTCCTCTTGCGTGCGGCTCCCCCCTAGCAGGGCCCCCAGCGGCCTCTGGTTTGCACCCCCAAGACCCCCCCACAGGAGACCCCCCTGTCAGCTCAGTCCGGCCACAGGAGGCTGCAGCAGCCCCGCTGGTTCCAAAGTAGCCACGCACGGAGCCTGACCGGACGCCTCTTTTTGGGCCAGACCCAAGGAGGACCATCGGCTCAGCAAGAGGCGTCGCTGTTCGACCCTTGATTTATTGGGTCTACTCTTGTTGGGACCACGTGTAGTGGTTTCAGTTTTGAACTGGAAAACAATGGGCCATGGAAACCCACTGGGTGACCTTGGGCAGGTCACATTCTCTCAGCCTCGGAGGAAGGCAAAGGCAAACCCCTCTGAACAAGTTCTGCCAAGAAAACCCCGTGATGGGTTCACATAAGTCGGAAACAACAACAACAACAACAATTCTAGTTGGGTCTCACCGAGAGGATTCCGGCTTCCGTCTGTCCATCATCCTCCGACGCAAAGCCTTGGATGTGGCCACCTGTCTTCCTGTGCTGCTCAGCATGTAAACTGCGGCAAGCAAACACAGGAGGGAATCTGTTGGCTGTGGGTCCAACAGGGAGACTAGAGAGAAATGGGGGGCCCTCCTCCTCCTCCTCCCCCCACCCAGCCCCACAACCGAGCTTTTCTGGCACATGTCCAGTCAATGGCCAGCAGCCTTGTGTCCCCCCAACTGAGGAAGAAGCAGATCAGCTCTGCTCCCCTGCCGGAGTCCGGGGCACAGCTGGTGGAGCCCACTGGGGGCTGGGGCCAAGGCGGTGCTGCAGCCGGGAGGAGGCCTGTGGCTCGGCTGGGGTGGCACTCCAGCAGCCTCCGTCCCTGACGAGCCCAGCTGGCACCTGCCTCCACCTGGACCAGGCTACCCCTGTGGTTTTTGCCTGGGGCGGCGTTTGGGGAGTCTTGGGTGACTGCGGTCCCCCAAGAATCCTGATGCAGAGATGCTCGTGGGCTCTGCTTTGCGGGCCCTGCAGGGTCTGTGCTGGCCACTGCCTTGTGCCCAGGCACACTTGAAAGTGCTGAATTGCACGTGGCCATGATTCTCGAGGAAGCCTCCCACTGTTGCCCTAAGATCTGGGGAGCATGGGGGCTGTCTCTGCCCCAGCTGCTTGATGCCATCCAGGCCCCAAACCCCCATGACCCGTGCCTCGAGGGGCCAGGCAGGTGCCCTCTTGGTTGGCATTTTGCTGCGCTGTGAAGACCTTGTGCAGAAAGGCATTTGCTTCTTAGATTCCATGGAATGGCTGGCTTTTAATTTTCTCCCTCCTGTTATCACAGTTTGTCTTTTTATGCTGTGGCTGCTCTCAGTGGTGGTGACCGCTGCAAGGAAAGGGAGTGTGGCCTTTAGACAAGCCAACAGACCCCAATCTTTCTCTCTGCCATGGGAGCAGGGAGACATGCTGAAGGGCTGGACCACCACCGGGGAAAGAGAGGCATACAGGCTCCGAGGGTCCACTGGCCCAGGTGGGTCCTATGCTCCTATTGTGGCTTGTAAGAGGCTTTGCCGAGTAGCCCTACAGAAATACAGGCCCCTTCCAATGGCCAGAGAAACAAGCTGGGATTTTCTTCCCTGACTGGCAAGCCATGTGCAATTGCCCTGGGGATTTCATTGGAAGAGTGGGAGACAATTTGTGTTCATAAATGCCGTTCAAGGAGAGAAAGGAAAACCTTTGGTTGGAAGTAAAGAGGATCAGCAAAAAAGAGGACCCAAGAGGATACCAGGGAAGGTTCCAGATCACTGAACAGTCTGTGCGCGCTTAGAAGGGAATGCTGTGATTACCAAGAGCCACCATGAGGTTCTCAAAAGCTAGTCATGCCAAACTAATCTTACCTCATTTTTTGATAGGATTATAAGCTTTGTAGATAAAGGGATTGTCATGGATATAGTATATCTTGATTTCATCAAGGCTTTTGGCAAGGTCCCCCATGGTATGCTTATCAAATTCACAGAGGACACCAAATTTGGGGGTGGGGTAGGACATATCCCAGAGGGAATTCAACAGGACCTTGACAGATTGAAAGCTCGGCCAAAACTAATAAAATGAGTTTCAACAGAGGTACATTTAAGTACTACACTGAGACAAACAAAAGAAGAAGAGAAATATAGAATGTGTGACACCTGGCTCAAAGTAATACATGTGAACAGGATCTTTCTAGATCGCAAGTTAAAGATGAGTCAATGGTGAGTGTGATGTAGCAGCAAAAAGAAAAAGCCAGTGCAGTTCTGGGCTACATCAACAGGACCACAGTGTCCACATCAAGGGAAGCAGTAATGCCATTCTCTGAAGATGCCAGCCACAGATACAGGCGAAACGTCAGAAATAACTCTTCCAGAACACGGCCTCACAGCCCGGAAAAACCCCCCAAGGAAAATCAATGCCATTCTGCTTTGGTCAGGCCTCACCAGGAGCGCCCATCTCTGGGCACCACATTCTAAGAATAATATGGACATGCTAGGATGTGCCCATTGGTGGGTGACCAAGATGATCAAAGTTCTTGAAACTACCATGCCCTGTGAGGGAAAAACTTCGGGAGATGGGCATTTTTATCTTGGAGAAGACTGAGATGTGACATGGCGGCCATCTTTAACGATCTGAAGGGGTGTCATGCAAAAGAGGAAGCCGGCTTGTTTTCTGGTGCTCCAGAGACCAGGACAGAAAAATCAGTACATTCAATGACCAAAAAAGAGATTCTGCCTAAAGGTTAGGAAGAACCTTTTGACCGTAAGAGCTGTTTGACAGTGGAATAGGTTGCCTTGGTGTGGGGTGGGTTTTCCTTCAAACAGAGGCTGGATCATGGCCGTCTTTCAGGAGTGCTTTGGTTATGTATTCCTGCACGGCAGAATAGGGTTGGACTGGATGGCCCTCAGGGTCCCTCCCAACTCTTAACAGCCTATGGTTGGAGGCATTTGTCCCCAAAGAAGGGGATTTGGAGCATAGATCAGCCCTGCTCCACACCCACACGAACCCTTCTCATACCTTAACCCCCACTACAGGTAAACGCCACAGCTTCACCCCACTGCCTGCCGCGGCATGGGCATGCCTATCGCGTGCGCAAACACGGGCATTGCCCACATACTCCTATCCCTATTGATGTGGAGGGAGGGGTGGAAATGACACACGTGGACAGCCCCCACATCCAAACTCTCACGGCTAGACCAGCTGTGCTGCCAGCCCTGGGCACGGGGTGCAAGATTCATCCTCCCTCGCCCACTGTTTACGAGGTCTGCCTGTTAAATAACGAGACTGATGCAATAGCCCATCTTTATTTATATGTATTACAATTCTAATGCTTGTTCACTTCAATATACTCCCTGTTCACACTCATACACCTATGCGCTCTTGTTTTCCGCTGGTCGAAGGCGTGGAGCAGATCCGTTTCTGTCAGCTGTTTCAACATATCTGCCGTTTTCTTCTTTACTGCGTCAGTTGACTCAAAACGTACTCCTTTAAGCACTGGTTTCACTTTAGGCAAAAGAAAAAAAGTTGCATGGTGCCAAATCTGGCGAATATGGAGGATGTTCAAGTGTAGTAATGCATTTGTTGGCCAAAAACTGCTTCACAGAAAGTGCTTGTGAGCAGCCACATTGTCTTGAGGAAGAATGAAACCATTTTCCTACAGTTCTGGCCTTTGTCCTTCCTGACTCTTTCTCTCAGCTTTGTCAAAACATCCTTATAATAATGCTGGTTCACTGTTCTGGAACTCATTCTGCCAAAATTACGCTCTTGATGTCACAAAAAACAATGAGCATGGATTTGAATATGGACTTGCTTTGACGTGCTTCTTTCATTCTTGGTGATGATGGTGTTTTCCAGTGCATTGACTGTCGTTTTGTCTCAGGCTCATACTGGAAGATCCAGGTTTCATCACAAGTGATGATTTCTTGGGAAAGATGATTTGATTGTGTATTCCTGCATGGCAAAAAGGGGTTGGACTGGATGGCCCTTGGGGTCTCTTCCAAATCTATGATTCTATGTTGCTGCAGAATGCCAGCACAAATTTCCTTGCGGCGCTCTTTTTGCTCTGGTGTGAGGACCCTTGGGACCTTCTTGGCACAAACTTTTCTCATGTTGAGATCCTCATGCAAAATTTTCCACGCAGTGTCTGTCAATGTTCATGGCTTCAGCTACCATTTGGACAATCTTGAACAATCTGGCTGATTTTTTCCACAATTTCTTTGGTTCTTGAAATGGAGGGTCATCCAGGGCATTCACTGTCTTCCATATTCTCATGTCCTTCTCTGAATCTTTTGTGCACACGAGACATGCAGTTGTCTCTGTGGCCCTCAGTAAGTATTTGGAAAGATTCCATTGGTGCTTTGTTCGATTTTACTAAAAAATTCAAATTGACATGTTGCTCAACCTTTAAACTTAGCATTTTTCTGGCACACAACAGACAACACAGCTGCTTTAAACGACGACTGGCAATTAACTGAATGGCCGAGAGTGTTGATGCTGCTCAAGCAGGTTCAGACATGTTCAAGGTCACCACCACTCAAGCGTTCCCAATCAGTTCTCCCTGATTTGTCTGTAAGGTAGAAATGCGGTCTCGTTATTCAATAGACAGTACCTGCTCCAGCTGTTTCTTTCCTTTCTCATCCAAGCCTCCCGGCAGAAAGGAGGCCCAGTGACTTCTTTTAGCCATGGGGCTAATGAATGACCTCAGCAAAATATTGTGTCACCCTATTTGTCAATAGCCCATCAGGACAGAAAGAAAATTTACTCCCCCCCCCACAGTTGGGAAAGAATGGCAGCTGTTGACCTCAAGTTGCACAGTTCCCTGAGATCAGGGTCTCTTTTTATATATATATATATACATCTTTGCTTTTGCCAGATGGGGTGTCAGCCCCCCCAACTGACTTTAATATCAGAGGGTTGTTTCTCTTTCTCTCCAGACTCAAAGAGGGGAGTGCACCTCTTTTGTCTAGTCAGGAAGGAAACTACGGTACACAGAGAGTCCATCAAGGTGGCTGGAGTTTAGGTTGGGGGGCGTCTGTAATCCAAAATTTCTTCTGGGGGGTGGTGATAATATCTCCAAACATTGCTTTTTGCATTAAACCAGTTTTCTCTCTCTGCTAGAATTTCTCTATTTTTAAAAAATGTAGGAAGACAAAGTCAGTGCTCAAAAGTAATGAGTTACAAACAGCATAATTACTTTTGAGGGAGCAGCAGTTTAGCAATGTTACATTTCAAAAGTAACATAATGAGTGGGAATAAAGTTACTTTATTGGTATAACAGGTAACACTTTCCAGTGTAGTTTTAAAGGGCACTTTAAGATCTACCCAGAGGTATTTTGATGGAAATTTCCTAGTAGAAAAGTAAGAGGCAGCACAAGAAGGGATGTTACTTCCTTACTGGTGACAAATTACTACCTGAGCACTGTAATGAATGATCAGAATCAATTATTTTTAGGAAGTAACTGTCCAAGCACCTGCATATAGCTCTCTCAATATTTGGACGATCCTAGCAGAACTTGCTGAGTTTGCTCAGGTTAAAAAGCCATCTGTCCCTCCTTTGGCCTGGCCCTCCGTGAGCCCCCTGCTCTCTCTGCCCCCACCCAAAAAAAACCCTTTCTTTTCCATGCTGGCCTTTCTCTCACACCACCCGGATGCTCATTCCCCCCTTCGCCACCTCTTCTCCCCTCTCCGCTTTCTCTCTCTGGCTTGCAATGGCCCACAAAGCCAAGGGCAATTTATTTATTTACGTATTTACTCATTTATTCTTACTCCCGCACTTGGGGAGGGGGCAAGCTGGCCTTTGACAGAGTCCCTCCTTTCAATAAGACCCTGGTTGTGCTGATCAGTGGCTGTGTCGTGGTTGGAGAAGTCTGCCACCTAGTGGCTGGAGAGCGCAGCGCTGCGGAAGTACTGCAGAAGGTGGGACTGCTGTGAATTGCAAAAATGCCACTCCCTGGCTGAGGCCGGCCACTTCAGCCCTCTAAAGCAGGGGTGGGCAATTGTCAGGGGACCCCTTCCCTACAGCATCCCCTCCCTAAACATGTTGTTCTTATAAAAATCTGGGCCAAGGCCCTTATAGGCCAAGGAAAGGTCTTTTCAAGAAGTGAACCAAAAAAGGCCTCTCTTGAGCCTAAAGCTGCCCAGGGCAAAATCTGGCAAAATTGCCTCTGTTCTACCTTTCTGCATTTGGGGTAAAAAAAATCCAATGTTTTTGATTATAAAAAAGGGGGGGTCTGGAAGATTCACACACAGCCTGTGACCGGCTGAAAGGCAAGGACAGTGCCATTCCATGCGAAGTCGAAGGCTTCCACGGCCGGCATCGATAGGTTTTCCTTGAGTTTTTCCCTGGCTGTGGGGCCGTGTTCTGGAAGAGTTTATTCCTGACTTCTCGCCTGCATCTGTGGCTGGCATCTTCAGGGAATGGTGGGGTAGGCGTGTGTGTGGAGTTTATATACTTTGTGAACCCCCGCTGGGGAGTGCATGCAAACCTGTGTAACTGAATGGTCAGTTTCTGGGTGGAGATATGCACGGAGGATACGCGTCTGTGTGGCCAAAGGTCCATGTCCTCCCAACAGGGGCTCACAGTATATAACCCCCCGCCCTCCTACCCCCATCCTCTGAGGATGCCAGCCAGATGCCGGGGAAGGTCAGGAATACTCTTCCAGGCCGTGGCCTCCTCACAGCCCGGAAGGACCCGGGATTCAGCGCCCCCCAGTCCGGCGGCGTCCGGACCCTCGTGGCAAACCCCGCTCCGTCCCCCCGGCCGGCCGCCCCCCGCCCGCAGCCATGGGGGGCCGGGAAGGGCTGGCGAGCGCCCCCAGTGGCCGCCGGTGGGTCAGCGACCGGCCGCAGGGGAGGGGTGGAGGCTTCCTGCCGGATGTCCCGCCCCTCCAGCGACCCTCGTGCCCGCTTCTCCGCCCCCCGCCCGGAAGGAGGTCTCGGCGACTTCGGGGGAAACCAGGCGTGGGGCCCCCCCAGGAAGGCGCCTTTCCCAGGGAGGGGCGGCCCCTCTTTCGGGGGGCTCCGCGGGGGGAGGGGGGCCTTCGGACAGCGGCCCTCCCCCCCGGCCGCCTCTCCTTCCTCGCTGGACTGCCGCTCCCAGCATCCTCCTCCGCGGGCTCCCCGTGGCCCCCACTTCTGCGCTGGCCCGGGCCTCCGGAAGAGCACCCCGTCAGCCCGGGGGGGGGGTCGCCCCGTGGGAACCCGGAGCCCTCCCGCCTCGCCCCGCGGAAAAGCCTCGGCCGAAGGCGCGGAGGATGGCGGGAGAGGCTTCGTCCCCGCCGGGTTTGAGTCTGAACTCCGAAGCAGCTGCCCAGGGTGCCGGGCTGGACCCCGTGTCCCCCCTCGCAGGCCTCACCGGGGAGGGGGCGCTTCTGGGCCGAGGCTGCCGGGAGAAGGGCCGGGGTCGCAGCCGCCGCAGCGGAAGAAGCCCCCGACCCGCCCCCGCCCTCTTAAGAGCCCCCCCGCATCAGCCGCACCGGGGAGGGGGAGGGGCTGCCGCTTCTGGGAGGGGGCGACTCTGCTTCTGCTTCTTGGGTGGGGAGCCCTGTAGGCAGGCAGGCAACACCCGTGTGTGTGTGTGCGTGCGTGTCCGCGTGTGTCCGTCCCAGTGCCTTGTGGCCCCCCATGAATTTCACTGGCTTTTTGTTGGAGATACAGCATTCCTCCTCCACACACACCCCCACTTGCTAAGTTTAGGGAACTCTTTGCATGCTTAGGTTCCTACCCCTTTTCCTCAACCTGGCTGAGTTGTTTTGCAGCTCATGGAAACTCTGACATGGGGGGGGGCTGTTAAGCCAGCCATCCGGCAGCTCCGGGTTTCAGTGCTTTCTGGCTCTCCGTCTTCCCCCTCCTCGGAGAAGAAGCCTCCTCGGCAGGAGCTCCGCTTCTCTTCCACGCACCTCGCTCAGCATGCGCCAAGAAGAGGCTCCCTTACAAGTGATACTAGGGGGTCCTGTTTGATTATCTTATCCTAACCTTCCTTTCCTTAGTTAAGTAGGCTACCTTTTGTCTTCGTAGATTGCAAGACTTGTTAGGAAACACTTTGATAGTCTCTTAAAAGAACCTTTTTTTCTTGTCTTTGTTTTGTTTGACTGCCTTTAATGACTGGGTGACTTAAGAGTACTTACCAATGCAAATCGAGGCTGGTTCACTTTGTGTCTTCACTTAACTCTGCTTAGTAAACTGAAGCTTTTCTCAAGAAGATATTCCCAAAGGGCTTGCTCCCTGGGATCTTTAATACATTTTTTATGCTCATACACCCGAACACTCTTCTTAGGTAAGGAATCAATAGGGGTCTACGGTCCTGATCAAGGGAAGCCATAGTGCCACTCTATTCTGCCTTGGTCAGGCCTCACCTGGAATACCGTGTCCAGTTCTGGGCACCACAATTCAAAAAGGATATTGAGAAGCTGGAATGTGTCCAGAGGAGGGTGACCAAAATGGTGGGAGGTCTGGAAGCCATGATGCCCTATGAGGAACGGCTTTGGGAACTGGGCATGTTTCGTCTGGAGAAGAGAAGGTTGGTTGGGGACATGAGAGCCATGTTTAAATATTTGAAGGGATGTCATACTGAGGATGGAGCAAGCTTGTTTTCTGCAGCTCCAGAGACTGGGACATGGAGCAATGGGTTCAAAACTACAGGAAAAGAGATTCCACCTAAGATCATAGAAGCGTAGAGTTGGTAGGGACCCCTGGGGGCCATCCAGTCCAACCCCCTTCAAAGCCTCCAAAGAAGGAGACTATCACACTACAAGGCGGTGTATTCCACTTCTGAACAGCTCTTACCCTCGAGAAGTTCTTCCCAACAGTCAAAAACAAACTCAAACTCCCAGCAAGCCTTTAAAAAGAGAGTTGAAAAATGAAGACTGTCCCTTCACACAAGCTCACCTTCTGCTGCTTTTCCAACCTAAACATGAGGAAGAACTTCCTGACAGCAAGGGCTGTTCCGGACTGTGGTGGCGTCTCTTCTCCTTCTTTGGAGGTTTTTAAACAGAGGCTGGGTGGCCATCTGTCATTGGGAATGCTTTGATTGTGGATTCCCGCATAGCAGAAGGGGGTTGGGCTGGATGGCCCTTGGAGGTCCCTTCCAACTCTGTGATCTTATAATCCTGGAGATGGTTTTGCCAGTTCCTTCCTCTGAGATAGCGCCTACAGCACCTGGTATTCCTCGGCGGTCTCCCACCCAAGTCACTGCTGAGGGAGGGGAGTTCAATCAGCTCCGGAAAGACGCCAGACCCCCCCCCCACTCCGTTTCCACAGAGGAGGAGGAAGAGGTCTCCGCCCCGCGCTTTCCCAAAGTCGGACCTTGTCACGTGCCACAGGGGTCCGGGAAGGGGGGTTGTTGCTGTGGCAGCCCCCCAGGCCAGCAGTTAGCCCAGCGGGTCCACCGCCCCGGACTGGCCCCCTCCCTCCCCAGGGAGAGCCAGGAGGGGGCGGCCGGGCCGCGGGACAGGCAACGGGGTGGGATGCCGGCGGAGGACAACGGGTGGCCGGCCGGCCAACATGGGGCGGTTCATCTCCTCCCCGCCCTGGCCACGGACCGGCTCCGGGCCCAGCTGGCCCAGGAAGAGCGGGGCCCCAGGGGCCCCTCGGGGCCAGCGCTGGGCAGCCAACCTCCCGGGCCCTCGCCTCCCTGCTGGCCTTCCTGGGGGTGGGGGGTGCACGGCTTAGGGAGACCCCCTTCGTCCGCCTTCGCAGCCAGGGGCGTCGGGGGAGGGGGGTCAAGCGGGGTTCCTCTGGGCGGCGCTTCGGGGCCCGGCAGCCGGCCTGGCTTCGGCTTCGGGGGGCTTCGAGGCTTCGGCGGGACGAGCCCACCCGAGGGAGTCTGCTCCCCCCGGCCCCGGAGCCACTCCGCCCCGCGGGCGCTACACAAACAGGACCAGAAATGGGGCGCAGCAGCCAGGATCGGGACCGCGGGTGGCGGGGAGGCAGACGGGGCGGGAAAGGCTCGCACCCGCGGCCGCCCTTGGCTGGCCTCCGGAGGGAGCGGCCCAATCGCGACGCCAGAGGAGGGGTCCGACCCGGCCACCGACCCCCCGACCCCCCACCCGGAGGCGCGAACCGCTGGGCTGCCTCGCCTGAGAATGCCCCCGCCCCCTCCCCCCGGGACCCCGCCGGACCCCCAGCCCAGGTTGGCCGCCAGCCCCCGGTCCGGCGTGGCCGCAGCAGAGGGACGGCCGGCTCCCCGCCGCCCCTCCTCCCCCCGGCCGCCCGAAGGTGGGTCCCGTGGGCCCGTCTCACGTGGAGCCCGCCGCAAGGACCGCCCCCCGCCCCGCGCGGCCCCGCTTACCCTTCGGCCGCCGCCCTCCGTCCGCTGCTGCCTCGGGGGGGAAGGGGCCGCCTCGGCCGCCTCTCCGGACCGCCGCGCTGCCGCTGCCCGGCCGCCTCCCGGCTGCGTCACCAGGGTGGGCGGGCGGGGGGGGGCTCAGGTGGGCCGGAAGGAGCGGCCGCGGAGGGGGAGGGGGGAGGGGGGAGGGGCGCCTTCGCCGGGGGGGGCTCCGCCAAGACCGAGCCGCCGCCGGGGCCGGGAGGGGAGGGAGGCGAAGACAAAGAGCAGCCCCCCGCCCGAGGCTGCCGAGGCTGCTGATGCTGCTGATGCTGCCGCGGCCGCCCGTCGGGTTTCCATGGGAACCGCAGAGCAGTGCCCGGTTGCTGGGGCGACGGAGGGATGCCGCCGCCGCCAAAGGATGGAGCCCGGCCGGGAGGCCCCTTCGCAGCCGGCCCGCACCGGGCAGACCCTGGCCCGCGCCCCACCCGCCCGGGCGTCCACGCGGGAAAAGGCCCCGGCGTGGCTCCCGTGGGGCGCGGGGGGGAAGGTAGCCCTGGGCTTCCCCCGCCGCCCCCCAGTTCGCCAAGATGGGGGGCAGCCCCGCCCGCGCTCTGCAGAAGTGCCGAAGCCCCCCGCCCCCGCCCGGGACACGCCGGATGCCCAGCCGTCCAGGGGGGCACGGGCCCCCTCGGGAAAGAAGAGCGGGGCGGGGAGGAAACCTGGGGTCCCGGGCGCCTGGCGACGGAGGGGTGGCGCTGGCTGGCGGCAAGCGAGGCTTCGCCAGGAGGGAGAGCGAAGGCTCAGTCTGGGGGAGCCCCCAAGGCCTCGCCCGACCTGGGCGAAAGGGGCGTCAAAAGCAAGAGGGGGGCACCTTGGCAGGCGAGAGCCAGGGGCCGCGGGGGTCGCCAGGCCTCGGGCCCCCCAGCTGCGACCCCGCCGGCTGCCCACGGCTCTGGCCAGCGCGCTTGAAAGGGATGCCGCCAAAGCAGGAAGGGGGCAGCGAAGGGTCATCTTCGGGGGGCCAAGCGGGGGGGGGGTTTGCAATGTCTGGGGCTGGTCATCCTCCGGAGGGAGACAGGAGGGAAGCGCAGCAAATTATGCGTCTCTCGGAATGGATGCCAAAGCCCCCCAGTGACACCCAATGGGAGAGAGATTCAGGGCAGAAAAACGTACAGAGCGTCGTTAGAGTGTGGGACTCACTGCCACAAGAAGTGGTGCTCTTGCCAACGCGTTGGGAGGGGCTAGAAAAATCCATGGCGGGTGGGCTGATCCCTGGCATCAGGGAGGGAGGGAGGGAGGGAGGGTGGCGAGGGGAGCCGCCTCAAGCCTCGGGGGAAGCCCTGCTGTACCGGGACGCCTCCTTACTGTAAGGCCTCGGCCGTCTGGGCCCCTCCGGCAGCCCTTGGGCAGCACCCGGCCCAGGTCACGGGCCAGGCGGCTCCTATGAAACTAAAGGCTCATGCATAACGTGTCAAAGTTAGCAAGCAGGGCTCAGGCTGATGGCGGCGTCACCCCAAGAGCCGCGGGCGGGTGGGGCAGAACAGCAGGCCGTTTACCCAGCCTGCCCAGTCAGCATTGGCGGGGGGGGGGCAGGTCAAGAGAGGGGCCCTGCTGGCCTCGTATCTGAGGAAGGAGACAGCCGGGAGGAGCCCCTGCTTTGCAGCCCCTGACCCTCCTCCTCCAAAACCTCCTGCTGGCTTTTTTAAAAAACAAGAAAACCGGTGTCCGAAAGAGAGAGGAAGACGCAGCAGAAAGAAGCAGCCGCCCTCCTGGCAGAAGCTGCTGCAAAATGCAAGCCAGCCAGGCACGTCTGAGTGTGAGAGAGCCGGGGAATTTGCGGGTTGTCTTCCTCAGAAAGGGCTTCTTCCTTCCTTCCTTCCTTCCTTTCTTGTCCTTCCTTCCTTCCTTCCTTCCTTCCTCATAGATCCCCTTCAGCCCATCTTTCCAGCTGCTCTTAACTTGTCCTTCTCTCCCCTCCCTCCCTCCCTTTCCACCTTGGTCTCCTTCAGCTTCCTCCCTGAGTTCAACCTGCAAAAGGAATTTGTGTGTGTTTGCCAATGCACCTTCAAGGCATTTCTGACTACGGCAAACCTACCATGGGGTTTTCTGGGCAAGGTTTGTTCAAAGGGGGTCTGCTTTTGCCTTCCTTTGAGGCCGAGAGAGTGTGACTTGCCCAAGGTCACCCAGTGGGCATTCATGGCTAAATAAGGATTCAGACCCTGGTCTCCATAGTCATATTGCAATGCTGAAACTTCCACAACATGCTGGCTCTTTTAACAGAAGAATATAAAAAATATACATTAAAATTTGGAGTAATCTTACTGGGAACAAAGGCTTTATTGTTGTCACTAAGCACACCAGTATCCCATTAGTATTATGTGAGAGGCATTGGCCTAGAGCAGTGGTTCTTAGCCTTTTATTTATTTTATTTATATTTTTTTATTTAGTTAGTTAGTTATACCCCGCTCTTCAGCCACAAGGCTATCAGAGCGGCTTACAAACTGTTTTAAGCAATAGCCATTTACACATCTACACTGCATTAAACAGTTTCCAATGTGTGTTAACTAATTGCCCCCACAAGCTGGGTACTCATTTTACTGACCTATGGAAGGACGGAAGGCTGAGCGAACCTTGGAGCCGGCTGGAATCGGACTTGCAACGTGGCGGCTTGCAGGACTGGCATTTAACCACTGTGCCACCAGGGCTTTTCTTTACCATAAGGACCCCCTTTAAATAGCTTTTGTTGTCCCAAGACTTAACTCAAGATTTAAAACCCTAATAATAATAGCTAATAATAATAGCTAACAACAACAATATAATTACACCATCCATTAAACCTTCCCTCAGAGACACTCTTGCTTCTTCCTGCAAGTTTGTGGCTGGAGTGGATTGAATGGCAATGTGCAGGCCAAGCCAGCCAGCCTTTGCCTTGGTTCCTGTCACATGGCTGTTCCACTACAGGGAGGAGGTGGGCCAAGCAGCCTTCAAGCCTTTGTGGACCCCCTGTGAGGACATTGCGGACCCCAAGTTAAGAACCACTGGGCTAGAGAATGCTGGAAAAGGAACAATGCAACCAGACCTTGAGAAGGGTGCTGGCAGGGGGATTCTGGGATGTGTAATCCAAGAGTAACTTTCCCAGGCTCTGAATGCAACCTAGAATCATAGAATCATAGGGCTGGAAGGGACCCCAACAACCATCCCATTCGATCGGCTTCTGCCCTGCAGGAACACACAATCAAAGCCCTCATGACAGATGGCCATCCAGCCTCTGTTTAAAAACCTCCAAAGAAGGAGGCTCCACCACACTCCGAGGCAGAGTATTCCACTTCCAAATAGGTCTTACTGTCAGGAAGTTCTTCCTAATATTCAGGTGGAATCTATTTTCCAGTAGTTTGACCCCATTGCTCCATATCCTAGTCTCTGGAGCAGCAGAAAACAAGCTTGTTCCATCCCCAGTATGACATCCTTTCAAATATTTAAACATGGCTATCATGCCCCCTCTTCACCTTCTCTTCTCCAGACGAAACATGCCCAGCTCCCTAAGCCACTCCTCACAGGGCATAATAGCTTCCAGAACTCCCACCATCCTGGTCGCCCTCCTCTGGACACATTCCAGCTCGTCAACATACTTCTTGAATCGTGGTGCCCAGAACTGGACACAGGATTCCAGGTGAGGTCTGACCAAAGCAGAATACAGTGGCACCATTACTTCCCTTGATCTAGACACTCCTATTAATGTAGCCTAGAATTGCATTGGCATTTTTTGCTGCTGCATCACACTGCTAACTCATGTTCAGCTTGTAGTCCACTCTTTCTTTACTTTGAGGAAATCTACACCATTATGTTAATTGCTAATAAACAAAAAATATTATGTTAGTGCCTATAATATAGTTTTTTAACTAAATTATTGGTGGCAAATTATGTAATACAGTAGGCCCCTCTTATCCACTGGGGATTGGTTTGGGGGCGGGGGCGTGGATTCTGAAAACCATGAATAATAGTGAACACCATTGAAAATAATGGGACTTCTGGTTTAAAATACCATAGAGTTGCCTTGGAGGGCCTAGAAAACGGCTAGGGAGGACACATTTTCTAGGAAGACTCTATGGTAGGTGTGCTGTTTTGTGTCCCATGGATAATTAATCCATCGATAACGGGGGTCCTACTGTAATCTGAACATCCTGTACGGTGAATAGGTTAGGTTACATTGACCTGAGATAAACTTATGGGGCCCCAAAATAAAGCATTGCAGGGCCCCCCCAAATTCCTTAACCCCCCCCCCCAGTACCAGTCGGATACCTCCCTCCACTTCCAAGCCCCCAACCCTCCCTGCCAGCCAGACTAACCCTTCAATGCTCCTGATCCCAGCTGGCTCAAAACCTGGAGCCCCCCCTCATAAGAAGGGGCCCCACTTCGTTTTGATATTTAGCTCAAGTATTGGCTATTCACCCGCATTCCCCGTGGGTGAGTGCCTCCTTCTTCCACTTCTTATACATGCCCTCCCGTCCAGTCAGTTCAATGTCTCCAGAGCAACATCTGGCCAGGCAAGGGTGCTGGCCATGCCAAGCAGGGGGGCAGGGGGGCCCCTCCACCACCACCCCTCCTGCGCAGGGCTTTGGTCTGCCTGCCCACCTCTTGCAGGGCCGGAGGGAGCAGTCTCTTGGCCATGCCCCCCCACACACACAAAGGGATCTGAGGGCGCTTGGGGGCAGTGTCCAGCAGCTGCACCTGGGAGGGGCCCCGTGGCCCAGATCCAGGCCCCAGGGCCTAGTGGTGCTGCAAGGTAGCCCCCACAAAGATGTCCATCCCACCCCTAGTAGGGATCTTGGATGAGGAGGAGAAGAGAGGCCCTGCCAGCCCTCCAGGGCCCTGTGGCAAAGGAAGAAGAGGCCAGGAAGAGGCCTAGGAGGCCCAGCGGGACGCCCCCCTTGCAGCCAGGAGAAGGCTGGACCCAGCGGCAAAGGGAGGTAGAGTCAAAATCTACAGGATGTGAAAGGCACTGCTTATTGCGTTAAAAGCGTAATTGAAAATGTAGCTTTGACTGAAAAAGAGAAATTGTCAAACCACCCTTGGAGAAAAATTTGGCCGTGGTTTAATGAGACAACCCCAACAAGAACCCCAACAAGATATCTTTAAACAATTTTTTTATTATTTTTGTATTATTATTTTTTATCACTTTTTATTAAGTTTTTCTTTTCCAAATACGTATACAGTTGTCCCTCCACATTCACGGATTTGGGATTCACGGTTTTAAGTATTCACGAGTTGAAAATATTCTTAAAAAAATAATAATCCAAAAAGCAAACCTTGATTTTGCCATCTTGTATAAGGGACACCATTTTGCTTCTATGCCATTGCATATAATGGGACTTGAGTATTCACGGATTTGGGTGTTCACGGGGGGTCCTGGAACCAAACCCCAGCAAATAAATGTGAAGGGACAACTGTAATTGGAATGTGTAACTTCTAATTATGGTATAAAGGTATAAATATAATGTTTATGGGGGGTTGCATTATTGTTACGGCCTTTTGCAGTTGGGTGTATTATTCTGTAGAACGGTTTTATGTCAATACAAAAACCCCTAATCCCCCTCCTGGGGTTTAGGTAAGGCAGACTGTCCTGCCGGTGCAACCCTTGAGAGCCATGCTCGTAAATCCTCCCGCGTGTCCACCTGACTAGGCCATGGGCTGGGGAAGGTTCCTGGGGCCACTGGCCATAGAAAAGTGACCCCTTCGCCGCCGCCGCCACGCTCCCTTTCCTTCCTGCGCTCCCTGTCCTCCAGCCTTGGGCCCGTCTGTCCGCACGAGGGTGGGGACACATCCGAAGTATTTGCTAGGATCGGCATCTCATAGCCAAAGCGTAATCATGTCTGGCCCCGGAAGCCCCCATAAGGCTGGCAGTCCGGATGGGCTCCTGGCATTCGTTCTGCACCGCCACTGTTGCCTCTTTTTAGGAGTCACCCCAAGTGCGCTGGTGGGATGGAGCGGTCTTCCGCTTTATAAAAAAGCAAAACAGAAAATACCCATCCGTTTCCTCGCCCCAGGGAGCCATGGCGAAGGCGGAAATCCAACATGGCGGCAGTGGCGCTTGCCCTGCGAGCCAGCCCCGCCCCGCTCTTGCCAGCCAATCAGCTTTGCGCTTCCCTGCGGATTTCTTGCTGTCGGATTGTCCAAACGGCGGGAACGCTGCCCGGCGGCCGGCACTTTGTGAAGAGACGGGGGAACCGCCAGGGCTTTTCCGGGGGTCCTGGGGGCGCCTCCCTCCCTCCCTCCCCGGGGCCCCTGCCTGACCCCCCGCCGGCCTGTCGACACGCGTCTTCAGGGCGGCACGTGAGAATAGGCGCCCCCTCCGACGCGTGAGCAGGGAGGAGGAGGAGGAGGAGGAGGAGGAGGCGCGCTCCAGCCGGGGAGGCGCCATTTCCCAGCAGCCACCGGGCGGCCGGTCGCGGGGCGCGCTGGGGCCTGTAGTTCTCCCTCCCTCCCCTCCCTCTCCGGTCGCCCTGGAGACTCGGCTTCCCGGCGGCGCCCGGGGCCCGGCGGCTGGTGACGTGTCGCGCGCCCATTGGCCCCGGCGCCGGAGGGGGCGGGGCGTGCGCACGCGGCAGCAGCTGTTCTGTTGCGACAGAAGGGAAAGTGCGCCGAAAGCCGGGAAGGGAGGCAGGAAGCGGAGCGCGAGGCCGGCCGGCAGGGAGGGAGGCCGAGAGAGAGGCCGGGGACGCCGGCGCCAGGTGAGTGGGGCCCCGCGGAGGGACGGAGGGAAGGAAGGACCCGGATCCGGACCCGCCCGGCCGGCCCGGCTGACCGCCTTCCGCCTGCCTTCCAGCGCCCGCCCGCCCGCCATGCCGTCGGACTTGGCCAAGAAGAAGGCGGCCAAGAAGAAGGAGGCGGCCAAGGCCCGGCAGCGGCCCAAGAGGAGCCCCGAGGACGAGCCCCCGCCGCCCGCCGAGCAGCCCCGGCAGCCCCGGCAGCAGCAGGAGGACGGGCCGGACCCGGCGCGAGGTCAGCCGCCGCCGCCCCGGAGACGCTCCCCGGCCAGCCAGCCCGCGAGGGAGGGAGCGGGGAGGGAGGGAGGGAGGGTCTGTGCCCCCCAGGCAAGCTCAGCCTGAAGACCCCCCCACACACACACCCCTCCCTGGAAGGGAGTGAGCGTTACCTCCTCCTGCGCGGTGCTAACAAGAGTTAGGCAGAGTCCCACTGCCTCGGAGCCGAGATCTCTCTAGCTTCTCCTCACGGAGGCGCCTGGCACATTTAGCCTGGCTCCCCGCCAGCGAGGCCGCAGCCCCCGGGCGCCCCTCGGCCAAGGGAGGGAGGGGCCGTGGGGGAGGGTCTTTGCCCGCCCGCGACCCCCCAGGAAAGCTCAGCTGGAAGACCCCCACCCACCCACCCACCCACCCTCCCTAGCCCCCCCTGACCGGAGGCCCCCTGCCCTCGCACACAGATGTGGACGCCGTCACCAGGGCCGTGGAGGAGTTCGAGATGAAGAAGGCGGCCGCCCGGGCCGTGACGGGGGTCCTGGCCTCCCACCCCAACAGCACCGACGTCCACGTCATCAACCTCTCCCTCACCTTCCACGGCCAGGAGCTGCTGAGCGACACCAAGCTGGAGCTGAACTCCGGGCGGCGCTACGGCCTCATCGGCTTGAACGGCACAGGTGAGGGCAGAGAGGGGTGGAGCGCTGGGGGGACCCGGGACCAAGCAGAATCCCACCCGGGCCTGGGGTCCGGAGCACTCAGCCCCTGGCTCAGCCAAGCACAGGAGCAGCCCCGGGCCTCTCTCTGCGTTTGCAGGGGGGGTCCCCCATAAGGGCAGCTCTCAGTTGGACCGGCAGCCCCTTTCCAAGGCGGCTTGTGATTCCCCAGGAGCTGCTCCAGTGCTTCCACGGACCTGCAAAGGGGGGTGGGCTGCACTGGAGCAAGGTGAGTAGGAGGCCGGCGTGTTGTTATGGATCAGAAGCACAGCCGTCGCCACCTTTCAGGCTCCCGAAGGCGTGTAGGATGGGACCTCTGATCCCGCACAAACTCCCATGTGCCCAGGGATGTCATGCCAGTGGGCTGAGCACCTAGGAAGGAGCAGTCAGTGTGAGCGGTGGTCTCCCAGGAGGACATCATTGCCTCTGGCATGCAGGGGGAGTGGAACACCGGCAGCCCCCATAGGCATTGGGCGTAACACCCCAGGGACGCCTCCCCCAGACTCTTCTGGCTTTCCCAGCAAAACAGTCCCTGCTTAATTAGAAGTGAGGAAGAAATGAGCAAAAGAGAAATAGTGGTTTTGATAAAACAGTGTTTCTCAGTCTATCTGATATAGTGTCCTGGCCTTTGCAATGTTTTTGATTGATTGCTTTCTATTGTGGAGTGTTTTTGGACTTTAAACTCACAAAGCATTGTATCAGAAGATTTGTAGGGGTTTTGGTAGCATGAGGTAAAATTTGTTATCCCAGTTCTAACGAAATGGATGACAGATTTTTTTGCTTCAGAGGTGAGATGTTGAAGATAGTACAGAAACGTACCAAAAACATGTGCTAGGGCCAATACTGATGGACAAACATTCAGAATAAAAATTAGGTTTGATTTTGAAGCAAACATTAGCCCTGCTCTATAGTGGGTTTTTAGCCAGTAACAATCTTTTACAAGGAAAAGCATAAAGGGCATACACACAGCACAAAGATTAAGTTTTAAAATATTCAAGCACAGCGAAGGTAAGATCTCTTTTTGTAAAAAATACTTTTGATTGGGAGGGTGGGGGGTGTCTCCCAGCACGGGTTAATGCGGTCATTGTCCTGTCCTTGTCTGTTAGTCCAGCCGGGTGGACCGTTCCACACTTCTGTGACCCTCTGCCCATTTCGCCACTGATTCCAGTCTCTCTTTGTGCGATGTAAAGATCCATTGTGGTGTTTGTGAACACCGTGGTGGTTTGGGAGGAGGACTTAGAGTTGGCCCACACCTGTGGGGGTACAAGGAGATCTTCCACATCCACAGCTCTTTAGGGGGCTTTGGGGGGCAGGGGATCCTGCAGAAGAGGCCCCTCAGCTCACCAGAGGAGTGGTCCCATCTCCTCCTCCTCCAGGGAAGTCCATGCTGCTGTCGGCCATCGGGAAGCGGGAGGTGCCAATCCCCGAGCACATCGACATCTACCACCTGACCCGTGAGATGCCCCCCAGTGACAAGACACCCCTGCAGTGTGTGATGGAGGTGGACTCGGAGAGAGCCATGCTGGAGCGGGAGGCCGAGCGCCTGGCTCACGAGGACGGTAACGGACCCTTCTGCCGGGGCAGGGGAGGTCTGGAGCCACATGGGGCCCCTTCCTCAAATGACCGGCTGTGCCCAGGGGGCTGGGTCAAAGGGCATAGCCTCCAGCCACTGACCTCCTTCTTCCTCTCTCTCCCAAAAGCGGAATGCGAGAAGCTGCTGGAACTGTACGAGCGGCTGGAGGAGCTAGATGCCGACAAGGCGGAGATGCGCGCCTCCCGGATCCTCCACGGGCTGGGCTTCACCCCCCTCATGCAGCGCAAGAAGCTCAAGGACTTCAGTGGCGGCTGGCGCATGCGGGTGGCCCTGGCCAGGTGGGTGCCGAGGCAGAGCGGGGGTGTGGGACGGGTGGGTGGGCAGCCTTCCCTCTGGCCCTGCCCCTCACCGCTGCCCCTCCCCACGCAGGGCCCTTTTCATCCGCCCCTTCATGCTGCTCCTGGATGAGCCCACAAACCACCTGGACCTGGACGCCTGTGTGTGGCTGGAGGAGGAGCTCAAGACGTGAGTGCGGGGAGGGGGTCTTCTCCTGGGAGGGGGCTGAGGGGGGCCCAGTTTCCCTCAAGCGCCTCCCACTCCCACTCCCACTCTTGGCCTGGCAGGTTCAAGCGCATTCTGGTGCTGATCTCCCACTCCCAGGACTTCCTCAACGGCGTCTGCACCAACATCATCCACATGCACAATCGCAAGCTCAAGTACTACACGGTGAGCAGGGGCTGGGGGTCCTGTGAGACCCTGCCCCTCCCTGCCTTGAGCATTGGGTCTGGGGGCCTCTTTGGGCTGGAGGCTGGCTGGCTGGGGGTTGAACTGGACGCCATGCAGAGCAGCCTGTCCTTCCTGTAGGGCAACTACGACCAGTATGTCAAGACCCGGCTGGAGCTGGAAGAGAACCAGATGAAGCGCTTTCACTGGGAGCAGGACCAGATCGCCCACATGAAGGTGGTGCTTCCCCTACCACGGCCTCCCCTCCCACCCTGCCCAGGCTTCACTGGGGGGGGGGCTGTGGGTGGGACAGCCCTTCCTTGGCACACGCACGTACATACATGTGTGGAGAAGAATGCCAGCCTCTCTTGCTCCCTCCCTTGGTTGTATTGCAGAACTACATTGCCCGCTTTGGCCACGGGAGCGCTAAGTTGGCCCGCCAGGCTCAAAGCAAAGAGAAGACCCTCCAGAAGATGATGGCCTCGGGGCTAACTGAGCGGGTCATCACGGACAAGGTGAGCCCCTAGGGAGGGGCGGGGGGAAGGGGGGCTCTCCCTTGGAGGCGTGAGGGAGCGGCCTGGCCCAGAGCCTGACTGGGGTCTCCTCCTCCTTTGCAGACCCTCTCCTTCTGTTTCCCTCCGTGTGGCAAGATCCCTCCACCGGTTATTATGGTGCAGAACGTGAGCTTCAAATATAGCAAAGATGGGGTGAGCAGGAGAACAGTAATGGGGGGGGGCTTGCTCACTGCCATCCTCAGGCACTCACTGTCCCTCTCTTTTGCGGCGGGGGAATGTTCAGCCCTGGATTTACAACAACCTGGAGTTTGGCATTGACCTGGACACACGTGTAGCCCTGGTGGGGCCCAATGGGGCTGGCAAGTCAACACTTCTCAAGCTCCTCACAGGGGAGGTACGTGCCCCCCTTTGTCCTGGGCTGGGGAGGCAGGAGGGCAGGGTTGGTCCCAGGGAAAGACTGACAGTCACCTCCCCTCCCCTCCCCTCCCCTCCCAGCTTCTGCCCACAGATGGCATGATCCGCAAGCACTCACATGTCAAGATTGGTAGATACCACCAGGTATGTGGGGGCACAGTTGACTCCTCTCTGGTTCCTTGTCCTTTGCCCAGGGAGGGGGAAGAGGGTGGGGTCTGTGCTGACCCTGTTGCCTGCAAGCAGAGGGTGGCAACCATGTTACCCGTGGACCAGCCCACTAGAAGGGGGCCAGTGAGTGGAGCCATCAGTCTCCCTGTCAGAGGGAAGGGTGCAGGGAGGGGGTGCTTGTCAGGTGGGGAGGGGGGTGCAACCCCCCATGTGACACCCCCGTCCCCCATGTGGCACTCCCGTGCCAGTCCTCGGTTCAGTCTGCGATGTTGCCTTCGACAGCCAGAGTGGGACAAGCCCCTCCCAGAAAGTGCAAGAGGCGACACCCACCTCTGAGGAAGCTGCTGCCCATCCACCGGTGCTGGCTGCCTCCGGAGTAGGGCTGGGAGGGGGCGCTGGGAGGGGGTCAGACCTGGAGTTGCCAGAACCTGGAGTTTGGCCTGAGCTTTGCAGCTCTTCTGGTGTTCTTGAAGGGTTGGGGGAGAAGGCTGGCAGCAGCTCCAGTTCATCTCTTGCCCCC
This sequence comes from Gambelia wislizenii, assembly GCA_030847615.1. NCBI lineage: Eukaryota > Metazoa > Chordata > Lepidosauria > Squamata > Crotaphytidae > Gambelia > Gambelia wislizenii. Next base: position 162,878,220 of record JAUMIR010000006.1, on the reverse strand, counting down.
TCCCCAGCATTTGCAAGAGCAGCTGGATCTGGACCTCTCCCCCCTGGAGTACATGATGAAGTGCTACCCGGAGATCAAGGAGAAGGAGGAAATGCGCAAGGTCATTGGCCGCTACGGACTGACGGGGAAGCAGCAGGTGGGCACCCCCAGGGTGGCTGAGAGGGAGGGCGTTGCACAGCGCTCTGGCCTGGAGCAAACACGACTCAGAGGAGGAGGAGAGGGGGCCCTGCAGCTTCCCCCCCCCCCTTGCTCCAGCGCTGCGGGTGCGTCAGGGAAAGGCGCGGGGTGGTCCAGGAGCTTCCGGTAGAGGGAGGAGTGTGTAGAATCATAGAGGTGGGAGGGGACACAAGGGCTGTCTAGTCCAACTCCCTGCCCCCCCCCCGCTTGATACCCCTTTCACTTTCTCTCAGGGATGCGGGAGGGGTGCCATACCAGCCTGCGGGGTCCCTCCAGCAGTTGGGGCAGGGGGAGAGATTGTCACTGTCATGGGAGGGTGTTATTTATTTATTTATTGTGGCATTTATACCCCGCTCTTCAGCTACAGAGGCTCTCAGAGTGGCTTACAAATGGTTAAGCAATCACACTTTAGACATCTACGCTGCATTAAGCAGTTTCGAATATGTCTTGGCTAGTTAGTGTTTCTTTGCATGACCTTCTGTAGGCCTCTTCAAAGCCCCCCCCCCACGAGTAATGAGCCGCAGGGAGTCTCTGTGCCGCCGGGGTTCTGGTGGGCAGCACGTGGTCACTGCCGTGGCTGCTCCTGGGGGGGCGGCAAGGCTAGCGGCAGTTGCCAGTTGCCCCCATGGCCACCATGCCCAAAGCCAGCCACTTAGATAGTGTCTTTGTTATTCTGTGCCTTCCTCTCGGGACTGGGGCACCTTCCAACGTGGTTTTTTTTGGGGGGGGGAATCCTTCCTGGTACTAAAGCACAAGAAAGCATTCCTAGTAAAGCACAAATTAAACCAGTCATGGTGTTAACACAGACGTTAGGACAGTTTCTGCAGAAGCCGTTTATTGCAGCCCCTGAGTTACAAGAAGCCCAACAGAGACCCTCCCTCCTGCGCCGTTCTGCGGCAAAGGCGAGGCTCAGGGCACTTTAGGCACACCCTGCTTCAAGCCCGGTTCAGAGCAGAATCCAGACCGGGGAGGTTTGGGGGCTGCATAAGTAAGTCTCCCCCTCCACTCCTGTGGGGAACGGGAGGGTGTGGGCAGGGGTCAAATGGTGGTGGGCAGAGGGATGGGCTCAGGGGAGGTTGTTAAGTGAGAGCAGAGGATGTCAGGACGGGATTTGCTCCCCCTCTCCCTTTGGGGTTTAAGAATTGGTTGCAACATAGAGGTGCCCCTCCTGCAGCCTTCCTTTGTTGTGGGGCGTGCGTCAGCCAATCCAACTGTTGCCTGACGTGTGCGTCTATCCATCCATCTGTCCTTCTGGCCGGCAGGTGAGCCCGATCCGCAACCTGTCCGATGGGCAGAAGTGCCGCGTCTGCTTCGCCTGGTTGGCCTGGCAGAACCCCCACATGCTCTTTTTGGACGAGCCCACCAACCACCTGGACATTGAGACCATTGACGCCCTGGCCGACGCCATCAGCGACTTTGAAGGGGGCATGATGCTTGTCAGCCATGACTTCCGGCTCATCCAGCAGGTCGGGAGCCTGGGGGGAGGGAGGGGAGGGGTGCGCCCCTGGGAGGGCCCCTGCTCCGGCTGGGCCTTCTTTGGTGCCCCTCTGAGGCCTTGGTTACCTGGGGAATGTGGCTCTGCATGTGGCGTGGGGGGGCGAGGTAGTAGCGCCAGCGGGGCCTCTGGCGCCTTGAGGGCCACGGCCCTAGAAAGCCTTCCTGCAGGGCTTCGGATGGCCTCAGAGGTAGCCGAGCCTCCTCCGCACAAGTGGCCCCTGGGTGCTTCATGCAAAAAGGGTTGCAGCACAGCCCCTGGTGTCCCGGCCATGGGAAGGGAGCCCCCCGGCCCACTGTGCCAACCTAGGAGTGGGGCCACCACAGGGGAAAGACCACGGGCCAAGCAGAAGCGGTGGCCACAGAGGAGCCTTCTGTGGGTGCGGTCCCCCCCACACACACACCCAAGATGTCCTCACCGCAGGCACTCTTCTCCCTCCCAGGTGGCCCAGGAGATCTGGGTGTGTGAGAAGCAGACCATCAGCAAGTGGCCCGGTGACATCCTTTCCTACAAGGAGCATCTCAAGTCCAAGCTGCTGGACGAGGAGCCAGCGCTCACCAAGAAGACCCACAACATCTGAGCCCCACAGCAGGCGGAGGGGGGGGGATAGTTGGGTGAAAGGGCCGACTCTTCAGTTGCTGCTGCTCCAACCCCTCGTCCTGCTCCGCTGCCGCTTCATCCTCTTCACCACTGGGAGCACCGCGCTCCCCCCCACCCGCCGGTCCCTGGGGCCTCCATCGAGACAGAGGCCCCTCCTGCAGGTGGCACTCATGCCTTTGGTGTGTGCTGCCCCCCCGGGGGGTAGGGCCCCCCATTCAGCCTCAGTTTCCACACTTCACTCCAGCTGCAGTGGGCCTCCGTTTGTTTGAAACAATTATTTATCAGTGTATTTGCCCAGCCTGCCTCAGACGTATCAGTCAATAAAGAGGAAATGTGTTTCCAGAGTTCTGTCTGTTTCTTTTGGGGGGCTGGGGGGAGCAGAGGGGGAGCAAGTGGCAGCAGTTCTGTTTATTTAAGGGTCTTTCCCCCCCCCCACGGCAAGAACAACAACTCTGCCGCTGAGCTGAGGGCCAAGCCAAGGGGACCAGGAAGAGGTGGAGGACCCCTCTTCCTGTGTACTCCCCCCCCCAATTCTCTGGCATTGCTGCCCTCCTTGTCAGTGTCCTTCAGGAAATGTCCCTGAGCTCACCTCTCCCCTTTGCCAGTCAAGTTTCCCACCCAGTGAGAAGCTAGTGCCCCCACCTGAGCCCACCTGGAGCTCGTGGGACCAAACGTCCACCCTTCTCAGTCATCCTCTGCAGCTGCCGGACAGCCAGACATCGACCCTGGCAGGCATTGCCCTCCGCCCCACTCGCTGGGTAGCTCCTCGCTGCCAAGTTACGTAGGTAACGCTTTGTGGGATGGAGAGTGGTGCTGCAGAGGAACCCCCTGAGGGTGCCAGGCTGAGAGAGGGAAAGGACATGGGTCAAAGCCTGGAAGAGGCGCCATGACACACACACACGCACCCCCAGGTTCACACTTCCAATCTCTGGCTAAACATACTTCTCATGCAGATAGGAATCGTAGGTTCCCCTATTTCTCGCACAGCTGGGGGGGGGGAGTCAAAGGCTTTCACGGCCGGCATCCATAGGTTTTCCTTGGCTTTTTCCAGGCTGTGAGGCCGTGTTCTGGAAGAGTTTCTTTCTGCTGCTTCGCCTGCATCTGTGGCTGGCATCTTCAGAGAATGATTGGGGAGGAGTGTGTGTGGAGTTTATATGCTGTGAACCCCTGTTGGGGAGGATATGTAAATTTGCGTAATTGGATGGTTAGTTTCTGGGTATAGAAATGCAAGGCTCGTTAGTGTCTGTTTGGCTGATGGTTGATGGGCCATTATCTGCTGGGAATCCCCCTGTCCCCGGGTGGAATTCCTTTGTAAGTGTTGAGTTTTTATTCTGTTGTATTTCAAAACGGGGAGCCAGATTGTGTTTACTTTGAGGGTTTCTTCTTTCCTGTTGAAGTTGTCCAGGTGTTTGTGGATGTCAATAGCGTCTCTGCGCATTCTGACATGAGAGTTGTTGGCCTGGTCCAGAACTGAACTGGTCTGGACTGGAAGGCGCGCACGCACACCCACACGCGCGTCTTCCGGCCTGAGCAGCCTCGGGAGTCACCTGAGCTTAGAGGACCCCGATTTCTCACTGGGTTAGGGGGGGCGTGGACTGGGGCATGTAGGGGCCCTTTCTTTGCCCACCAGGCCTCCTCCTGGGTCGCCCCGCCGGCTGCCCGCGCCCCATTCCCTGGTTCCTATGGGGACCGGCAGCCACAATGGGGGGCGGAGCCGAGCCTCCCGCCGGGGAAGAAGAAGGGCTTCGGCGGGGGGGGGGGGGTCCGGCCAGGGCGGCGGGAGCGCGAGGGGGCGGCAGCATGGCCAGCAGGTGGGCGGCCCGGAGGGGAGGGGAGGGGAGGGAGCGGAGGGGGTCTGGCCCCAGCCGGCCTCTCTGCCCCGAGGACGCCGCCCTAGGACCGGGGCCTCTGTCCGAGCAGGGGGGCCGGGCGGAGCTGGGGAGGGGGCGATGTCGGGCGACAGGGGCGGGGGTCGGGGGCGCTAGGAAGCCGGTCGCCCCCCGCCCGGCCGTCCCTTCGCTTTGCTTAATCCCTGCCCCGCTTCCTCTCTCGCCCTCCGTCAAGAAGCGGGGCGCAGGGGGGCCCAGGAACTGCCCCCCTCCCTGGGACGGCCCGCCTGGTCTGGCCCGGGTGCGGTTCCCGGTCTTGGGGGGGAGGGAGGGGTCCTTCAGCGGAAAGGGGTCCGCCCCCCGGGCCCTCCCCCGGGCGCCCCCCACCGCCTCTTCCTCCTCCTCCTCCTCCTCGCAGCACCTACGGGCGCCTGTGGCGGGAGTCGCGGCTGACGCTGCGGGAGCTGCTGGGCCAGGAGCTGCCGGCCGAGCCGGGCCCCCCCGAGCGGAACCGGGCCGCCTTCCAGCACGCGCTGGGCACCCTCTTCGTGCGCTACGTGCAGGCGGCGCGGCGGCTGGAGGCCTGCTACGACCAGGGGGTCCACCCGCAGAAGCGCCTGGTCCTCCGGGGGCTGCTGGACGCCGTCCTGGGCCGGCTGCTGGAGCTCAAGCAGCAGATGGTGGACCTCGACCGCTCCGAGTACCACGCCCTGGACCGCGTCCTGCAGGAGCTGCAGCTCACCCCGGTCAGGCCCCGGGAGGGAGCGCGGGAGGGCGGGCGGGCGGGCGGGGGGTCCTGGCCCGCAGAGCCCCTCCGGAGGAGACGGGGGGAGCAACCTAGGGCGGGAGGTCGGCGCCGAAGCCCCCTCCCCAGACCCTCCGGGGCGGAAGGGAAGACCCCGGCTGAGGAAGGCCGCCCAAAAGGCCCTCCTCCCACCCAACATTCAAGGGAGGGTCTGCCTCTCCGGCCGCCCCAAAGGAGGTCACCCCCCCTCAGGTCGCGGGGCCGGAAGGGGCGGGCAGGCATGAGCGCAGGGGGGCTTGTGTTGGGGGGGTCCGCAGAGGCCCTCGACGGCGGGGGGGGGGGCGTCCAGGCTCGCTGGCCTTTCGCATCTGTAGGCGGCCTGGGCCGTGCGGCGGATTGCCTGCGGGGGCCCGGGGCGGGCGGGGGTCTCCGCCTGGCATCCATCCCGCCCTCCCTCCCTCCCTCCCCAGGCGGACTTGGAGGTCCCGATCCCCAGGTACTTCCTCAGCGAGCGCGCCAAGGTCCTGCAGGAGCGCCAGGAAGTGTTGGCGGGGCTGCTGACCCGCGTGGGACCCTGCAAGGACCTCACGGTGAAAACCCACCCTCCTTCCCTCCCTCCCTCCTTCCCTCCCTCCCTCCCTCCGCGCAGGCCTGGCGGGGCCAGGGCGGGGCGGGCGGCCGCTCGGGCAGGGCAGGTGGCCTTGGGGGCGGCGGGGGCGCCGGGGTCGGAGCCGGCGGGCTGCGGGGCGCTGAGCGGCCCCCGTCTCCCGCAGCCGCCGCGGGCGCCGATGCCGCGGGAGGAGGCGGTGCGGCTGATCCAGATGGCCGAGCGGATGCGCCAGGGCCGCCTGCGGGCCCGCTTCATGTGGGAGATCCGGCGCGACGAGGAGCGCGAGCGGCGGGTGCGCGAGAGCGGCCTCTCCGAGCCCAACCGGGAGGCGGCGGCCACCTGCATCCAGAAGGTGCGCGGGGCGGGGGGCCATGGGGGCCGGGGAGGCGGGACATTGGCCGGGAAGCGTCCCCGTGGTGGGAGGCGCGAGGCTTCCCTCCTGCCTGCCTGCCTGCCTGCCCACGCGGGCCCGGTTCGGGTTCGGGTTCTGGCAGGCCAAGCCCCCCGCGCCCCCACCAGAAGGGCTCGGCCCCCGCCTTGGCCGGGAGGAGGGGGCTGCCGGTTGCCAAGGGGGCGGCTCTTGGGGGGCCCGCTCGGCCTGAGGGTATCTGGGGTGGTCGCCGCCCCGACCCCTCCCCACTTTGCCGTCCCCCGCCCTTGCTCCCGGCAGATCTGGAAGGGCTGCGTCCTACGGAGGCTGACCAAGGCGGCCCGGCAGGAGGAGATGACCTTCATCGGCATGGTACGACCCCCGGCCCCGGCCCCCTCCTCCCCCGGGCCGCCCCCGCCCGCCATTCGCGAGTGTTTCGTTCGCGTTTTAAATAATTGCGTCCTCCTCGGAAAGATATTTAAAATCCATTTGGAGGCCAATGAGGCGGGAAAGTGGCTCCCGAGCGCCGAGGCCGCTGCCGGGCAGAGAAGCGCCGCCCGCCCGCCCGGAGGAGGACGGAGCCCATTAGGCCGGCCGGGGGTAGTAATTGGGGGGGGGCTGGCGGGCTGCCTCGGCCCCCCTCCCTCCCCCCTCCCTCCCTCCCCCGCAGGAGACGGAGCCGCAGCTGCTGGGCCAGTCGCCCGCCATGATCCGGGCCCAGCTGGGCGAGGAGCTGCGGCGGATGCGCCAGGCCGACTACGAGGCCGAGTACCGGGAGGCCCTGGACCGGGTCCGCGACACCCTCTACGAGGTGGAGGGCCCGAGCCTGCGCGAGGCGCTGAAGGAGCAGCTCCGCCAGTGGTTCATCGAGTGCCAGTGAGCACGCCGCCGCCGCCGCCCGCCCCGGGGTTTAGTGCGAACACCCCTCCGCGCTGGGCGGCTAAAGGCCTCCGCCGGCCCTGCCAAGCCCTGCGGGACTCTGCTTCGCCCGCCGCCGCCGCCGGCCCCTGGGGGTGGGGGTCTGGGGGTGCCCCCTTATCTTCTCCTCTCCTGACGCCCCTTCCTTCCTTCCTCCCCCCCAGTGACCTGACTGGCCGCTTCCCGGACTACCCGGAGGAGGGGCTCGGGGGCTGCAGCGTCCTCTTCGCCCAAAGGACCCCCGAGGAGGTAGGGGGCGCCAGGGGCGGGGGCGGGGAGGAGGGTCGGCGTCCCCCGGGCCCCCTCCCCCGCCCTCCCGAGCCCTCCTGAGCCTCCCCCGCCCGCGCAGGTGAGGGCCGAACTGGACCTGGCCGAAATCCAGGCCGAGAAGAACAAGAAGAAGAAAAAGCAAGAGAAAGGCGGGAAGAAGGAGGAGAAGAAAGAGGAGAAGAAGGAGAAGAAGGAGGAGAAGAAAGCGGTGAGACCCCGTGGCCCCCCAGCCCGAATCCCCCCTCCCCGGGAGAGGGAGAGGGCGCGCCCCCGACCCCACCCGCCTGGGTCGCCCCCAGGCCTAGGACCCCCGGGCCCCTGCTGTCCTCCCTCCCGCAGGCCCCGCGGCGGGGAGTGGGGGGCGCGGGGGCCGCTGCTAACCGGGGGGGCGCTGCTGAGGGTCTCCCCAGGAGGAAGAGGACGGCCTGACGCTCTGCCCCTCCAAGTTCCTGGGCGCCATCAACCACGGCTATCTGCAGTACACCAGTGAGTAGGCCGGGGGGGGGGCTGGCTGTGACCCTCCCCTTCCCGGGGCTCCCTCCCCCCGGCCGCCCGACCGACTCACCCCCCCCCCGTCTGCGCGCGCGGCCAGGCTGCTGGGGCGACCGGGACGAGGCGGAGCACTTCGAGCAGCGCTACCAGGAGGAGCTCATCAAGGCCGAGAAGCGGCGCGAGGTGGAGGCCGAGATCCGACTGCAGGTGGGCGCGGGGGGGGAGGGGGAGGGGGCTTCCGAGGCCCCTCCCCTCGCCCCCCCCGCTGAGCTCTCCCCCCTCCCCTCCCCCACGCCAGGTGGACGAGCTGATGCGGGAGGAGCTGCAGAACCTGCGCCGGGCGGTGGACCGCGAGGAGCCCCGGCCCGCCAAGCCCCGCAAGCCCCGCAAGAGCGCCAAGGTCCGGCAGGGGGCGGCAGGCCCAGGGACCCCCACCCCGGCCCACCCCGGCCCGCTGCGCCCTCTGCTGGCGGCGGCGGCGGCGGCGGCGGGGAAGGAGCCCCGCGGCCCGTCCCAGCCGGGGAGAGATTTGCAGGCGGGCTCTCGCTCTGGTTCTCTTGGCGCAGAAAAAAGGGAAGAAAGGCAAGAAGGAGAAGGACTTGACCCCCGACAGGTACGGCGGCTCTGGGGGTCCCAGTTGGAGGGGCCGCCCTTGGCCCGAAGCTCTCCCCCTCCCAGTAACGGACCGGGCCCGCAGGGCGGACAAGCTGGGGCTTCCTCCCGAGAAGGCGGAGGCGCGCCCGCCCGGCCCGGCCCCTCTCCCGCCGAAGGGAGGTCCGCCGCCGGCTGCGCTGCTCCCGCCGGGCCGGCTCTGAGCCCGGGGCCTTCGCCGCGGCTGGGAGCGCCGGTGCAAACGCGTAAGGAAGGCCTTGGCGCCCCAAACTGCGGGGGGGGGAGCGGGGCAGAGATGAAGGAGGACGGGGGGCCTCTGCGCCTCTTCCTTCAGCTGTAGGCTCCGGTGGGGCCGGCCTCCTGGTGGGCCAGTTCTGGGCGGCGTAACACTCGCGACCTGGGCTGCCTTGAAGGGTCTTGGGAACCCCCCCCCCCGCTCCAAAGGCGGCTGCGGCCAGGCGGTCACGCGCCCACCCGTTGGAGCAGCTCCGCCGGCGGCCGGTCGGTCTCCCGGCACAAGCGGCTCCGGGCAGGCGACGGTGGGGCAGGCCGTACCTCCCTCTCTGGGGAGTGGTTTGAGCCTTGAGCCTTGGGCCTCGACTCCTCGCTCAGCCATGGAAACCCACTGGGTGACCTTGGGGGAGTCACACTCTCTCAGCCTCAGAGGGAGGCAATGGGGCAAACCCCCTCTGAACAAATCTGGCCAAGAGAACCCGTGATAGCTTTGCCTTTGGGTCGCCATAAGTCGGAAACGAATGGGAGGCCCACAACAACAACAACATCACTCTCCCTGTATGAGCCTCCCGGTCCCTGAGATCATCCGGAGGGACCCTCCGCTCAATCCCAGCCCCTCTGAAGTAGGGCTGGTGGGCACGTGAGAGTCGAGGGCCTTTTCGGTGGGAGACCCCGGACTCCCTCCCCGGGGGGGCCCTTCCATCCTCACGCTGAAACCTTTTTACTCAGGCAGGCTTTTAAAACAGAAGAGTTTTAAAGAACAGGTTAGGGTGCGAACTGTTTTTAAGAGGTTTTTATCTTTTTAATTGCATTTTATTCTTTGAACTTGCGGGGTGACCTCTTGTAATACTGTAAATAGTTGGATTCTATCTTAATTTCACTTCCAGTATGTTTTTAATGAGCATTGTTCTTTTAAATTGTGAGCCGCTTTGATTCCCAATTTATATGTGTTGGGGGGATATAAATAATTACAATTATCCGCAGCAGCAGCATCACCCCAGTCATTTTCCCCGCAAGACCGGTGGGCAATCAATCCCCCCCCCCATCGCTCTTCTGGTGCAATTAGAGACTCCCAGGGTGTTAGTTGGGAAACTCCTTAAAAGTTAAAACTGTTAGGAATTAACTTTCTTGTAGTAATAATAATAATAATAAAATTTATTTATACCCCGCCCCTCTGCTAAAAACAATCGGGGCGGCTTCCAACAATTAAAACATTATAATAATGACTAAAAACACTACCCACCCCCACCTTCCCACATAAAAAGACATTAAACACAATAAGATTAAAAAAGATTGTAGCAGAGTGCAGCTTAAAAGCGTGAGCCAATCATACCTTACTTTGCCCTGAACCCAAAACAAAAGAGGCAGGCAGCTTCAAGTTAAAAGACTTAAAAACTTTATTAATGGCTATGCTGTCATGGTTAGCACACTAAACCTCTGAGCATATACGGAGTACTGTATTTAGGTAGCAAAAGAAATGTAGCAGCTTCTTTTCATTTCTTCATCAGAATGAAGAAACAACACAGTCTTCTGCATTAAGAACTGTTTACTAAAATATAGCTTGCTACACAGAGATACAAAATAAGACTGAATACAAATAACAAGCAAGAGTTAGAGTTATATATACAGTATTCAGTTCTCCCAAGCTTAATTGGAGAAACAGAAACAACTCTCTCCCAACTTGTTAAACATCTACAGACTGCTTGTCTGCAGTCATTAAAATGTCAAGTCATAAATCTTCATTCAAGGTCTGGATGAACCTTTAACAGGAAGGCTCTTTTACAGCATATATTCACTAACTAGACATTCTATTAAAAGTCTTGAAGAGAAACGACAACGCAGAAAGAATCACAACCCGGAAACATCACCCAAGGAGACCTTCTGCTGTGCTTTCTGCAAGCGGACTTGTTTGTCTCAGATTGGCCTTTTTAGTCATCAGCGCGCTTGCAGAAAGCGCAGGATGAGTCCTTCCTGAATCTTCGTTTGCCAAGAAAAGCCAGAGAGAGAGACTTCTATTATCCCCAACATAAGCATCTACCTGTGCATGGAGAGCCTACATCCTAACTAACTAAGGAATAGATTTGGATAAGAGAGAGCTTCATCTTGACTCACCATCTCAACGAGAAGGGAAGCATAGCAGGGGAGGATGGTTGGGAGCCAAGATGGAGAACAGAGTTGTTGTTGTTGTAGTTGTTGTTGTTAAGATGGGAAAGTGGCAACAGGAACTGAGAAAGGATATACCTTTGTATGACCCAAGACCAAAAGGAAGTCTCCTCGGCCATGTGGTCTTGTTGCTTGGTTGCGAACTATTTACAAGGGTGCTGCGCTTCAAAGGTAGAATCAACACGTTGTTGGATAAGAGAAAGAAGGATTTTAACATGCAGGAAATCCGATCCCATCCGTTACTCATTTGCTGGATTTTTCCAACAGCTCCCCCCCCCGTGTGTGGGTCATTCCTCTACCCCAAAGGGCCCCACCACCTCCACGCCCTTTCCTCCCCCTGGGGAGGGTCTTCTTCAGGGCCGGAGACTTTTGCGTTTCTGTCCCCCGCGGGACAATTGGATGCCAGCCCCACGGCCACAGGGCATGGGGGGCACCTCTCTCTCCCCCGCCCCCCACTTCTGGGCGCTCCTCCTCCTCCTCTTCCCCCCTCCTGTTTGCTCCCTCGGTTCTCTCTTTCACCCCCGCCCCCCCGCACACGCACAGATTTCCGCGTGGGGGGAGAGACCCTTCGCCCACGTCGCTGCGGCTTCTGTTGAGCGCCTTTGTGTCGTTTCTTCCGACCCACGGCGGCCTTAAGGGGGGCCCGGCGGCAAGGGGTCCTGGCCAGGTTTCTTCAGGGCAGGTCTGCCACCATGGCCTCCTGAGGCTGAGAGAGTGTGGCCCAGAGAGTTTCCAGGGCGGAGCGAGGATTGGGACCCTTGTCCCCGGGGCTCTCATTGGCGCGAAACCGCGGCCTTCCTCGAGGCTGCCGAGAGAGTGTGACCTGCATAAAGCCACCCGGGGGAGGTTCCGGGGCAGAGAAGGATTTGAACCCTGGACTCCCGGAGTCCTAGCCCGACACCCAAACCGAGACCCCCGCCGGCTGTCACAGGTGGCTCAGGGGGGAGATGGAAAGGGGCTGCCCCACTCCGCCTCTGAGGGAAGCCCCCCGCCCCCGGCCACGCTTCTCCCAGAAGTCTCCGGGGGTGACCACGGTCTCCTTGCCCCCCCCCCAGGACGGTGGATTCTCTCTACGAGGAGCTGGTCCTCCACGGCATCATCAAAAACCCCCCGAAGGTCCAGCTGGCCGAGTACGCAGGTGCGCGGGGGGGCGCCCCCTTTTCCTCCCCCACCCGAAGGTCGGCCATCCTCAGAGGGGCGGCCTTGGCCGGAGGCGTTTGCAGAAGGGCTTTATCCGGGGGGGGGGAGCCGCAGTTTGCGGAGGGGGCGCGCAAGTTAAAAGGGGGGGAGGAGAGGTCGCTCTTTGAAACCTCCCCCTCCCCCCCGAGTTCGGCCATTTGTGGCGGGAGGGGGGTCGGGGAGGAAGCGGCGCCCTTGGCCGGAAAAGGGGGGCTCCGGGAGGGGGCGGGGGGCAGAGGGCAGAGAGCGAGGCCCGCCTTGGGCCACCGCCCCCTTCCTTCCGGCGCTCCCCGCCAGCCCCCCCTGCCGCCTCGGACGCCTGAGGCTGCAGCCCCTCTCTTGCTGACCCCCGACTCCACCGCCCAATGGTCGACGGGGGGCTGGGTGGTCGAGCCAGGCCCCCGGGGGGAATTCTTGCCCGTGTCCGCTCCCCCCCCAGACCTACGCAGAGGAGACCCATAGGCTCGCCGTCTGTCTGGAGGGCGGCGGGAGCGGCTGCGGAGACCGCGGGGGCCTTGGGGGGCGCGAGAGGGGGGAGGGAGGGAGGGGCACTCCTCCATCTCCCCCCCCCCGCCCGCAGGTGACTTCTGCTACCTGGGCAGCGTCCTGCGCCAGCAGCGGATCGAGCCCACGCCCTCGACACTGGACGTCCGGCAGAACCTCGCCCTGTACGCCGTCCTCCGCCTGGGTAGGGGAGAGGCCCCCGACCGCCCCCCCCGCTGCCAGCCCCGGCCCCCCGCCCCCCATGCCGAGACTCTCTTCTCCCTCCCTCCCCCCACTTCCGCCCAGGGTCCCCGGCGGTCCACGCGTCGGCCCCGCTGGTCAGGTCGGTGCTGCTGGCCGGCCCGTCCGGCACCGGCAAGAAGATGCTGGTCCACGCCGTCTGCACCGAGACCGGCGCCAACCTCTTCGACCTCTCGCCGGAGAACCTGGCCGGCAAGTACCCGGGCAAGGCCGGCCTCCAGATGCTGCTCCACCTGGTGCTGAAGGTAGGGGTCGCGGGGGGGGCGGGTGGGGAGGGGGCGGCGGGGAAAAGGCTCACCCCTCCTCCCCCCCCCCGCAGGTGGCCCGCATCCTGCAGCCCTCCGTCCTCTGGGTGGGCAACGCCGAGAAGACGTTTTACAAGAAGGTCCCCAAAGAGGAGAAGGAGGTGGGTGGCGCGGGAGGCCAGCAAGGCCAGGCCAGGGGGGCGGGAGAGGGGCAGCCCGCCTTGGCCTGCTGGGCCGGGCACTGAGGGGATGCGCGCGGCGGGGGGCCCCGCTCCCTCCGCCCTCCGTCCCCCAGATCGACCCCCGGCGCCTGAGGAAGGACCTGCCCAGAGCCCTCCGCCTGCTGCGGCCCGGCGACCGGGTGCTTCTCCTGGGCACCTCCGACCGGCCCTACCTGGCCGACCTGAGGGGCCTCTGCAAGACCTACGAGCGGATCCTGCTGGTCCCTCGCCCGGACTACGCCTCGCGATATGGTGAGCTGGGGGGGGGGGAGCCCATGGAACTCGCAGCCACGTGGAGGCCCTGGGGCTGGGCAGGGCCCTGGGCAGGGACGCTCTTCCACGGCCCCTGGGGCCTGGCGGGCAAGAGAGAGGGGGGAGCCCCCAGACCCGACCCGACCCGGGAACTGCTCTGGGGGGAAAGAGGTCTGGCCTTCCCAGGGCCCTGGTTTGCAAGAGCCCCCCCTTCTCTAAACCCCTGCAAGTGGGTTGCCAGGGGGCCGACCGAGGACTGGGACAGGGGTGCCATGGGTCAGCCTCCTGCCTGCCCACCCATGAGGCTGCCCCCCTCCCATAGGGCCAACGCGGCCTTTCCTTTTCCTATAGGCATTCCGGGTGCAGTCGGACTGCAGTCCCCACGGGGAGGAATGATGGGGGTTGCAATCCAATCGGAGAGGGGGGCCGCGGACAGCAGGCCAGGGCTGGGGTGGGGGGCTAGCAGGGCAGAGGCCTTGACCCCCGTCTCCCCCCGCAGTGGCCTGGCAGCGGCTGATCCAGAAGCACGGTGGGGTGGTGACCGCCCGGCTGGACCTGAGCGCGCTGGCCAAAGTCTCGGACGGCTACAGCCAGGGCAGCCTGGACCGGGCTGTGCAGGCCGTGCTGAGTGAGCGGCGCCTCCTCCAGCTGCCCAAGCGGCCCCTCCACGCGGGGGAGCTCCTCCAGATGCTGGCCCGCTCCGACCCCATCTACCCCGAGGAGGAGCAGCTGCTCCAGGTACCCAACCCACCCTGGTGACCCCGGAGGCGGGTGGCTTCCTCAACTGGGGGGTCGCGGAGCCCTGGCAAGAGAGGCCTCCGCCTGGGAGGGGCAGGCCGGTGAGCACCCCAGGCCTTGGACTTGGCCCCCCTCCCCGGGGAGTTTTCTGCAGGTCCTTTCTGGGGGGGGGCTCCAGGGGTTCTAAGTCCCCTCCCTCTTGGGTTTCTGCTTTACCCCAAACTAAAGCAAGGAGGCTGGCTGGGCTCTCTTCTTTCGGCATTCAACAGCAACCTCCGCCCCCCCCCCCCCGCCATGCCACCACCTCTGTAGTCCTGGCTGTTCCCTCTGAGCCCCCCCCCCTGGTCACAGCCTCCAACACGCCTGCCTTCTGCGGCCGACTCTCCTTCGCTCTGCAGCCCTTCTCTTTCTTTCCCCTGTTGAGATGAGCCGCCCGCCTGCTTTCGAAGCACCCTGACTCTGAGGCTCCGCCATGCTGCCCGCTTGTGCGCTTGTGCCTTTCCTTTGGGCCTCTTCTGCCCCGCAGTTTAAAACTTCCTCCAGGCTTCTTGAAAGGGTTCGCTACTTCCAACCGGGTCTCCATGAACCTTGTTTTAACAAATCCCTTCAATCTGGAGAAGTCTTCTTCTGTAAGGTTTCACTCCCTTGTTTATTTGTCTGAAATAGGTTATACTCCTCTATTCCTACATTCCAACCATGAGACTCATCCCACCAGGTTTCAGTGATGCCTATTGAATCATATTTGCTTTGCTGTGCTAAGAGTTCAAGTTCATCCTGTTTATTTCCCATGCTCTGTGCAGTAGTATAGAGACATTTAAGACCATAATCCATCCCCCCATCTGTCTTTTAAAGGTTTTATTTCTCCCACTGTTGGGTTCTTGTACTGTTTGCCTTGTTCTCTGTGTAGCATTTAGGCTATTATCTCTAGCACTTGATGAACTCCTGTCCTCATTAATACTGTCTCCCTCCTGCACACACTTCAGTTTCAAGCCCTCCTGATCAGATCTTCCAGACTCTTAGCAAAAACATTCCTGACAACTGGAGTCCACCTCCATGAAACCACACCCCATGGTCCAGGAAGTCAAACCGTTCCCGGCGGCACCATCTGCGAAGCCTTCTCCCTTCCCGGGCCATGCCCTTCCGCTGGAAGGACAGGTGACCGGTGCATCCAAGTCCTTTAGCCTCATAATCCCTTTTGACATCCTGAAGGTGATGCCTTGCAGTATCATTGGTTCCCACGTGGACCAAAAGGAAGGGATAACGGTCAGGGGGCTTCACGAGTCTCACCAGCCTCTCCGTTACATCACTGATTTTTGCACCTGGAAGACAGCACACCTTTCAAGACATCTTATCAGACCCACAAACTACTGACTGCATGCCCCTCAGCAGAGAGTCTCCTACCACCACCCCACGCCTCCTCCGAGGATTGGCAGAGGCCAGTCTATGTGCTGAACCGTCCACGGTCTCATGCGCTTTCTCTGAGGCCTGGCTCTGCTGCTCTCCTTCCTGTTCCTTGTCTTCACTGAGAAGGGAGAGAGAGCTTCAAACGGGTTCTGTAGTGCCAAATGCATAGAATGGCCTCTGCTGCTTCTCCTTCTATGAGTCACACCTCCTGTGTATCAGAACAGATGGGGATATGGTTATTATCCTTGTGCTATACTGGAGAGACCTTTGAAACTGGTGCCAAAAACCGGTTGGCTTTAATCCCCTTTGTAAGCACACTTAGCAGAGTTACCATTTAAAGATACATCCACAGGGAAAACATAGTGATTGCAAACACACAGGTTTTAAATAGCCATTCAGCCAGTTCGCCCCCCCCCCACCACTTTCCATGCTCTAGCTTAAAATAATCAAAGTAGTGAAATGTAGCTTATAAAACACATGAAAAAATACTTTACTCATAAGTTTCATATGCATCTCAAAGGTCATAGAAATAGCAATTTGAAGGTAGGCAAGAATAACAAAATACATCTTGAAAGCTACATTTCTAAAAACAAAACATGCAGGAACATGTCCATGAGGCTGTTGCCTCTCGGACATCTTCATGGTGTCTTTTCTCCTCCTGGTGTCTTCCAGAACAAAGAGGGACTTAAAACACCTCCTTCTTCCAGAAGGCACTCAGATTACAACAGGAAGTTATCTCATCCTTTCTGTTTACATTCAGCATTTAACCCTTTCAGCGGTTAAACAAGTCAGCATATTGGTTTGCAACTATATATCCCAACAAGAACTACTCTTCTCCAGAGAGACATCCCCTGCATGTTCCTGAACCAGTACCGTCTGCTCTGCTCTGTCTAAGAAAACCTCCTGCTCCCTAATATGTTGCCTAGTGGCTAATCGGGCCTCCAGTTGCTGGCCCTTCTCTTCCAACAGGGCCACTAACTTGCACTTGCTGCAGGTCTAGCTCTGCACATCCTCCCATGAGAAGACAAATATACACAGCTGTTGCACATGGCGCAGCAGCCCCCTCACTATCCCTATTGGGTAAAGTTACTGGAAAATAGCTCCAGGCCTCCCCCTGCAAATTCCCCTCTGGCCCTTTCCTGTGGGCTGGGCAATGTCCACTGTGCTCCAGGGACTGGGGCTGCAGGTACATAGAGAGCTAGAGGCTGCTAGCTCCTCCCTCAACCAAAATCAAGTTCCTAAGTTCTCCCTGCCCGAGCCATCTTGTCCCTAGTGGACAAAGAGCAGTGAGAACAAGGGCAGATCCTGCTGCATCTTCCAACACGGGGAATTCATATGCCAGCGGTAATTCCTCTGGCTCCTCCTCACAGGCACCATCCCCCTTTGGCAGAGGAGGAGACCCCCAAAGGTTTTCTTTGGCCTTCTTGTGGGTGTTTGGCCAATGGGAGGTGGGAAGCCCCTTGTCCCGCAATGCACCCCCAGAAAAAGTTTAAATTCTTTAATTTCAGGAGGTGGGGACAACTTGATCATTTTTATTTTCATGCATTTTCCTTTGTTCCTCTCCCTCCTTTCTCTGCCTGCGAGAGCCAAGGGGGCTAAGAGTGCAGGCTGGAGACAGTATTTGGACTGTTCAGGCCCAAGAAAGGCCTTCTTTCCAAGAGGAAGTGACCAGTACAGGAAATCCCCCACCCAGGGAAGCCTGGACGCAGGAAAATATTGATTTCCAGAAATCTGGAGAGGGTCAGCAGGGAGTGCAGAACAACAGCAGCACCCCCCGCTCTCCCTAGGCATTGCTGGTGTGGGCAGAGGAGCCTCTATTGCCTTTCCTTGGAGGCTTTCTCCCCCACACCCTGCTCCCCCTGTTTGCCAGCCAGCCAGCCACTGGTGCAGGAAGCCCCCCCCCAGCCAGCAGATGGCCATTTTGGCCCCACTCTGGATCCTCTCACACTTCCTGCCCCCCCTCCCCACATCCACTTGGAGAGAGCTGCTTTTGCTGCTGACACACACAGGCACCTCTGCCTTGGTCAGTGTGAGACCACCACCGCCCCTTCTTAGATCTCATGGTTTTCAGAGGCTGGCATTTGGTGCCTCACAAGAGATGCCTTCCCCTGTTGGGGGCCCTTTGCCCTCCCAGTGCCCCCAGGCCTGCCCTGAGCTGGGGCTGTGGAAGGAGGACCCCCCTCTCCAGCCGCAGAGCACCAGGCGGGACTGAATCTCTGCCCCCCTCCTTGGCCTTTTTCTGGGTGGGTAGGAGGGCCCCCGCCCCCCAAAGTCCCCCCCTGCCCATCTCCACCCCACCGTCCTGCCCAGGGTGGCATGCCGGGGGAGGGGTCCCTGTCGCTAGAGCCCCCTTCCTGCTGTGACGAGCCCTACTCTTGGGTGTCTTTCTGCAGGAGTGGTACAGCAAGACCCCCTTGGGCAAGAAGAAGAAGATGGAAGAGGAAGAGAGGCTCAGGGCAGCCGAAGGGAAGGACAAGAAGAAGCAGAAGCAGCAGAAGAAATAGTGGGGTGGGGAGTGGGAGAGGACCCCTTGGCAGAGGGGGGGCTTGTAGGCAAAGGTGGGCCAGGGGGGTTGCGTGCATGGGTGCGCACCTGTGTGTAAATGTGCATAAATCTTGTTCCCAGTTCCTTATTTGTGCAAAAGTTCAAATTACAGAAAAATCATTCACCCTGCACCCCAAAAACATATTCTAAATACCCCATGTTGCATATTGCCATAACCAGGAAAGATGGTGAAAAGATGCCATTCTCCGAAGCCATTCTTGAGAATAACAGATATGTGAATGATAACAGAAGACAGCCATTTTAAAAAAGAAAGAAAAGGAAACACATTCTACAGCCCCAAATGATACACATCCACAGCCAGGGGAGTCTCCTCTGTGAGAAGGCCTTCATCTGGCCTGGTGCGAAGCCATTTCTCTGCTCAGGCACATTTGAATCTCCCAGTCTCTACCAGTTGGCACAAGAACCAGGCAAACAAACACAGAAGTGGGCATGTGTGCCCCACAGCAAGCCTCAGGTCAACCCAACTCACACCTAGTGGCTCCTAGCAAGCAGGGGGGGGGGCGTCCCAGGCCACTGGGGTCCAGGCTGAGCTGAGGGGTCCCGCGAGAGCCCCTAGCCCAGAATCTTTCTGGAGTTGGGCCGGAAGGGGTCCAGAAAGCTGGCCGGTAGCTGGCACGAGGAAGGGCCAGCCAGAAGACGAGTTGGCAAAGGTCCTCTTTATTGCTGAGCTGGGCAGTTTGTGTTCACCAGCCCCAAGAGAAGAGCAGCCTCCTTGGTGCTCCTTGGAGAATCAAAGAATTCATGGCAGAATGGGGTTGGACTGGATGGCCCTTGAGGTCTCTTCCAACTCTGCCATTCATGTTTATCCCATATTTCTTTTGCGTTTGTCAAAATCTTAGCCTACATCTTAGCTAGCTAATGAAGAGATTGGGTAAAAGTAGGGTGACCAACAGAGGCAGGCAAAACTGTCAGGGAAAATAAATGTGTTTGAAATCCATGGGCCCCTTTCAGATAATTTTTATCACCAGGCAAAAACAGCCAGATAGTCTTGCTAGGGGGGTGTAAATCTGTCAGAATTGGCGCCCTGTTTTGTGTCTTGAATCTGGTCTCTTCAAGGCTAGATAAACAAAGTATAGATGGGAATACAGTAGTTACTTTCGTTTCTCAGAGCAGACTGAATGTCTTGTAAGTGTTTCATTATAAAAGCAGAGGAGCTTTTGGTGCCATGCAATGCAAGCTCCTTCTTTCCCTGCTAGTTTTGAAGAAACTTTGGGAAGACAAAGAAGCAGAAATGAATGCTCTCTGTATTTTTGTTTGACTTGTTAATTTTACAATAAAGCTATGGAAGACTTTAGACTTTATTGAATTCTTATCAGAGATATGCAATTCTTTGCTCAAAGCCCATGTCTTTTGCTGAAACTCTGCAACAGTTTCACTGCCTTGCTAGGCAGAGAGAACATTGTATTTTCCACAACAGAAACGTCAGGAATAAACTCTTCCAGAACACGCATCCTCACAGCCTGGGAAAAAAAAACCAAGGAAAATCTATGGACGCCGGCCGTGAAAGCCTTCAACTTCACATAAAACATCCTAGAATTTTTAATTTGTATTGTTTTAGATATGCTGAGTCCCATTATGGAGAGAAAGGCAAGACATAAACAAATAAAATAATTCTAATTCTATGACTGATGACTCTCAGAACTTTCCCAATAGTTCCTTGGGTGCACGAGGGGTATTTATGGCCATGCTTTTCAAGGGATGGGAGAGCTGTATTATGTGGGGAAATAGTTATTTGTAATGTAAAACAATCTTGTGTACCCCTTTCACATTTTAAGATAAGTCTAGGAATTTTCCCTGCGTGCTTCTGTTCTCCCAAACTCCCTTTCTCTTATTTCACTGGGCACTTCCAGCCAACTGGAGTGCTGGGTCATTCAACACATGACCTAATTTAAATTTTATTGCTCTTTGAGAGACTCTTTTAAGTTAGAGTCTCCATGTGGCTGTAGCCATCTTCGCTTAGCCATCTTTATCTTTGTCTTTGCCATTCTTTTGTAACCATGCTGCTATGAAGCCATGCCATGATGTTTGCATTTCAAGTCACCATACAGCCTCTACTGCTAAAGGCTGGGTGAGTCTTTCTACCCTAAATCCTCCTAGTTAGTTAGGAACACTCTTTTAAAAGTTTGTTTTAGTATGTAGATTAAGATTGATATATCTTCAGTAAACTTTTGATTTGCATTTTTAACTGACTCCTTTGTTTTTGTAATGAGTCTAATTCAATGGGTGATCAGATCAGACCACAGACCTCTGAATACACTTTTACATGTTAATTGAGCTTGTCTGCATTCTTAAGTGGCACTCTGCATGAATTTGAAAGTAAATGATTTTAACTCCTTTTTAAAGAAGATATTTTTATTGCTTTTTAAAAGGGTTAGATCCCTGGAATTTTTAATACATTCTTATTTTTAGACTCATTACTCCTACAAGAGCAACCCGGGAGACTGCAGGTGACCAAAGGCAGAAGGGTTTCCCACGCAGGGCCCGCTGTCTTGCCGAACCCCAATTGTCCCAAAGCAAGGGAGGCGGGCGGGGAGAGCATGCTGGGGTTTCCCCACCCAGACCCCTTCGCCCGGCCAGGGGTGCAAAAGGGAGCGGGGGGCCATAGCCCACCGGGCACTCCGGCTGCCCCGCCCCCGCCGCCCCCCGGAGATTTCCGGCCCAAAGGTCTCCTGCGGGGGGGGGGGGAGCAGGCGAGGAGGGGCTCCGGCGGAGTCTCTGTTCCCTGCCCGGTTTGGGTTTGGGCCGGCGGGCTAGAGGCCAGCTCGGCAGGGTTGGCTACTAGGGGGACGGAGGGGTCGGGGCCCTCAGGACACCAAGAGCCTGGCAGGAGACAGCAGACTGCTCGCGGGTGGGGGGGGGCGTGGGCACTCTGTGCATGCTCGGAAGCACCCACCCTTTCCCTGGGCGCAGGCGGAGCCTTGCCGGACCCCACGCCCGCCTGCGGCTCAAAAGGTTACAGCTATTTTGGGAGCTGACGCCGCGCGAGACTAGCAGGGCTGGCGGGGGGGGGGGGGCTCTATTTATACCTCCAGAGTCAGGCCGGGGGCGGCGTTGGGCGGCCCCGCGGAAGAAGAGGAAGCTTCCCCAGGACGCCCGCCCCGCTCCGCCGCTTCTCCGGCTCCCAGGGAGACCATGTGGCGGCCCTCCTGCGGGGGGCGCTCCGGGGGGCTGGAGAAGGAGCCGCGGCCACGGCGTGGGGAGGGGGCCAGGAGCCCCCCACCCGGCCCCCCGGCAGCCCGCAGGGCCCCCTCCCGCAAGGAGCCCCTGGAGTGCCCGGACGTGGTGGTCCAGAACGCCCTCTACGCGGGGGACGTGGCCCAGGTGCGGCGCCAGTTCTGCCAGGGGGCCGAGGTCGACCTCCTCATCCGCGCCAAGAGCCAGGAGCCGCGCTGGACCAGCCAGAGATGGGGTACGGCCAGCCTGAGGGCTGGGGGGGCTGGGGGGCGGGGAGTGGGCGCCTCCGGCAGACTGTGGGGTCAGGGATTGGGTTGGGAGCTCCGCCTGTGGTGAGGAAGCTGCACCCCACGCAAACCGCCCCACGCGCGCCTCTGGAGGGAGGAGGGGGTGAGGCCAGGGCAGGCCGGCGACCAAAGGAGCGGCCGGAGGACAGGCGGGTCCAGGGGAAGCAAACCTGGCGCATCCCACGCCCACCCTCCTCTCTCTCTCTCCCTCTCTCTCTGGAGAGTCTTCCCGGCGAATCCCCGCGCTGACATCTGGGGGTTGGACTAGATGGCCCCGGGGGTCCCTTCCGACGCTATGTGTCTGAGAGGGGGCAGTTCAGCAGACCCGGAGTCGGAGGCGGCGCTCCGATTTCAGGGATTGCCTTTTGACACTGAGGCGCCTGCTGGCGCGCACAGAGTTCCTCAGCAGCCGGGTGGACCTTTCAGAGGCGGCGGAATCCGCAGCCCCTTCGGGAAGGCGGGGGTCCGCAGGAGTAGCCGGGAGGCAAAGGCCCAGCCGCCCGCGGGGAGCTCACGGCTGCGGGCGATGGGTGGGAACATCGGAAGCATTACATACAAACATGAACACGTGTACAAACAGGCCAAAAAATAGCTTTGAACCACCGAGGGTTGCAAGAGCCATGGGCTCATACTCCAGGAAAAGAGATTCCACCTAAACATTAGGAAGACCTTCCTCGGGTGAGAGCTGTCCGGAAGAGGAATCCGCTGCTGCTGCTGCCTGGGAGTGTGGCATGGGAGTCTCCTTCTTTGGAGGTTTTTAAACAGAGGATGGGTCACGGCCTTCTGGCATTGGGAGTGCCTTGACTGGGTATTCCAGCAGGGCAGAATGGGGTTGGACTGGATGGCCCTTGGAGGCCCCTTCCAACCCTGTAATTCCAAAACTGGGCAGGAATGGAGCCAGTCTGGTTTCCCCTAGGAGGGAGTGCCACAGCCAGGAGCCCCCGTGGGGAGAAAATCAAGGTTCCAGGATGTTAGCTAGCCCTTTGTTTTGGAGCTTCTTAAAAGTTAAAACTGTCAGGAATTAACTTTCCAGTAGCAGAGTAGAGCAGAGTCGGGAGCGGGACTCAATTAGGGACAGTGCTTTGACCCCAACTGCTAAGAACAAAGGAGGCAGGCAACGTGATTTTCCTTGGGTTTTTTCGGGCTGTGAGGATGCTGTGTTCTGGAAGAGTTTATTTCTGACGTTTCGCCTGCATCTGTGGCTGGCATCCTCAGAGAAATTCTCACAGCCCAGAAAAAAAACCAAGGAAAATCTACGAGGCAGGCAATCTTCTTGATGAAAGAAATACTTAAGCTTTACTGATGGCTTAAAAATCTACATATGCACTGAAGGCAACATCCGAACTAGCAAAGGAAGGGATAGATTCCTGACAGAGTAGACGTCCTTAACTCAGCATCTCAGTGAGAGGTGAAAAGGCGTTCCTGGGGAGTCAGCAGGGAAGGCAGCATCCTTCTCCGGAGGCGGGAAACAGAGCGGTTAAATGATCGGAGACCACGAGGTTGGTACACCTGGGCCAGGTGACCGGCTGGCTTGGCTGTGTCTGTTGGCAGCCGTGCCCGCTAAGGGCGGGATGAGGAGCCGGCGAAGAAGGGCTCTTGGCAGGCCGGAGACTTACTCGACCCCTCCGAGAGGGACGCGCTCTCAGAGCAAGCAAGCGGAGGAGGAAGGCGGCGGGGTGGTCCAGCCCCCCTCCACCCTGGGAGGCCCAGTCCAGCCCAGCCGGGCAGGCAGAGGCCTGCTGAGGAGGCAGACGTGGCCGCCGGCCGGCCGGCCAGCCACAAGGCCCCGCGGAGGGTCGAGAGGCCCTGACATCCTCCCCCGGGGCTTTCGAGGGGAGCTCCGAGCAGAGCCCCCGACCCAGCCGGGCAGACGCGGGGGTGAAGGAGCCCGCCTACCCCAAACACACACACACTGAAAAGCTGGGTAAGAACCAGCAGGCGCGGGTGGGGAGGGTCTACTTCCCCGGCACGGGGTCATGACCAGAGGGCCGCCCCCAGAATCGGCGTGTGGGGACCCCCGCTTTTTAATTCCTGCAAAGAAAACAAGGCCAGGCGGCGAGCGCAGCGAAGATCTCTGAAAGGACGGAGACCTCGGGGGGGGGGGTCTATGGCAAATGCGGTTCGTTCAAACCGCGGATAAAGGGGGACTCAAAAGTGGGGGCTCCCCCCTGCTACCGCCTCTCTGGGTCAGTCGGTGGCGATGGGCCAGGAGTGGACGCATCCCGAGTGGGCCCTTGGCCGCGGGGGTCGGGGAGTTCCTCGTGGTTTAGGGCAGGGCAGGAGAGGTGGGCGGCCGAGGCCGGACCCCACGGGGCCAACGGGGCTGGGCGGCGGCGGCGGCGGCGCTGGGGGCAACAGAGCACCCCGCCGCCCCCCCTCGGCCGGCTTCTCTCCGCTGCCCTCCCCCTCCCCCGCCGGCGCGTCTCCTTTAAGCGGCCCTTTGGCCTCCCTCCAGCCCTCGCGAGCCTGCCCCAAAATAGACGCCTCCGCCGCCGGACAGCGCCCTGGGACCTCCGCCCGCCCGCCCGCCGCGGATGGCTGCTGAGGGGTCTGCGCGGGTGGTCCATGGAGGCCATCGCCACGCGGAAGGCGGGGGGCCCGGCGCTGGCCTTCTGGCGGGCCCTGCTGGCGGGCGACGGCGGCGCCCTCCTCGGCCTCCTGGGCGACCCCGAGAGCGGCGTGGGCCCCGACTCCGTCTTCGACACCAGCGACCGCGACCAGTGGAAGGAGTTCCGCGGGAACGCCCGCCGGCTGAGTGAGGGGCCCCTGCCGGGGTGGGGGGGCAGCGCGGCCTCGCAGGAAGAGCTGGCCGCGGAAGGGGGGGAGGGAGGGAGGGGCGGGGCCGGCCAGTTATCCGGGGGCGGGGAGGGGCTGCCCGGCGGCGGCGGGGGCGGCCCGGGGTGCAAGGCTCGGTCCTGCCTGCGCGCCCCCTCCTGCCGGCCTCCGCGGGCGGGCGCTGACCCCCCCTCCGTCCGCCCTGCAGGGATCTGGGCGCTGAGCTACGAGGCGGAGCTGACCAGCCCGCTGCTGGTGACGGCCGGGCGCGGCCACCTGGACTGCCTGCGGCACCTGCTGCTCCGCGGCGCCTCGGTGGACCTGGCCCCCGGCGGGCGGACGGCGCTCCACGAGGCCTGCGCGGCCGCCCAGACCGACTGCGCCCGGCTCCTGCTCTCCTTCGGCGCCGACCCGGAGGCCGTCTCGGAGGAGGGCCTGCTGCCGCTGCACTTCTGCCGGAGCCCCGGCGCCCTCGAGTGCGTGAGTGCGGAGGGCGGGCGGGCGGGCGGGCCGGGGGAGGGGAGGGGAGGGACTGGGGGCCGGGGACCGGGCCGCCCCGCCTCACCCGCGCCCCCTCCCCGCCTCCCTGCAGGTGCGCGCGCCTCCTGCTCAGCCACGGCGCCCGCGTGAACCGGGCCTCGGAGGAGGAGGAGGCGGAGAGCCCGCTGCACGTGGCGGCCCGGCTGGGGCTGGCGGGGCTGGCGCGCCTCTACCTGAGCCACGGCGCCCACCTGGAGGCGGCCAACGCCCAGGGCCAGACCCCGCTCAACGCCGCCTGCGCCCACCTGCCCCCGCCCCGGGCCGCGGGCCACGACCACGACCACGACCACTACGAGGTGTGCCGGCTGCTGGTGGCGGCGGGGGCCCGCGTGGACGCGGCGGATCGGGACCGGCAGCACCCGCTGCACCACGCCTGCAGGGCGGCCGACCCCCGCGTGGTGGCGCTGCTCCTCGAGTACGGCGCATGCGCCAACCACATGAGCTACAGCGGCGGGACCCCGCTCGGCCTCGCGCTCCACGTGGCCGCCTCCCGCCTCGAGAGCCGGCCGGAGCTGGTGGTCCGCGACCTCCTCAACCACGGGGCCGTCCGCGTCTGGCCCGGGGCCCTGCTCAAGGTGGGCGCCGACCGCGGGGTGGGGGAGAGAGAACCCTTGGCCCCTCGGGGGTGCTCCGGACTACAGTAGCCGCCCTCGGCCCCCCCTCCGGCCCAGGGACCGCCTCCAGGGCGCGGCTCACTCCTGCCCGGGAATGGTAGAACAGTTGGCAGGGTCCCCCAGAGGGCATCTAGTCTAGTCCATCACTCCGCCATACAACTGAAGCAGGCCGGGGAGACGGCCGCCGCCCAAGCAGGAGAGTCCGCCGTGGATCATGGCCAGGCTCTGGGGAGCCGTTGAAGGGGCGCCGGGGGGGCAGGAGGACTTTCCTTACCCCTCATCCCCCCTCCTTCTCTCTCTCTCCCTCCGCCCCCCGCAGGTGGTCCGCCACTGCTGCGCCTCCCCCCGCACCCTGGAGGCGCTGCTCAACACCTACGAGCGGGTGCCCGTGACGGAGGAGTGGGAGGGCGCCGTCCCGGAGGAGCTGCTGCAGGTGAGCCAAGGCGCCGGTGGGGGGGATATGGTTCCGGGGGGCGCCCACTCCGAGCCCCCGCCCACCCTCCGCCGCCCGGGAGGGGCAGCCTGGACCGGACCGGAGAGCGGTGGGGGGGGGGGTAGAGCGCGGGGTCTCCTTTTCCCCGGGAGAGAAGCCCCCCCGCGCGGGGTTCAGCCCAGGTCGCGGAGGGGGGGAGGCCCGGGGGACCCTCGGCCTCACCGGCGCCCCCGCCCCGCTCTCCTCCTCTTCCTCCTCCTGGCCCGCCCGCCCGCAGCGGCACCGGCGCTTCTTCCGGTCGCTCTTCTCGCTGGGCCGAGCCCCCCGCGCCCTCCAGCACCTGGCCCGCTGCGCCCTCCGGAGCGCCCTCCAGGGCAGCCGCCGCCGCCGCCTCCCGCAGCTGGGGCCCCAGCTCGGCCTGCCGCCGCCTCTGCTCCGCTTCCTCCTCCTCGGCTTCGAAGACGTCCTTTACTAGCCCGGGAAGGGCCGCGGCTCCAGGCTTGGCGCGGGGAGGGATCGGGGCCCCCGCCGGACCCCCTTTGCCCCTCCCCAAGAGAGGCGCCGGGGGGGGGCAAAGGCCGCGGAAGGGACGCACCCCCGCCTGCATGGGGGCCAGGGCCTTCCTCCCCCCGCCCTCGCGCTGCTGCTGCTGCTGTGCTGGGGGGGGGGGTGTCCATGGGCCCCTCGTTTTAGCCCTGGGTCCCGACTGGGACAGTTTTATTTTTGTATTAGTAAGAAAAGAGGAAAACACGCGTTTTGCGTTATTGTTACGGCCTTTTGCGGTCGGGTGTAGTTTTCAGTAGAATGGCTTATTTCAATAAAAACAATCCTAATCCCCCCCCCAATTCCCAACTCCCCGCTTGAAGTCTTCAATAAAGCCGCGCCTTTGGGGGGATCCCTGTGTCCGGGGGGCCGTTTTCTGGCGGGTGTCCGGCAGTCGCTTCTCCAGAGGTCCACGCTCCGGGGAAGGGGGGCCCCTCTGCTTTGTCCGTGCCCGGTGACCACCGCCGGCCGCGGGTCGGGCGAAGCCGGTGCCAGAGGGGGGGGCGCCTACCTGGGTGGAGGTTGGCTCACGCGGATCCTGCCCTGGACGCAAAGGGGAAGGATTGGGGGGAGCCACAACTTATCTGGGGCGCGAGCCCTCCATTTCCTTACCTTCCAGCCCCCTTTGGCCCACGTTTTGGGGTGCAGAGGGGCGACCCTCTGGCTGCTCACTCTCCCCCGGGTCACGCTGCATGGAGCCGCGGTTTCCAAACACGGCTGGCTGTCCAGTCCGGAAAGGCTCGCCCGGGGCGTCCACTGCTGGCATGAGGCAGGCGGTACCCCCCCCCCGCTGCGTGCTGGGAGCACTGGGAGCACTGGGCCGCGTAGTGGGCCTTAGGGACCGTGAGGGACCTCTCCAGCGGAGCGGTTTGGCGTTGGGAGAGAAGGTCGCGGGGTCTGGGAGCCGACTCCAGCCCCGCCCACCACCCGGGGGGTGGCCGGCGCCCCCCTCCCCCTCCTCTCCCCGCCCGCGGGCCTCCGGCAGAGGGCACTGCAAGGCCCAGCAGCCGCTCCTGGAGAACTTTTCCGAAAGTGGGACTTGCCGGCCACGATGTGTGGCGGCCAGAGAGGAGGGGTCCCAAAAGCTGGGCGGTGGGGGTTGGCCAAGGGGCGAGGAGGAGCTGCTGTGGCGCCCCGGCCTACCCGCCCTCGTCCCCCCCCGACCCGCAAGGCCGCCTTCCCACGTGAAGAAGAAGCGGAGCCGCCGCGGGGGGGGGGAGTTTGACACGCCTGGCCCTCGGCGCCAAAAGCCCCCTCCTCCGCCTGGAAGAATCGCCCCCCGCGCACACACGCACCCCGGGTCTCCCCGCGCGGACAGCGCCCCTCTTCCTCTCCCCGCGCTTCTTCGGCTGCGCAACCGCCCCCACCGCCTTGTTTTGGGGATGGAGTCACAAGCCCCACCTGAGGGAGCCGAGGGGCAGCGGCGCAGACCCCCACCCCGCCCCTCTGCTCCCCGGGGCTTTGGACCTACTGAGCTCACGGGGGGGGGGGAACTTGCCCTTGGCCGGAGAGAGAGGAGGAACCCCTCTTTAGGCGACGGGGGGCCCTCCAACACCTTGGGGGTCTCTTGCAAGTGGCGGCTCCGGCCAGCCCCTCGGCCCGCCCCCGGCCAAGCCCCCGAGGCTTCCCTCTTCTTTCCCCAGAGCCCCCCGCCCTCCCCCCCTGCGGAGCATCTGCTCCCGCCCCGCCCGCCCCGCCCGACAAAAGGCCCTTGTGCGCTGGCGGGGGGCGGCTTGATAATTGGCCCTCATCAATCACCGGCCATAATGGCTGAGGAGGCGGGAGGGGCGGCGCCTTCCCAGGGGCCGCCCTCGGACCCTCCAGTGGGAACCCGCCGCGGCCGATCCCTGGCAGGGCGGGGGCCACTCAAGCGGAATGTGAGGAAGATGGATGAGCCCCGCGCGGGGGGGCGGAGGAGGAGGAGGAGGGGGCGGGAATCAGGGAGGCGGCAGAGAGAGAGAGAGAGAGAGAGAGAGAGAGAGACCCCCGCCCTCCCCCTTGCCATCGCCTCCTCCCCGCCGCCCGCCCGCCCGCCCACCTTCTCGGCAGAGGAGCCCAGCGCCGGGCGGGCGCGGCAGAGGGAAGCACAGGCTCCCGGGCCGGGCGGCGGGCGGGCGGGCGGGCGGGCGGCGGGGCTCCCTGGATGACCGGGGGCGCCCGGAGGCAGCTCGGCGGCGGAGCCCCGGCGGCCGGGCGCAGCTGCACAGCCTGGACCACCGACGGCGCGGCCGCTGGCGCCCTCCGCCTCGCGCTGAGCCTGGCGCCCACCGGGGCCCCGGCCGGGGAGCCCGGCTGCCGGTAGCTCCCGAGGGCGGCTCCCGGGGGCCATGCAGAGGCCCGGCGGCGGCCAGGGGGCGGCCTTCTCCATCGACTCGCTGATCGGGCACTCGCCGCCCCCGCCCCCGCCGCCGGCCACCCGCTCCGGCCCGCTCCTCTACACCGGCTACCCCATGTTCATGCCCTACCGGCCGCTGGTCCTCCCGCCCGGCCCGCTCCAGGCGGCGGCGGCGGCGGCGGCGGCCGGACTGCCCCCGCTGGCCCCGCTGGCCTCCTTCGCCGGCCGCCTCTCCAACTCCTTCTGCGCCAGCCTGGGCCAGGCCGTCCCCTCCATGGTGGCGCTGACCACCGCCCTGCCCAGCTTCGGGGAGCCCCCCGACGGCTTCTACCCGCCCCAAGAGCTCCCGCCGCCGCCGCCGCCGCCGCCTGCCGCGGGGAGAGGAAGCCACGCCGAGCCGCCAACGCCAACGCCGCCGCCAACGCCGGGCCGCCGCCGGAGCGCCGGGGCCGAGAGCCTGGAGGCCGAAGAGCTGCGGGCGCCGCTGGGCCGCGGCGGTCAAGGGCTGGCCGAGGCGCCGCGCCACTTCCCGGAGCCCTTCCCCGCCCTGGCAGGTGGGTGAGGCGGGCTGGCCGGGGGGCCGGAGGGTCCGGGGGGCGGCGGCCTGGGACCGAGGAAGGACCCGCACCGGGCGGCGGGTGGAGCGCAAACTTCTCTCTCGCCCGCAAAAGTTTCCTCCGAAGCGGGGAGGGGGCTCCAGGGGAGGGGGCGAGCGCAAGGGAGCCGGGCAGCCGGCCGGAGCCCGCTCGGAGGGGCCGGAGCCGGGACGCCCGCGGCTCTCCTCGCCCCCGCCCCCGGGCGGGAGACCCCACTGGGCGGCCGCCCCTTCCCGGGGCCAGGCACACCGGGTCGGCGCGGGGGGCAGGCGCATCCGCCGTCCCCGAGGCCAGGAAAGGAAGAGCCCGGCTTGCGGGTGCTCGCGTCACACCAGCGGAGGGTCCCGGCATCTCGGGGTCTCGAGAGCCCCCCCCCCCGATTTTAATGGGACGGGAGGCGGGCTGCGCCCCTGGAGGGGCTCCTTTCTCCCCCCCCGCCCCCCACCTGGATCCAGGTACACCGGGCACCGGGGAGTCTTTCTCGGGGAGCCCCGGACCCATCTTTCGGCGGAGAGACCCCCGCAACGCCCCCTCCCTCCCTCCCTCGCTCCTTCTCTGCCCCAAGGAAGCCGAGGCGCCCCTTCCTCGACCCCCAGCAACGCGGTCCTAGTTGGGGTGGGGTGGAGCTCGGCGGCTGCGAGGCTCCGAAGATCCGACCCCGCCTTCCCTTTGGGGCCACCCGGATCATGCCGGACCCCTCCCCCGAGCCCGGGACCCTTCACCGCCCTGTGGAGCCCCCGAGGCGAGGCGGGCTCGGTCGCTCAGCCAGCCGGGGAACTTCCGAGGGCAGCCCGGCGCCGGGGGTGGAGGGAGGTCCCTGCCCCGCTCAGCGCTGGGGCTGCTCCCGTGTAGCGGTGTGGGGGGGGTCGCCAACGCGGCCGGTCTTCTCCGGGAAAGACCATTTTGCCACTGGTGGGGGGGGGTCTTCGGGGGCAGCGCCTGCCTTCCTGCCCTCTCCTCTGGTGGATCGGGTCCGCGTGTGTGGCGTGGGGGGGGGCTTGTCGCCTGACCTCCGCCTCCTCGGGAGTCTCCCTGGCCAGCGCTGCCGCCGGGGCAGCCGAGGACTGGATCGGGAGGCCGGACGGGGGCGGCGGTGGCGGCGGACGAGGCTTCTGAAGGCGCGACCCCCGCCCCGCTTGGCCCCCCGCCCGCGGGGGAAGTGGCGAGCCAAGCGGGGTGGGGGACGCCGCTTTCCGACGGCGAGCCGCACACGGCCAGGCTCCGTCCAGCCTGCGGCCCGGGCGGGACTGGGCCGGTCTCTCGTTCCCCGGCTCGCCGTTCCGGAGCAGAGCATTTGGGAGGCGGCGTGGGCCGTGAGAAAGGGGAGGGTCTTCCCCACGGACGCGGCGGGAAAGGTCTCCTCGCCGGGTGCCAGCGCCCCCCGCCCTTTGCCCGCCGCCGAGGCCCCGATCCAGGGCAAACGTCAGCCCCCGTCGGGCCGCCAGGGGTCAAGGCGCATCGGCCACTTGCAGTCCTCCTTCATCAGTGCGTCTTCGCCAGAAGGTCCTGCTCCCCTGTCCAGAAGGGGCCTTGCGTCCGAGGAGGCCTGCGTAGCAACCCCTTAGGGGTGGAGGGCACCGGCCTGCTGGGGGGAGCATTTTGGTGGCCGCGCGGCCCGGATCCGACGGCACCGCCGGTTCCCTCCGGGTTTTAATGGGACGGGAGGCGGGGGCACTTCCTCCTTGACCGGGGGGGGTCGGCCTCCTCCTGCTGGCGGGCCCGGACTGTGGTGGGCGTCCAAGTCATTCCTGATTTGGGGCGACCCTCCGGCCAACCTCGGAGCCCGCAGGCCTAGTGGCTGGAGCGCGGGCGAGGGCAGAGCCTTCCGCCGTGGCCCGTTCAGTCAAGGGGATTCCGCTCCGTGCGGACCCCTCCTTCGGCAGCGGGCTCCGTGGCCGATCCGGCCAGAGGACCCGGCAGGCCGCCCCCCGCCCTCGGTCCCCCCAGGCCAGGCCCTCGTGGCCCTTCCCAGCCCAGCGAGGCCGGAGGCGGAGGCGGAAGATCCGCGGGGGCAGCTTGGCGTGGCAGAAGGCCCCTCCCGGCGGCGCAGACCCAGGCCTGCCGCAACCTCCGGACCCCCACGGCTCCCCCTCCTCCTGGGGCTCCCGGGGGGCTCGGGCGGCGACCCCCTGCCTGTCGGTGCGCTGCGACCCGCGGGCGCCCGGAGGAACGGGCAGGGCGACGGGCGGCCGTCGGGCAGAGTCGGGCGGCCGAAAGGGGGTCTCTGGCGGCCGGGGCTCCCGGGTGCTGCCTGGCTCGAGGGGCGCACGGGGGGAGGCCACTCCCAGGCCCACCGGCAGCTTCCCGGGGAGCGGGCCGCGGTGCTTCCCCGACGGGGCAGGGCGGGCGGACCTCGCGGCCCCCTTCTTTTGTGGGGCGCTGAGCGGAAAGGGGCCCACGTGCCCGGCAGACCCTCCCGGGGGCGCCAGGGGCCTCCAGATGTGGGGCCCAGCCCCTGCGGCCCCTTCTCGCCCCAGGTGTGCGAGGGGGTGTTTGCGGGACGACTGGGCAGCGCGGGGCACTCGCGGACCGGAGACCAAGTGGCGGCGGAGTCTCCTGGCGTAGCTTCCCCTGCTGGGGCTGATGGATGTTGTAGTCCAAGAGACTTGGAGGGGGCTTCGCCGACGAAGCCCCCACACCTTCGAAACGGCCCGCAGCCCCTCCGACCCTCACCCAGGAGAGGGGGCCTTGCTGAGCCCCGCGGAGCCGCTCTTCCTTCGTGGCGGGGGGGGGGCGCCGATTCCCCTATTCGGGGGCACCGGCGACTCCAGCCTCCCCGCCCCCCCCCGCGCCGCCGCTTCCTCCTCCTCCTCCTCCTCCACCTCCTCCTGCCGGGGCGAAAGAGGCTCGGACGAAGCCGCCGCTTCCCTCCGGGCCGGACTGGGTGCCTCCGGCCGCGACGAGGGTCAGCGTGGCTCCGGGGCGGAGAGGCGGCTGCCCAGCCGGGCCTGGCGATGGCCTTGAGCCGCGGCAGAAGGGGTCTCCGGAAGGCTTGGGCCGGGGGGGGAGGTCGGAATAGCGGCGGAAGGAAGGCTGACACCGAGTGTCCCGCCTGCGGCTGCTGGGCTCGGACGCTCCCCGGCCGCGCAGCCAGGCCGCGAGGCCCCGGCTGGCCCCAGCCCTGGGTGGCCGGAGGGTGGCTGCCTGCCGGGCTCCGGGGCGGGGCGGCGTGCTGGTGGGCCCCGGGCGAAGGCCAGGCCGCCCGGGCAGTCCGCGGCCGGCTCCGGGAGGCGGGGGCCGAAGACCCGTTGGGTCCGGAGAGCCCGGCCCCGGGAGGAGCCGCCGTGGTTGGCGCTGGAGCGGGCGGGGGGGGGCGGGGGCCCAGCAAGCCTCCCCCGGCACAGAGTCACGAGACCCCTCCCCAGTTGAGTGCTGGGGGCGATCCAAAGAGCGCAGGGGGCTGCTCTCGAAGGCGGGGTGCCGCGTTTGTACTCCGGGAGGGGGAGAAGCCCCGCAGCGTTTTCCGTCCCAGGGAGCACTCGAGACCGCCCCCCCCCGCCAGGGCGCTCCAGAGGCTGTGCAGAGGGGCCTGGTGGGGGGGAGGCCCTCCCTTCCCCTGGGGGCGCGCCTGCCTCCCCGCCTTGTCCGCAGCTCGACAACAGCCCCGCCAGGTAGGCCGGCCGTGCGTGCGCGCGCCCCCCGCTCGCCCTCCTAACGCCTCCTTTTGCTCTCTCTCCCTCTCCCCCCCCCGACCCGCCAGAAGGGAGGCTCTACAGCTCGGACGAGGAGAAGCCGGGCGAGGCGTCCTCGGGCGGCAGCGAGCGGGAGGACGTCGAGAGCTCGGCAGAGAGCGGCGGCGGGGGCGACCCTTTCCTGGAGGGGGCCCCGGGCGGGGGCGCGGGCGGCGCTTCCTCCTCCTCCTCCTCGTCGTCGTCTTCGTCCTCGGGCGGCTCCCCCGGCGGGGGCGGCGGGGGCCCCTTGGGGTCGTGCTCGGGGCCGAGGGCGCCCAGGGGCCGGCGGGGCTCTGCCGAGGGAGGGGTCCCGGCGCCCCCCGCCCCCGCCGCCGCCCCCCCGGGCAAGAGCCGCCGGCGCCGGACGGCCTTCACGAGCGAGCAGCTGCTGGAGCTGGAGAAGGAGTTCCACGGCAAGAAGTACCTCTCGCTGACCGAGCGCTCCCAGATCGCGCATGCGCTCAAGCTCAGCGAGGTCCAGGTCAAGATCTGGTTCCAGAACCGGCGCGCCAAGTGGAAGCGCATCAAGGCCGGCAACGTCTCCGGGCGCTCCGGGGAGCCCGTCCGCAACCCCAAGATCGTCGTCCCCATCCCGGTCCACGTCAACCGCTTCGCCGTCCGCAGCCAGCACCAGACGCTGGAGCAGGCCGGGGGGGCCCCGCCACGGCCCTAGGGGGGGTCGCCCCCTGCCCGCACGCGCCCCCCTTGGCGCTCTGAGGGAGGGTCGCCCCCTACCCGCACACGCCCCCCTTGGTGTCCTGAGGGAGGGTCGCCCCCTGCCCGCACACGCCCCCCTTGGCGCTCTGAGGGAGGGTCGCCCCCTGCCCGCACACGCCCCCCTTGGCGCTCTGAGGGAGGGTCGCCCCCTGCCCGCACACGCCCCTCTTGGTGTCCTGAGGAGGGTCTCCCCTACCCGCACACGCCCCCCTTGGTGTCCTGAGGGAGGGTCACCCGCTGCCCGCACACGCCCCTCTTGGTGTCCTGAGGAGGGTCGCCCCCTACCCGCACACGACCCCTTGGCGCTCTGAGGGAGGGTCGCCCCCTACCTGCACACGCCCCCGCGACCTGAGGGAGGGTCGCCCCCTACCCACGCCCTCGCGGGCCTTAGGGAGGGTCGCCCCCTACCCGCACACGCCCCCACACCCTGAGGGTCGCCCCTACACGCACACGCCCCCCCTTGGTGTCCTGAGGGTCGCCCCCTGCCCGCACACGCCCCCCTTGGCGCTCTGAGGGAGGGTCGCCCCCTGCCCGCACACGCCCCCCCTTGGCGCCCTGAGGGAGGGTCGCCCCCTGCCCGCACACGCCCCCCCTTGGCGCTCTGAGGGAGGGTCGCCCCCTGTCCGCACACGCCCCTCTTGGTGTCCTGAGGAGGGTCGCCCCCTACCCGCACACGCCCGCACACGCCCCCCCTTGGCGCCCTGAGGGAGGGTCGCCCTCTACCCGCACACGCCCCCCCTTGGCGCTCTGAGGGAGGGTCGCCCCCTGTCCGCACACGCCCCTCTTGGTGTCCTGAGGAGGGTCTCCCCTACCCGCACACGCCCCCCTTGGTGTCCTGAGGAGAGTCGCCCCCTACCCGCACACGACCCCTTGGCGCTCTGAGGGAGGGTCGCCCCCTACCTGCACACGCCCCCGCGTCCTGAGGGAGGGTCGCCCCCTACCCACGCCCTCGCGGGCCTTAGGGAGGGTCGCCCCATACCCGCACACGCCCCATCGCGCCCTGAAGGAGGGTCGCCCCCTACCCGCACTCGCCCCCACACCCTGAGGGTCGCCCCTACACGCACACGCCCCCACACCTTGAGGGAGGGTCGCCGCCTACACTCACGCCCCCCCCCGCGCCCCTTGTACAAGGCCCCTTATTTATTCGGACCGCCTGTATAGACGCCCCCTCCCCCGCCGCCGGTTCCGTGTGTCTGTCCCGTGCAGTGGTGGAGCAGCTCAATAAACGGACTTGTTTTCTATGGACGTGGCTGATTGTCGGGCGGGGGGGCGTTTGGGGATGAGGGCCGAGCGTTGGCTCCAGCGGTTGGGGGGGCGCGGGGCCCCGTCTTCCCTTGTAAGCAATAGGGAGCCAACGCGGCCCCCCACCCCCAAAGGCCATCCGGAGAACCCCCTGAACAGCCTCCAGGGCAGACCCCCCCATGGGCGGAAGCGCCCCCAGCACAGCTCAACCCCCCAGGTCACATCGGGGGGTGTCCGGCTCTCGCGGGGGGGCTGTTTCGATGCCACCCGTTGCCCCCCCGTCCCGTCTGCTGCCTGAGCCCGACCCCCTCTTCGGAGGCTGAGGGGCCGCAACTTCTGGTGCCCCCCCCGTGTCTGTGGCTGCGTGTGTGCAGGTGCTGCTGCTATTATTATTATTATATTATTAAAAGACTAATACTTTACCCTACCCTTCCTATACTCTTCCATGAGGGTGGGGACGACAGATAAAATCAATTTACCAGTTTGAAGCCGTTTCAACGTAAAACCATCAAAATAATTAAAACGGCTAAAGCACATCCAAGTTATGTCCAAACGTTACTTTGGGGACAAACGTTTCTAAGGCCAGCTCCCTGGAGGGACTTTGGAGGCCGCGGATAAAGGGGGCCCACCCGGCAGACCTCCGTCCTCGGCGCTGTCCAAGGCCGGGACCCCCCGCCGGCCCGCCAAGCCCACCTCCTGCGCCCAGGCCGATGGGTGGGCGGCGGCCCCCTTTCCGGAACTCCCCCTGCCCGCTCGCAGCAGCTGCGAGGCCAGGACCGGCCCCGGAGGACTTGCGAACCGCCTTCGGGGGCTTTACGTTTTGGGGAGGGGGCGTTTCCCTGCAAGGCCTGGCTTCCAGCCCCCGGGGGCTTCAGGGACCCAAAGGCCGGGGCGAGGAGGCTCTAATTGCCCCTCCGCACACAGTGGAGGGAGGGGTCGGGGGCACTTGGCGAACAGGGCCTCGGGCAGGAGGAGGGGTCCTTTCCAGCGCCGGCCTTCGGAGGGTGGGCCCAGCTCCCCAGGCATAGGTTGGTGGGAGGGCTGGGCAGGCTCAGGGAAGCAGGCTCCCACAACTCAGCCTCCTTTTTAGTAGAATGGTCTTAGGCCAATAAAAAAATTCCCAGTCCCACCAGAAGAGGGTTTAACCCGATTCGCACCCCCAACCCCAGGACCTCCTCCTCCGGCTGGCCCATGCCCCCCCCCGTGCTTTCCCTCCCACAGTGCCAGGGATGGGCACCCCGCTTGCGTCCGCAGTCACTGGCTTGGGGAGGGCATTGTGCCAGCGGGCAGCAATTTAGGCAATGGGGTGGAGGGAATCCTTACCAGAATTCCAGATGCCACAAAACTGGGAGGGGTGGCTAACACACTGGAAGATGGGAACAGAATTCAAAAGCACCTTGAGAAACTACCAAATGGTGCGGGAATTAATAAAATGAAATTCAAGAGAGACAAAGGGAAAATGCTTCATTTCGGCCACAAAACCAAACAGGCATAAGATGTGGGATACTTGGCTCAGCCGTACAACATGTAGAAAGGACCTAGGGATTATTGTTGAACAGGAGCCAGCAGTGTGATGCTGCAGCAAAGAAAGCAAATGCTCTCTCAGCCTGCATTAGCAGATGCATAGTTTCCAAGGTGAGGGAAGTCTTAGTCCCCTTATATTCAGCACTGGCCAGGCCTCACCTGCAGTCACGAAGGCTGGTGTCAACCCTCCCCTTGACAGTGCCGACTGGTGCGGTTTGGCCTCTCCACTCCCTGCTAGTGCTGCCACTGGACACAGACAAGTCTGGCTGATGGGAGCTGCAGTCCAGCAGGACCTGGAGATGGCTGCACAGCTCCCAGCCTGCATTGGGGAAGCCAGATTCAAGTGGTCCTTAAAAACAAACCTTGTGGAGGAGGAGGAGGGAGCCTGCGGGGGGTGTGTGTGTGTTTGACGGAGAAGATGGCAGCCTCTTCCTCAGAGGACATGCCGGCAAGGAGAGCCCTTTCCAAGGGGGGGGGGCAGCCAGGGAGTCCTGGACAGCACCCCCTTGGGCAGTGTGGCCCTATTCTGCTCCCGCCCCATCTCTGCCAACCACTCACCCCATACCCCCTGCCCCCAACAGCCTCACCAGACCCAGAGCTGACCTAGCAGACGCACCAGGCAGGCAGGGGCAGCGAGTGTGCGGACAAGAAGGGCAGGCGCTTTATTGGGCAGCTTCTCTTCTGAGGCCGCAGGTCAAAGGCCCAGGCGTGCTCTCTCTCTCTCTGACAGACACGCACACGCACACACAGGCAGACAGCCAAGGAACCTTATTTACATACGATCATATAAATATTTCCAATTTACATTTTATACACAGGGGACTGAGACGGGTGGGGGGTTGTGGGCAGGGAGAAGCAGCATCGAAGACCGGGGGTCAGCCAGTGAGCCCCCCCCCGGCCCAGAAAGGCTGCAGTAGACTCGGGTTGGAGGGGCGTCCGCTCCGGGCAAACCAGGGAGCTGGGTGGGGCTTCCCTTTCTCCTGGGGGCCGTGTGGGCCCCACTTAGCTCTTTCCAGGGGGGCGTGGGGGAAGGCCGGGCTGTGCCCGTTCAAAGCATGCCTGCCCGCTACTGGGTGGGTGGGGGTTAGCAAGGGGTTGCTTGGAGTCCTGTGTCCTCTGGCACCGTGTGCAGGCAGGAGGGCGGGCGGGCGGAGGGGGGTCTGACCCTGCTTCTTGCTGGGCTGGTTTGGGCCAACTGGGCACCCCCTCCTGAGCGGGCATGGGGGAGGGAGGGCCCCTCAGTGGGCAGCTGGGGCCTCGGGGTAGAGGCTGCTGGAGGAGGCGGAGGCGTTGTTGTTGGTATTGCGTCGAGGCAGGCTGGGCGTCAGCGAGCTTGTGGTGCCAGTGGCGGTGGCGCCGGCGGTGGCGGCAGCATCACTGGGGCACCCGTGCTGGAGCAAGATGTCCACACATTCCTGGCTGCCCGCACGCCGGGCGTAGGCCAGCGGGGTCAGGCCCCGGGCATCCCGGCCTTTTGCGTCCACTCCGTACTGCGGGCAGAGAGAGAAGGAAAAGGGCCCGTCAGCAGAGGTGGCCTCCCTATGCCAAGGAGGGGAGGGAGAGAAGGAGGGCCTGCCCCCTTTTTGGCGGAGGGCGCTCTCCTTTACCCAGATGAGCAGCTGCGTGAAGACCACGTTGGCCATGGCGCAGGAGAGGTGCAGAGCCGTCCGGCCGTCCCCATCGCCGTAGGTCTCGTTCACCTCCTCCTTGGTGCCGTGCGCCAGGAGCATGACCACGGCGCGCAGGTCATCCTCCACCACCGCTCGGAGCAGCTGCTGGCCCAGCGGAACGTCTGAGTGAGGCAAGGGGGCCAGGAAAAGCTTCTGCTCATACTTGGCCCGGATCCAGCGCTCCTTTTCCTCCCTGCAAAGGGCAGAACGAGGCGTCACGCAGGCCGCCCCTCCCCTTGGAAGCAGGAAGTCCCCAGGAGACCCGGGGGGGGGAAGCAGGCGCTCCATCCCTGTGAGTCCCCACCCACCCACGAAAGGCCAGCCGCTATGCCCATGGCTGTGGGAGGGGATGGTGGGGGAGAGGAGCCAGGCTCGGAGAAGCAGCGGAGACGGGTGGCGACGGTGGTATCGCGGCTGCCATCTCTCCGTCAGCACAAAGGCGTTGGTGCCGAGGGGCCCCGATCGATGCCGCCGGCACCCCGCTATCTGCTGCCCATTCTGTCCATCTGCCTCTCGCCCAGCGCCATCAATGCGCCAGCGAGGGAGCATGCTCAGTGCCTCCTGCCCCCTGACCCGCTCTTATCCGCTGATAAGGGAGCAGCAGAAAAGGCCTCTTGTCTGGGTGTCCGAGGATGACGAGTGAGTGACAGGTGGGGGGGAACAAGGGAGGCAGCCCCCCTCGGTCCGCCCAGTGCCTCCTCGCTTGTTAACACCTTCCTTGCCATGCCTCCCTGCTGTGCTGCTGCTGAGCCCCTTTCCTACTCGCTTGCCAGCCGTGGGGCGGGTGGCTGGGGTGGAGCGCAGTGGAGGCAGGCACTCGCAGACGAGGCAGCTGCCCTCGGAGGAAAGGGCATGCTGCGGCCCCTTTGGTCATGGGGGTGAGCCCCATTCAGCTGGGCACCCCCTGGCCTGCTGGGAGACGTTTGGGGCTGAGGCCTGTGACTCGCAAAACCAGTCGGCGCCACCCAACCCGCTCTTCCCTTGGGAGGCTCCCAGCCCCGGTCCTTCCCTGCCGCCACCCACGATCCCGAGGCCTGGGAGAAAGGGGTCTTTCTCCCCCCCCCCCCGCAGCATCCAAACAGCTACCCCAGGCTCTGCTGCCTTTGGCCCCGGAGCTGCAGCAACTGTCTTCCTTGACTTTCTCTCTACCCAGCACAGAACTGTGGAGAAACAGCCCTTAAGACTGGCAACAGGAGGGCCTTTGCGGACTTCCAAAACGTGTCTGTCTCGAGAGGGTTGTGGGGGGGAAGCCCTCCCCAGAGCACCCAAGCTACTGCTATTTACATTACCTGGAGCTGTCGGGGCCCGGGTGAGGGTAGTTCTCCACAGCCCCTTCCCAGACGGAGTTGGCCAGCGCGTTGCCAATGGCTGTCATCACCATCACCAGCTCCAGCGGCCAATCGTCCAGGTCCAGGGAGCGGACGCGGGAGAGGTGGGTGCCCAGGTTGCGGTGGATGCCTGAGCACTCGATGCAGATAAGGGCCCCCAGGTTCAGGCTGGCCCAGTCAGGGTCTGCAGAGGAGTGGGGGGGGGGGCAGGACACATCTTGTTTGGTCTCGGCCTCCTTCCATCTCCTGCTCTCTTCCACGGGCCAAGAGACACTGAGACCACCCAAACAAAACTCAGGAGCAGGGAAGCACCCCCTTTTGGACTACCTGTCTGTCCCCAGAAACCCCCTGCTGGCCCCGGGACTCTCCTCCTGCTGCCCTCTCTGGCCCTGCGCCTGACCAGCGAGGGAGCAAAAGCCACCCCCTCCCGGGCCATTGTTCCTGGGAGGCCCCAACTCACTGGGTGCTTCACAGTCCACGCAGAAGCTGTTCCCGCGCACTGTCCGGATGGATTGCAGAGCAAGAGCGTCACCGCGGCCGCCCAACCGAGCCTGAAAGAAAGACAGCGGCCTGTCCTGTGAGTGAGTGGGTGGGTGGGCACAGAGGCGCTCCTCTCCCCTTGCCTTCCTGCTCAGCACCCCCACATTGCCACCAGCTGCCACTCTGAGGGGAGGGGAGGGGGCCATGCCCCCAAGGGTGTTATCGCCCCCCAAGCAGCTGCAGCAGCAAGGAGGAGGGGGGCCCTGCAGCTCCAACGTTGTTAGGCACACGCTCCCACCGCAAACCCACACAAGTGTGTGGGGCAGGTCTCCCTCAGAGGCCTCTTTTTGCTCCTGCTGAGAAGCCCAGTGGGCGATTCCAGCCCTGGCTCCAGGCTGAGGCCACCCGCCCTCCCTGTGCCAGGTCCCCAGAGGAGCCGGATGGGGGGCTCTCCCTCCCCCCGCCCCCCCACACCCGCGACTGGCCCACCTTGTTCTTGGTGCTCTCACAGCCCTGAAGGCTGGACAGGATCTGGCCTTCGATGGCCTGGACCCAGAGCTCCCGTTCATCTGCCGTGGAGGCCTCGAACAGCCATGACTGGCCGGTCAGTGAAACAATGATGAACTCAAAGGACTCATCTTGCTCTGCAGGGGTGGGGAGGGAGGAAGGTGGGGGGAGAGAGGGTCTCAGCTGATTTCCTCCCCCTGCCATGGGCCATCAGCCAACTGAGTGCATTCATGTGCACTTGTCCAAATCTGTGCCAAGCCTCTGAGCAACTGGGCCAGGCTGTGGGGCTCCCAGGGTCTCCAGAAGAGAGCTGCCCACAGCGGGGGCTGGAGATAGGAAGGGGAACCCGTGGGGTGTGGGCAGAGGGCCACAAAGCTCCCTTGACTTTGAGCCTCCAGACTTCACCAGGAGTACCACTGCTCTTGCTCGCACCAGGCTGCCAGCCCAAATCTCTCAGGCCTCCCCATTCCAGAACCCGCTGGGAGGTGTCCTGCTTTGGCCTTGGACTGGACTTTCAGGACCTTCTCCATCTGGTGGGGAGGGGCCCCTGCCTGTCCCCCTCAACACTGGCCAGTGCCCCGGCCATTGACAGTCCTCCCAGTACTGGCTGTGGCTGCTGGAGGCAATGACTAATCCCTGGGGATCCTGCAGTGCTCCGAGCTCAGAGCAACATGATTTGTAATTGCCTAATTAGTTATGCAGATAGCATCCCTGGCTGAGGCTAGCAGGGGGTCTGGCTGTCAGGTGAGTGCAGAGGCCAAGGCTGGGCCCCACACGGGCTCTGCACGAGGGAGTCCTGCCGCCCCTTCTCCATACAGACAGCTGTCCAGGAACACTGCCCAGACCACACCTGTTCCCACCAGGAGAAGAGCAGGAGGGTGGCCCTTGTGGCTTGGCTGGCTATTTGCCTAGCAGCGGCTGGACTCTGAGTCCGGGCTGGCCCTCTGGAGGTGTCTACTGCCAGAAAGCTGGATGGTGGATGTCAGAGGCGGCTGAACCAGACCAAGAGGGGCCTCGGCGTCCCACACTCCGTTCCCCCACCCGGCCACCGCAGAAGAGGAAGCCAAAAGCAAGGAGGATGTGAGGCAAGCAGCAGCACAGGCGCACACATGCTCCCCAGCGCCGTTGAGACGGAGGGGCTTGCAGCAAAACACTTCAGGGGCCAGATGCAAGTCCACAGAAGGCCAGCCTGAAGGTGACATGTTAGCCCGGCGTGGCAACGCATAGCCCTGGCGGCTAGTAGCCATGGCTAACCCTGTCTCCTGCAGGTGGCCCTGTTCTTGCTGGGCCTGCCCCGAATCTCCCGCCACCCAGCTTCAGCAAATGGGATCCCGCTGGGTTTGGGCACGATGGGAGAGTGGGAGGGTGCGACCCCTCCATCTACACACGCTGTGGCCTTCTCTCCCAGGGCCTCTCTCATCCCTCGCCATGTACGGTCATCCCCCGCCCCACACTAAAGGGGGAAAACCCCTCTGAATCC
Organism: Gambelia wislizenii; assembly: GCA_030847615.1. Taxonomy (NCBI): domain Eukaryota; kingdom Metazoa; phylum Chordata; class Lepidosauria; order Squamata; family Crotaphytidae; genus Gambelia; species Gambelia wislizenii. The sequence goes on along the minus strand of JAUMIR010000006.1, from coordinate 162,836,441 downwards.
CCTTCCCCTTTGCAAAAGCCCCAGCCCACTACCAGAAGAACAGCAGGGCCTTGGCCGGCCAGCCAGACAGGAAGTGGCCCTGTGGGTCATCCCTGGAGCTCCCTGCCCCCATTTCCAGCCTCCTTCTCCGGCAAGGGGAGCCACAGGAGGAGGGGGGTCGTGGATCAGCACCAGCTCATGGAATCAAGGCCTCGGGGGTCCAGGGGGGGCATGGCTGCTCTCCAAAAACACAAAGCATTCCTCCCAAAGGGCACGGGCACTTTCTACCCGCTGGGCTGGAGCTGGTGCTGTCTGGTGCCTGTGCCACCCTGGGGCAAGGAGGGTGTTTTGTATGATTGCGCAGGACTGCTGAGCAGAGGAATGGTATTAGGAGGGGGAACTCCATGCTCCCTCCCCCTCTAGCCCCCCCCCACAGATTTCAGTGCATTCCTCTGGGCCCAGTAGGTAACACTCCCCCCAACTCATTAGCTCAGTGACTGACCAACTGAGAAATTAGAGGAGCACTTGGGTAATTTGCAGAGAGGCAGGGAGGGGCTGCGGCAGAAATGCGCAGGGGGGGCTGCTGCTCGGGGCTTGGCACAAAGAATGAGGAGCCCACCCCCTTCCTGAATCTGTGCTGTGGGGCACAGGGGGTGCCATGCTGAGAAGTAGGGCCTGGCCAGGAGGCGCCTGGGGACTGAGCAGGCGGCCAAATGAGTGAGCCTGCCTTTGCCTCTTGATGGTTTTTTGATGATGTTTTACGGAGGCAGCGCTCTGAAGGACTCCCGAGCAGCGTGGCTGCTGCTGCTGCTGCTGCTAATGGGTGTTAACCCCACAACCTTGTCTCCGCGCAACAAGCCCTCCAAATGAGAGGAAAATTAGCAAGGGCATCACGAAGCAGGGGAGCAGGGCCACACTGCCCACAGTAGAACCAGGCTGCCATGCCAGGAACCCCCCCCCCGCACGCACACACACCAGCCTCAAGGCACCTCCGTGTCCCAGGCCATATCGCGAGGAGGGGGGATCTTGCGAGACCCCCCTCCACTGTCATTCCTCCTTAGCAGTGGTGGGAGAGCCACTGCTCACTCATTCCTGGGGTGGGCATCTCCATGGCCTCACTCCTTCCTCCCCTTCCTCTCACCCACTGCCACCCACCCGTGCACACAATGCCCGGCAGTGGATGGGAGCGAACTGGCGCTAGCTGACAGGCCGAGGGAGCGTGGCTGTCCCGGGCACCCACTGGCAGAGGGGCTCATCATGCCGCCTGCCACTTGGGAGCTTTGCAACACGCGAGTGTTGGGGGCGCGCTCCAGGCGGGGGCCATTCGTATATGTCACTGTGCTGCCGCCGCCGCCTCATTTTGCAGCTCATTAAACCCAATATTCCTAACCTGTATTAGCGCATCAGGGACAGGCCCCCTCCCTCCCTCCCTCCCTGCCTGCCGACAAACAGCTGCAGAAGCGGCAGACCCACCAGCACAAACGGGGGTGGGGGCTTCCCTCCCCACCCCATCCACAGCCCTTGCATGGGCTGGGGAAGACTTGGCCCAAATGCCTCAGAGCACTTTTGGGGCACGCAGTGGGGCGCCGGGAAGAGCTGGACTGTGGGGAAGGCAGCTGGGCTCCAGAGGTCAATGGCCAGGCACTCCTCAGGGGAGCACCTGCCCCACTGGCACCACGGTGTGGCTGGCAAGGGCGTGGGGCTCTTCAAGGGTTGCTGAAGGGACGGGTAGGTGGGCAGCGTCCAGTGGGACAGACAGATGGGACGGGGAGGGAAGGGGGCTGCCCAGAACATATTCCAAGAGGGCATATTCCCCAATGATCTGCTAGTGCCCCTGTGGCACCGCCTTGCCAGTCAGCACCGGGACGGGCGGGGGAGCAGCCCCTGGCAGGTGCCATCAGTCATGCCTGGCATTGCAGCTCCCCAAATGGCTCTGCATGGGCTGCCTCTGTCCCCCTCGCTGGGCTTTAATACTCTGGCCAAAGGGCAAACGGTCATTCAGACAACCCTGGGTGCTGCCAGCCACTCCAAGTGGGTGGCGGCGGCAGGGGGGCTTCCAATGGAGGGCCCTGAGGATCCCACAGCTGGGGGTGGGGTGGGGCGGGACGAGGGGCTCTGGAACGATTCTGCCATGGTTCGCTTCCCAGGGGGGCTCTCCCCTCCCCTTGCCAGAACCCCACAGGGCCTTCCCATGGTGGCCCCTGAACCCCCCCCCCGCCGGCTGCCATGGAGAGCTTGCCAAAAGTGGGCCGCCTGTGGGCCAGACTGGACTGGGCCATGGTTTGCCCCACTGGGCTGGCGTGGCACTTTGCAGACATTCCTTGAACGGCCGTTCTACATGCAGCAGCAGCAGCAGCAGCACACGCGGGCTCCTCTGCGCGCTCTCTCTCTTTTAAAAATGCGGCCATGTAAAGAAGCAGCAGCTCTGTGCGTGATTTATGATCCTTCAGAATAACGAAGATTCAATTGCACGGCACGTCCTCGCCTCTGATTACCTCCTAAATGAGATAAACTGATAGCAATTCATCCCGAGACCTCTCCCACTCTCGGAGGGTGCCAACCTGAGGCACCAAGCTCCAACAGACAGCCTGCCAGCCTGCCTGCCCGTGGGGAGGGCTGCCCCCCAGCCCTAAAGGCCCTGGGGGCCCTGCCAGAGAAGAGGGGCCCATGTGAGGGTGCTTGTGGGGACAGGATGCCAAAGGGTGTGTGTGTGGGAGCAGCCAGGCTGGCTGTGGATTTTGTCTCCCCTGCACCCCATCCCACACGCTGCTGCCCTGACTCAAGGGCCAAGTGGGAGAAATGGATCCTGGAAACCAAAGCCCCACTTCCGGAGTGGGGGTTCCTGAGCATGCAAGGAAGGCCACCAATTAATACGAAAACCTTTAGACCTGAGGAGAAAGAAATGGGTGGTTCCAGTTTTTCAGCTCAAGGACATGTATGTGTGTGTGTGTGTAAAAGAGTGTGTTGGGGGGAAGAGTAGGTGTGGGGTGCATGTGTGCACATGCACCTTGCACCTGTCTTCACAGGGCTGGAGGCCTGCTGTGCACCAGCTGTGTGCTCAATGTGCCGCCCCCTGCCCTGTCTTTTGGGGGGGGGGGAACTCCCTGGGCTGACAGTGTTGCCCTTGGTGTTGGGGTGTGCGTGGACAGGAGGTCATGCCAGAACTGGGGGGGGGGGAGATGGCATTTAGCCCAAAAAAGAGCCTGCGCACAAGGCCTGTGGGGCCATGGGCCCAGGAATGGGGCTTGCTGGGCAGGGATGTTTGGAGATGGAATGAAAGCCCCTTCCCCATTGTGCCCCCCCCCATATGCAGCTCCCTCTGCAGCAAGGTTTCTCTTAAGAGTCCTGGCCTGGGGACTGGCAGGGTTTGCGTTCAGCGGGCGAGGCCCCGGAGCCGCCTCTGGGCCCACCAGCCACAACTGCGTTTTTCTTCCCTGGAAACTTCTCCTGGTTGGTGAGCAATGGCTCACGAACTGGAACTGGTCCAGGAGCCACCACTCGAAGTAGCCCTGCCCTAGAGGACCCTTCTCATGTTGCCCCCCCCCCCATTAAAGAAGCTGAAGGAAGGGAAGAGGCAGGCAGAAAGAGAAAAGAGAGAGGGGCGAGGCAGAGAGAGGGAGAGAGACACCCCTTGCCCCTCCAAAGGTACCTTCTGTAGCAGCGCCAGCCCCGTCTGGCCGCGTGGAGCCCGTGCTCTTTTTCCGCCGGTGCTTCTTCCGGTTGGCGTGGGGGGAGGGCGGGGGCTCCAGCTTGGGGCTGGCCATGCTGGAAACGTTGGGGCTGGAGCTGAGGGAGTCTGCTGTGCTGCTGCCGTTGGCTGGGGGAAGAGCAGGAGTCAGTCTGCAGGCCTCCAACCAGCTGACCAACTGGCCACCTGGCCATCCTCCCTTCCCGGACTGCCTCCCCCTCCCTGCCCTGCCCAGATCGAGACCCAGCCCGGCCTCTGCCACCCTGGGGGAAGAGCAGACCCCCTTCCCTGCCCGCCCCACATTGGGGCAGGACGTGAAGGCCGCCGCCTCCCCCTCCCCTCCTCCTCCGCCTGCCGTGGTGCTGAAGAGCCATATCCCCGCTGCCATGCGCCAAATTTATCCTCAATCATACTGTTCCTTACAATTAATAGCAGAATTAGAAACAATCAGGGAGCTGGCTAATTACTGTCAATTAGAGCGCACTAATCAAGCTCCGATCACACACATGCGTGTACGCACGCACACACACACACACGCACACACACTCTGTCGTGGTTCTCTCCATTAAATGTCAAATTTCATTAGAGACCAGCAACAAAATCAGAAGGCTGACATTCAATTCCAGCCGCGTAGCCGCGTGTGTCTGCTCCCAATCAACAGGCATGCGGAAGCCCCCCCCCCCGCCAGGCACTCCACCCCCCCTTGCAGGCCCAGCCCAAACCCAGAAGGCTCCCCCTAAACTTCAAGGGTGGGTGGGGGTCTTGGGTCAGGTGCCCCTCCCAGTGGTATCAGTGGCTTCTGCCTACCCCTGGGACAGGGCAGGGTAGGGCAGGTCACTCGAGGCCTTCCGCTAACAGACGCCCCTCCCCACGTGTGCCCTGGGAGGGACCCGAGACCCCCTCGCAGAAGCCAAGGCCAGTGGACTGGCTGAGGCCAGGAAGCCAATGCACCCCACCAAGGGACCCACCCTGACACCAACTGGCACAGCAACCACACAGGGGAGGGACAAGGGGGCTTCCCCAGGGAGAAAGAGGGGGCTGGGAGAAAGAGGGGGCTGGGAGAAAGAGGGGGCTGGGAGAAAGAGGGGGCTGGGGGATCGTCCCCCTTCTTTGGGACAATCTAGGCAGCCAGGTTGGGGGCCAGCGGCAGCAGGCAATGCTGGGGGTGACGAAAGAGAGCCCGTGAAAGGCAGAGACTCCTGGGAGGTGACTCCACAGCCACAGATCCAGGCCAAGGACTGAGCCAGGCTGGGTGGCAGTTCCCCCAGGGACAGGAGGCAGCCCCACTGGGCCTCGGGTAATAGAAGACCAAGACAAAAGACACCCAAGCATTGCTTGTCCTCTTGACATGGCTCACCATCTTGAAAGGCGCAGTGTTGCAACATTTTCCAGTTTTTGCCTTTCAGAAGGCTTTGGCAACACTGAGTTGGTGTAAAAAAAAGATTGCATTTTGCAAAAAACACAATACCTGGGACGAAAACTAGCTTTTTGCTACAATGCATCCTTTTTTCTACAAAACACCATATATTGTTCAAAAAATCCCATGTTTTTTACACAGACAAAATGTGGGCCAAGAAAAATATTTGCAACTAAATTTGGAACCTGGAACCAAACCACAGCAGATAACAAGAGCCGACTGTATATACAGTTGGCCCTCCACATTTGCAGGTTTAACTTTGCAGATTTGAGTATTTGTGGATTGTTTGCTGCCCTATGACATTTTTAACAGGGACAGTAGAATCATACAATCATAGAATTGCAGAGTTGGAAGAGACCACGAGGGCCATCCAGTCCAACCCCATTCTGCCACGCAGGAAATCACGATCAAAGCATCCCCGACAGATGGCCATCCAGCCTTTGTTTAAAGACCTCCAAGGAAGGAGACCCCACCACACCCCAAGACATAGAATCATGAAGTTGGAAGGGACCTCCAAGGGCCATCCAGTCCAACCCCATTCTGCCATGCAGGAATATACAATCAAAGCATCCCGGACAGATGGCCATCCAGCCTTTATTTAAAGACATCCAAGGAACGAAGGAGACCCCACCACGTTCCGAGGGAGTGTGTTCCACTGCCTAACAGCTCTCTGTCAAAAAGTTCCTCCTCATGTTGAGGTGGGATCTCTGTTCCTGGACCCTATTAAAAATATTGTAGGGCAGCAGCAGAGGCAGCATCAAGCCCCACCAGCCACTTGCTTCTGCATTGCAAAGGAACCTGGCCGCCTCAAAGGCATTTGCAGTAGGTTGAATCCACAGGTCATACTTTTTAGGCGTGTCAAATACGGGGGTGGGGGGAAGCTAGAGATATTCAGTTTTTCCACTTTTGTGGAGGCCCTGTGCCCCTAACCCTAGCGAATGTGGAGGCCTAACTGTACTGTAAAGTGCACAATAACAGGAGTCATCTCACCCAACAGGGAGAACAGGGTTGCCAGCATGGTCCCAACTGTGCTGGAGGAACCACTTTTGCTGAAGTGCAGGACGGAGGCCTTTAACGTGGCCTCGGCGCCTGTGCTGCTCCTTGGAGAGCGAGGGTCGGGGCCAGAGGGTATTTAAACCTGGCCGCCATCCACCTCCACCCGTGAAGGGGGGACCTGGAACTGCCCCTTTAGTCTCTGCGATCTGAGGGGTAGGGAAAGTGACCCCTTTGGGGCTGGCCGGAGGGTAAACCCCCCGTGAATTTCTGCCAATTGGGGGAGGGCCTTTTGGGTTGGCCTTCCTCACGCGGGCCAGCTGGGGAGCAACCCAGCTTATGGGTTCTCCCGGGGGTTCAAATGTTGTCACCCAAGGGAGGTTGGGGAGGGGGTCTTGTTGTTGACCTCCTGGCCCCAGCCATTCCTACACTCGGTTGCTCCCCCTGCATTGTGGATCTCTCAGAAAGGGGCTAAATAGGTCACAGCTAAATAAAAGTGGCCCTTTGCAACCCAGCTGTCTCTGTGTGGTCTCTTTACTGTGCCTGGTCTCCTTATTCCTGCGTCTATCAGGAAAACATTCGACAGAACAAAGGCCCCAAAAGAGGCACCAGGGGGACCTCTTGCCAAGGCCCTGGGCCCATCCTCCGCGCCACTGCAGGTGAGAGAACCAAGCCTGCCTGGGTCAGAACCGCTTGACCACAAGTGGAGGCAGACTGCAGATGGGGGGGGCAGAGTGCCACGGTTTTGTACCACGGCACTCCTGCAGCAGAAAGTCAAGAAGGGCCCTCAGAGCTGGCGGGCTCTCCCGAGCCCCAGTCAGCCACACACCTGCATCCTCACTCCAGCATCACTGGGGAGGGAATCCCCCCGGGCCTGGCTCTTCTCCCCATTCCTCTCGCTGGCCCCACAGTCCTCCTCCCACCCAGACTGCCATCCGAAGGACGGGCGGGGGGTGGAGGGGATGCTACAGCCACCAGTTACAGAGTTGATGTTACAGAGCCCTGGGCGGGCCAGAGGGGACCCGAGAGAGGTCGGCCCCGACATGGAGGGGAGGTCATCTCACCCGGGTGGGTGCTTTAGGGCGGGGGGAGGCTGGCATGCTCGTCGAGGAGGGGCTCCCTCGATTCACCCACCTTCTTCCTCCCCCTTCCTGGAGGTTGCCAAGAAGTCACACCACCCCCTCCCAACCCCAACCCCAACCCCAGGGAGACAGCAGGGCCATGGGGCACCCCCCATCCCACAAAGGCCAACGCGCAGGCCTTCCACTGTGCCCTAAACTGGCCGGCTAGCTAACTGGCTGGCTGGCTCCCACTTCCCTCTCCCCCCCCTCTCCCATTCACTCGCTCTCTAGCTCGCTCGCTCGCTCGCTCTGCCCCATCAGCAGTAACAGTCTGATTAATTCGCTTCCAGCAGGGAGCTGATGGGGCCAATGATGGAGGCGCTGCATCAGCCGCGCTGAAATTGATAGTTTTTCACAGTTACAAATGAGGAGCCTCCCCAGCTCCAAATGGCGGCGGCGCAGTCGGACTCCGGTAATGATCATAAAGAGGCTCTCTTTAAACTGCGAAAGCCCCTGGGAGTGAGTGGGGGGGCGGCTGCGGCGCTAATGAGAACGACAAGGGGGCGCGCAGCCATGGAAATGGCTCCTCCACTCTTGATGTGCATTTAACTGCTTTTTTAGTGCGGCAGCGGCGGCGGAGCCAGGAAGCACCGAGTGATGGATGCCGCACAGAAGCATTTATTTTCCAATTCAGCAAAGTGGCTACGTTGGGAAATGTATGAATTATTTTAATTCACTCAACTGTCCTGAAACACCCAGGCAGGAGGCAGGCGGGCGGGCATGTCGAGGGTCCTGTGTTGGGGTTCCCAACTGCTGAGTAAAACTGGCTGGCCAGCCGAGAGCCGGCCCACCTCTGGCGAAGAGTTTACGCCCCAGCCCAGAGCTGCTTGCCGCTTCCTCCCTCCTCGCCCACGCCAAGCAGGGAGACCGTCTTCTCTCTGGGTCTGAGCGTGGCCACCACCCCAAGAGCTTCCCTGGCTCCTGCGCCCGGCCCGCCTTGAAGGGCTGCCCTCTGCCTGCCTGCCCAGTTGGCTGGCCAAAGGTGGCTCTGAGGCCTCTCCTCTTCCTCTGCCCCCTCCCGGTTCTCCTTGGAGCCCGTCCAAGCATCAGCTCCACCAGGAAACAATCAGGGTGACACCGGGCCCTCCCTGTACAAAGAGAGGGGGGCATGGCACGGGGACAAAGGGGGGGCAGAGGAAGCCCATGGAGGCATCACGTCAGCCCCCACCTGCCCCTGGAGAGCGAGAGGGTGGGCAGGCAGGACCCAAAAGCAAGAAGACTCACCCCACCCCAACAGGCAGGGCATTTCTATGGGAGCCCCCAGCCCCAAGAAAGGCCCCAACACACACACCCAGAGCAGAGAGGTGCCGCTCACCCGGGTTACCTCCGGAGCTGGGGATGACGATGGCTTCACTCCACTGGTCAGCGCTGGAGACCGAGTAAGAGCGCTGGTGCATGCCACCGCTGCTGCCGCCACCACCCTCTGGCTTCACGCTGAAACTGACCAGGTTGGTGCCACTGCCGGAGCGCTCCGAGAGCAGAGAGGTGCTGCTGGCCGAGTGGGGGGCACCTGCAAGTGGGGGAGAGGAAAAAGAGTCAGGGGTGTGGCAGAAGGAAGCACGCTCGGGAAAAAAAAACTGGGCCCCCAAGAGACCCCCCACCCCAGCACCAGGCACGACCATTCGGCAGAAATGTGTCCAGAGGAAGCCCGAAGGACGCGGAGGGCGACGGGGCAGCTGCGAGTCCAGGGACACCGTGCTCCTGTTCTGCCCCCACAGGGTGGGACCTCCAACAAGTTGCCTCAAAACCACTGGGGGGGACGGGGGTCTGTGGCTGGAGTCAGAGCCAGGCGTCAAGAGGCCAGAGGAGAGTGGAAAAGCTCCCCCAGCTTATGGCGACAGCCAGCTTCTCTCCGTCGCTTGCACACAAAAGCAGAGAAGAAGTGGTGTGGCGTGGATTCTGGGCAGAAGCAGGGCTCCGGCAGCCATTCCCCGGCTCCCCCTGAAGCGCAACTCTCAGCGTCCCTTGCTGTTGGCTGGCAAAGGCCAGGACCGCTGGGAGCTGCAGTCCAGCCCCATCCGGGGGCCGACCGGCTGCACAAGTCCAGCAAACGTGGGTGGCTCAGAGAGGGAGCATCGTTCCCGCCCCCAGACTGACCACTTGCCACCCTCGGGTAGAAGCTCTGCCCCTGAGGTGGTCACCAGCGTTTGCACTCCACCAGTGGTGGCCCTTGTTTCCTCTCTGTCCCAGCTGACCCCCCTCTCTGGCTCCCCAGAGCAGCCCTGGGGTGGGCAAATCTCCAACGCAGGGCCAACACGTTTGCGCCTGGGCCACGAGGCCCCAGAGTCGCCACTGGAGGAATGCCTGGCACCCTCCCAGGAGCCCGAAGGGCAGGGGCGGAGGAGAGGAGGGGCGCTGCCGGCACAGCCTGCTGGCATGCTTGCCAGGGAGGGAGGGAACGGATAATGCCTCTGGGTCGGTTGCTGTAACAGAATGGCAGGTTCTGGGGCAGAAGTGAGAGAGGGTTCTGGGCCTGGCAACAGCACGTGCCCCCAAAGGAACCCCCTCCCTGTGCCCTGCAGTGGTGCCAGTCCCGGAGGGATGGCCAGCCAGGGACCTTCATCCTGGAGGCCCTGTGCCCTGGGGGAGTGGCGGTGGGGGAGGAGGGCCCTTTGGGAGCGGGGAGGGGCCTGTTGCTCCCCAAGCCCCCCCATCCCTCTGCTGTGGCGCAGGACCGCCTGCTCTTTGCTCCAATGCATCCCTGCCCCTCCCCATTCAGCGCCTCCAAAACACGTGTAAACCCTGACACTGACTTTGCCTCTAATTAGCCCTTAATTTACAAGACACACTCGGAAGGGTAATTAGCTGCTGCTTGGCTCCCTTCTGACTGCCACATCCATCTCTCTCTTGCTGCCTTCTTCCTGGGAAGGGGTGGGGGGCAGCAGCCAGCAAGGCGGGGAGGATGAGTGGCCCCGGCCAGAAACCCTTTCCAACCAGGCTCTGTTGGAGGTAGAAAAAGCCCCTGGCGGCTGCACAAGCCCCCCAGCCCAGCCCAGCCCAGCCCAGCCCCCTATCAATCTGCATCCATGCCTCCCCCCATCAGCTTTTGTTCCTTCTCTCCCCACTGGCAGAGGACAGGATCCAGCTCAGCAGCTCTGGGTCCTGCACCTTGCCTTGGGTGTAAAGAAGCTTCTCCCCAAGGAGAAGCCACCCAGGACTGCTGTGGGGAGAAAGAAAACACAAGGCCATGTGTACCTGCAGGTTCCTCCATGCTGGGAGCAACCATTTTGCTTTTCCTTCTTGTTTAAAAATACAGGTTGTCTGTACATGGTCAGAAGTAATAGGGGAAACTGCAAGGAAGGCCAGTTTGCTGGTGATGCGAAGGCCAAAAAGGACCCCTACAAGCTGGGCAAGTGGGCGGTGAAATGGCCAAAGTCATCAGTAAAGGCTAAGGGATGCACACAGGAGGACACGGAGAAGAAAAAACAAAATCCTAGCAACCTCCTTGCCAGGATCTGAGCACTGAGCAGGCAGCGACTGACCAGGAAAGAGAGCCAATCATTCTGGTGAAGAGCTCAAAGAACACATGGAGCTAAAAAGTTGCGAACAACACAAGTTGCTCACCAGGCATAATCGGAAACTATTAGCAGCCTCCTCTCCTTATTCCTGTCTGTGGTTCAATGACACATGGAATAGCATCCACGTTTCTGCACACTGTACCTGCAACAAGAGACTGCAGAGCTGGAGACCCAGGCTTGCTAGAGTGGTTAAAAAAAAATTAAAATGTGTTTGTTTTTTTATGTCCGTAGCAAAAGGAAGAACAAGGAAATGGTAGGGCTGCTGTGGTGAGAAGATGGCGAAAGGCTAACAGGGGACAGAGAAAAGGCAAAACTATGTAAAACCTTCTTTGCCTCAGTCTTCTCCCAAAGGGGGAACAGTGCGCAACCTGGGGAAGATGGAGCAGATGAGGCAGTTGGGGAAATGCAGCACAGAATTGGTAAAGAGGGAGTTCAGGAATACCTGGCCAGAATAAATGAGTTCAAGTCTCCAGGGCCAGACGAACTTCATCCAGGGGTATTAAAAGAACTGGCAGAAGTAATCTCAGAACCACCGTCAATTATCTTTGAGAAATCCTGGAGAACAGGAGAGGTCCCGACAGACAGGAGGAGGGCAAATGTTGTCCCCATCTTTAAAAAGGGGGGGGAAAGAAGACCCAAATAATTACCGCCCAGTCAGCCTGACATCAATACCAGGAAAGATTCATGCCAGCCTAATCTCATCTCTTTTTTTGATAGTTATAAATTTGGTAGATGAAGGGAATGCTGTGGATGTAGTGTATCTTGATTTCAGTAAGGCTTTTGACAAGGTCCCCCATGATATTATTGCAAAAAAGTTAGTAACCTGTGGGCTAGACAATGCAACTGTTAGGTGGATTAGTAATTGGTTGACTGACCGAACCCAAAGGGTTGTAGTGACCAATGGCTCCTCTTCATCCTGGAGAGAAGTGACCACTAGTGGGGTGCCACAGGGTTCTGTCCTGGGCCCAGTGCTATTCAACATCTTTATCAATGACTTGGATGAGGGAATAGAGGGTATGCTTATCAAGTTTGCAGATGACACCAAATTAGGAGGGGTAGCTAATACCCTGGAGGACAGGATCAGAATCCAAAATGACCTGAACAGATTAGAAAACTGGGCCAATATTAATAAAATGAATTTCAACAGGGAGAAATGTAGGATACTACACTTGGGCAGTAAAAATGAAATGCACAGATATAAGATGGGTAACACCAGTACATGCAAAAAGGATCTAGGAGTCTTAGTGGACCACAAGATGAATGTGAGCCAGCAGTGTGATGCAGCAGCTAATAAAGCCAATGCGATTCTAAGCTGCATTAATAGGAGTATAGTGTCTAGATCAAGGGCAGTAATAGTGCCACTCTATTTTGCTTTGGTCAGACCTCACCTGGAATCCTGCGTCCAGTTCTGGCACCACAATTCAGGAAGGGCATTGAGAAGCTAGAATGTGTCCAGAGGAGGGCAACCAGGATGGTGGGAGGTCTGGAAGCCATGATGCCCTAAGAGGAGCGGCTGAGGGATCTGAGTAGGTTTAGTCTGGAAAGGAGAAGGTTGAGAGGGGACATGACAGCCATGTTTCATTATTTGAAGGGATGTCATACTGAGGACGGGGCTTGTTTTCTGCTGCTCCAGAGACTAGGACAAGCCAATCTTGTTGCTTGGTTGCAAACTATTTACAACCACCCACTTCAAAGGTAGAGTCAACAAGTTGTTGAATGAGAGAAAGAGAAGAGCATTGCAGCAGAGGAACAGAGGGAGAGAAGAGCATGGAGCCCAGGTGGTGACCCAGCACGGTCAGCTCCACAGGGTGGAGAAAAGGAAGGTGCTACCAAGGGTGCAGGTTGCAGCAGAAAAGACAAACGAGGCTTTGTAGTGAGTCCCGTTTGGGGACAGATTCCCAATCTTCAGGATCACATCCCCCCACTTGATTCTCCTGCAGGGGGCTGTAAAAGTGCAAGGCAGGGCCAACTCCCCACCACCCACAAACTCTGGCAAAAGAAAATGTGGGTATTTGGGGTGGGGGTGGAATGAGTCATGGGGAACAGTCTACCGTCAGCTGACCTTTGGGCACTTTGGCCTTTCCAAGGAAGGGTCTTGATGCCTGTAGGACCATCCTCAGGATTGGGCGCCAGAAGGGCCCATACTGTGTGTGTGTGTGGGTGCACGCTGGGGGTAGCCAGCGCTGGTTGTGCAGTCAGGTCTACTGTGAGCCTGCCCCTCCTGCCTGCTCCCCACTTGCTGCAACTGCCAGGAAGCTTAAGTGGGGGCGGCAGGAAGGAGCCTGCAGAGGGAAACACCTCGGAAAGCTATTTCACAGAGCTGTGCAGCCAGAAATGGCACGGCAGGCGGGGGGTGGTGGAGGGTGGGTAGCCACTGGAGCAGCACCCGAGTGTCAGGGAAACCAGCACAGATCTGGGAGTGGGTGATGGGGGGCAGGAAAGGCTGGTCGTCACAGGAGCTGGGTGGGTGGGCAGCCCCTGCCGGAGGCAGCCTTGCCTAGGCAGGGTCCAGGAGCACCTGGGACACCCTCCCTTCCCCCGTCACTCCAGGCAGCCTGCGTGTGAGGTGACCTGGGCAGAAAGGGCAGGGTGGGACGCCTTGCTGGGCTGCTCCCCAGAGCCTTTCACCATGGGGAGGCACTGCTGGCCAGGACCTCCTCCCCATCCTCCCATATCTTCCAGCACACAAGCCCAGACTGCCTCTGGTACGAGAGGTGGCGTACACCCACCACACGGGCTAACAGCCACGGAGGGGCCCAACTCCCACGTGCGTATGTCTCCAGCTCTACAGGTACCAACAGGTGCTTTCACCTTCCTAGCCTCTCCTTGTGCTACGGCACCCGCCCCCTGTGCTGCTGCTGGGTTGTCGTGGGGATCCGTGGCCAGAGAGGAAGACCTCCTGCACCGTGACACCTAATCTGTAACAGGACCCTCTGAGAGAGTGCCTCGGTTCCAATGGCAGTAAGGTGGACCTCTGCTTGTCCAGCCCTCTGCCTCCACAAACACCTGTGTTCCAGTAGGATAAGGGACGATCTTGGCCAGCGGCACCTGTAGCGGCACCGAAGGAGGCGTATGCCAGAGCTCCCCTTTGCCCAGACGGCCGGGGCTCGCGAGCAAGAGGGCTACTTTGGCCCATCTGCAGGGACAGGGCAGCGGCCTCCCAGCAGAGTCCAGTGGGGAGTGGGAGCTGGGGGCTCACCGCGAGACCCTCCAGACCAGGAAGCCTCCAGCTGCTGGAAAAACCAGGGAAGGGGCTCAAGCCAGCCGCGCTCCTCGGCCCCTCCCCATGAAGGAGTTCAGAGCTGGCTCCCCCAGCAAGCCCTGCGGCCCCCTGAAAGGGTTGGGGCCATTTGCTGCCCAGGCCGGACCACCCCCACCAAACCTGCCACAATGTCATCGCCCCCGTAGCACGAGGCAGAGCGTGGGCGAAACAGGGTTCCCTCTTCTTTGTTAATTCTTCCCTCATTACATTTGAAATTCCACAATCAGTGTGCACTGTAATTGTCGAATTTGATGCTAATGATTAATGAATTAAACATGGATCCATCAATTAGTCCTTGGAGAATAATTCTGCATAAAGCAGCGGATAATGTAATTACAGTAACAAAGATAATGAGATGTTAACATCGACGGAGCCCGACGTGACATGATCACAGCAGGCAAAGCAGCCGGGTTCGGAGAGCCAATCGCACTCTCTCTGCCCCCGTGGAGCGGCTGGGGCGGGTGGGGGAGGGCACGCACACGGCCAGGGCGAAGGGCAGAGCGCCGCCGCCCGCAAGCCAGCGGCTCATCCTCTGAAAGAAACAATCAAGCAAATGAGCCAGCAAGGGGTGCCCTCCCCTGCTCCACCAAACAGCAAAAGCATGGTCACCGCGGATCATGCCCACCCTGTTGCTTGTCCCTCCCCGGGGGAGGCAGAGTCCCCTAATGTAGACCCGACAGGAAGAGGGGGTGGCCCCATGGTGGATGGCTGAGGATGGCACATGCTGATTTGGCCCAGTGGGGAGGGACCACGTGGGCAAAGGCAGAGCGAGGCAAGAGAGGGACCCCACCAGAGAGCCAACCTCAAGGCTCCTGTCACCCGCCCATCAGCCCTCTTCCAAAGGGAGGGAGGGAAGGTGGCTGAGGAGGGGAATGGGATGGGATGGGGCCCCAAAGGCAGCCGGAGCAAAAGAAACGGCCGCCTGCGACCGCCACCTGCCCGTCTGTCTCTTACAGAAGACAGGCTCCGCCCCTTGGCAGCATCATGAAGGGCGCGCAGACGGATGAGCCCCGGAGCCTTGGTGGCTCCCTCTTTTGGCCACAAGACCTCCGTGGGCCTTTTGTGGGGACACTGCTGCCCGCCCGCCCGCCCACCCACCCTGGTAACAAATCAGATCCAAGCAGGAGGGGGCCTCCCGCCAATGCTACCCCGCTGCACACCCAGGGGCCCTTTGGGGTGCCCCCCTCTCCAGGGAGGAGAGGCCCAGCTCCCGCCCCCCAAGTAGAGAGCAGGGGAGGGGCAGAGGGCGAGAATGTCCAAAGGCAGGACTGCGATGGCCGCCCCCCCCCCCCCGCCCACCTGCCGGCAAGGAGAAAGAGAGCCCTCGCTTTAACAAACTTTCCAACTTTGGAGGGCTTGGATGCTCAGCCATAATGGGGCTTTAATGCTAGTTATTTGCATTTAATTAGACACTGAAAACCGTTAATAGAGCTGTGCTCTGCTCATCTTCTCCCGTCCCTCCATCATTCCATCTCTGTGCCATTAGAGAAACATTTGCCTGGCGAAGTCAAGCGCTCTGAAGTTGAGCAATGCCAGGGGCAAGCCCACAGGGGGCAAGAGGACCAAGGATTGGGGCCTGGTCCATCAGCCGCAGGGGCAGCAAACAGCAGCCAAGAGGGTTGCGGAGGGACCCTTACCAGAAAGGGAGGGCCCTGCCCAGGAAATGGCAGGTAGGATGGCTTTCTCACTCTGCCCCAACCCCCCCACACACATTGCCAGGGAAGACAAGGTGGGCCCCTCCTCATGCCTCCCCCTCCCCATGCCAGATGGTCTGTGCCTCCTCCCAGCCATTCGTCCGCAGACCCACTGACCACCAGGCCCACACAGCAGACAGTTAGCACTCTTACTGGACCCTCCCGGGAACTGGACGCTGCTCCTCTCCTTGGCCAGGCCGTTGGACTTGGGGCTGGCGCTGGGGGCGGCGGTGGCAGTGGTGGCACGTGGGAGCCGCTTGCCTGGCACCTTGACGGTCGTCCGCAGCAGGTCTATCTCCTTCCCGTGGATGTTCTGCATGTAGTCCTGGGACAGGCAAAGGGGGGGGGCTCAGTCCCATGCCCCGCCACCAAGGCAGCGTCCTCTCCCATACTCCCCCGCTTCCATAGGTGCCAGAGGGGCCAATAACACCACACAAGGCAGGCCGGGGCCCTCGGTGGAAAGGCCCTGCGCTTCCCCTTCCTTTAACGACAGAGTGCCCCGTGGAACGTTCCCACAAGACCTCCACCCGCTTCCTATGGGATGCCTGCCCACCTGTGGGCCCCAGAAGCACAAGGGCTCTGGCTCTAGAAGATGAGGCCTAGGGAAGGGGGCAGATTGGCCTCCGCTGGGCAGAGGTACCAGGGGGTGCCCCCAGGAACTCCCTGCCTTCAGGTGCTTTGGGGCTCCCTCCTCACAGCGCCCCCCCCCGTCTCCTCATCTCTCCATTCTGTCAGCAGAAGCAGGCCTGTGCCATGCATGGACGTTCCCCAGGGGTCCATTTCAGTAGACACACACACATCCCACAACATCCCCCTCCCCGCCAAGGAGGCAGCCAGGGCCCTGAGCTCCAGTTCCCCAGAAGATCACCCAGGAGTTCCAGCACAGCCGACAGCCCTAAGGCCCACTCTCCTCTGGCATCAGTGGGGAAGCCACCAAGGCTAGCAGGCAAGCCCTGCCGGATCCAGCCTAAGCCCCCCCCCCCAGTGCATAGCCCAGGTGCCCACCCAGCTGGCCAGCACAGGCCTCGGAGGAGCCCCGGAGGAGGATTTCCCCTGCCTCAGCAGAAGCACTGCCGGTGCAAGGGCTGGGCGCCTGACTGCCAGCACCACGGTCACCAACGCACTGCCTTTATTGCCTGCCATAAAACAGCAATTTCTTCCCAAGCCTCCTCGCTAATTACCCAGCCAGTTCTCTCATTTCATTTTATTACTGGAATTAACAACGAGTTCAAAGCGTGGAAAGCTATTAAGATGTGTGATTAAGCCACATTCAATTAGCTTCTACAAACAATTTAATTGATGTTGCAGATAGAATTAACAGAAGGTGATTGTGTGAATGGTTTCAATGGCTGCAAAATGGGAGGCGCCTCCTTCCCTCCCCTTGCTCTGTATTGCCACTGCTGGGGGGGGGGAGTCAGTGGGGGGGCAGGGAGAGATGCGCTTGGGTTGCACGGGACCTCCAGCCAGCCCAGGCAAGGATGACCACTGCAGAGGGCAAGGAGGGGGCGACTCTGAGCAGAGGAGGCGCTGCCCCCTCGCCTCCGTCCCCACACAGGCACAATGCCCTGGGGCCTGGGCCAACTGACCAGCCCCCTCCTCCCCAAGCCTTCCCCATTCCTTTCCCTCCTCCCCAGGCTGCCTGCAGAGGCCCAATTTTGCTCCCATTCTGCATAATTTATGCTCTCTGGATGGAGTATATTAAGAGTGTTGATGTTCTCAGTTGTTGGTTGGCTGTCTAGCCTGCAACATTTTGGCCGGGAAAGGTGAGTGAGGCTGAGAAAAGCTGCGTACAATGGAGGGGGGCTGGGAAGCCCTCTCTTCCTGAGCAATGGACCTTTCTCCAGATCACCGAAAGGTACACACGCACCACGCATCCACAAAGACACACAAAAAGACTTGAGGGCTAGAACCCTGCTCTTTTCCCCTTGAGTCAGCAGCAGCAGCCAGGTCAGAAGGGCAGACGCCAGGCCTCTCAGGGATGCTCAGCAGGCGCCCAGCCCAGAGAAGCAGTGTCCAGACACCCCCACGACTGAGCCCCCACCCCCAACAGGCCTGGCAGCAGGGAGGAGGGAGAGGAGACCAGGCCAGAGGTGACGGGCTCTGACCACTGAGGGCCCGGGGACCGGCCAGCTCCAGGCAGCCCAGGGCCATGAGGGCGCTGCGCCTTGGGCCAAAGTGCTACAGGTGCTTCACGTGTCCACAGTGGCTCTACGGCGCAGCAGCAGCAGCCTGTGTTCAAGAGCAAGCGGCAGCCATGGCCATTAGCACCCCAGCAGGGAGGTGACAGAGACGGATGGGCGGAGGCGGCAGGCTTGTCCCGGCACCAGTGACAAAGAGCCAAGCGGCAGGCACAGCACAGCAACCTGAGCCAGAGCAGAGGGGTGCGTCTGTCCCAACCGCCTCCACACAAAAGCGCAGAGCACTCACGTGCAGGCTGGGGTGGTAGGTGAGGACTCCGTTGTCACACAGCGTCACGTACTTCTTCTTCCACTCCTTGTTCAGAGACTTCCCACTGCGCTTCAGGAGGACTCCCTGGGGGAGAAAGGGCACTGGGGTCAGAGGCACCCCTGCCTTGCCTGCCCACCCGCCCACCCCACCCCTCTTCAGGAGCTTCCTGCCCTCCCCAAGCCCCCCAGACCCCCTCCTTTCCAGGCGGGGGATTCCCTGTTCCTTTGGCCCCCATGGGGAGGGGGCAGAGGGAGAGACGGCTCTAGGGGTGGGCAGTGTTTTGTTCTTTCGGGCCCAGACCACAGCTAGCTGGGCAAAGGGTCTAGCGAGCCTTCTGGGGCAGTGGGGGCCCCCTCTCTCAGAGCAGTCAGGAGCACCCACAAAAAGTTCCCAGCCCCAGCAGCTCAGTGAGCTGCCCACGGGCACCATGAACACTTGCTGCAAAACACCAAAACACGTAAAAAAATATTTTAAAATCCTTGCAAGTGATTCAAGTGCCAGTATTCTTGGTGCCTGGGAGGAAAAGCTGACCAATGCCTGGGAGAGGCCAAAGGAGGAAAGAAGCCCGGGGGCTCCTGGGTGGAACTGCCAGGGAGCCGAGCGTTGGCCCCCCACGCCCCCTTTCTCCATGTGCCCTCCACCCCCACCGATGGACAGGAGGGGCCAAACGCTGCAGAAGGAGGGGGAGCTCAGCCCTCCCAACCCAGACAAGCCCAGCTCAAGCCCAGCGCTGCCCACACCCAGAGCTCTCCTAGCTGCTCCTCAGTGGGGCACCCTCCCCCTCGCCTGCCCCCGCCACCCCCATGGTCCACAGCCACAGGGCACTTGCTGGCCTTGCCAACAGCCAGGTACCAGGCCTTGTTGCCACTGCAGGCAAGGGCCCCCACTCCCCACCCACCCACCCATGGCAGTGAGGGGCTGAGAAGACCTGTGGGGGTGGGCAGTACTGCTGGTGGTAGTTGTGGGAGCAGCAGCAGCAGCAGCAGCAGCACTTCCTTGGTTTGGGCAGGAAGAGCGAAGCGCTGGCACCTCCCATCAGCTCTGCTGGCCACGTGGGTCTGTGTGGCCAGCGGCACCGTGGTCCCTTTCCCACCAGCCCCGCCCTTGGTGCCCATCACCATGGCGTCTGGGCACAGCAGCTGCCCACTGGCCGCCTGGCACCTCCAGACAGCAAGCCCTGGTGTGTTCTGGGAGAACTGCCTGCCTGCCTTCCCCGCTGGCCCCCTCCCTTCGGAAACACCAGTCCCAGCAGCCCAGACCCACCGTCACGCCCTGAGCAACCCCCCCCCCCCGCTGAGGCCGGCAACCCCACCCTGCTCCTCCTGCCGTGGTGAGGAGGGGCTCCTGCTCACCCCCCCCCCAATTCAGATTCCCATCCGGTGCCCAAAGGAGCAGAAACCTCCCCCCCGCCCCCCCGCCCTATGGCACAAGGAGGCCGTTGCTGGACCCAGAGAGCGGGTTTGGGGGGCCAGCAGAGTCTGGGGAGGCTGGTGCTCAACTGGCAGGAGAGAGAGGCTGGCTTGCAAACAAAGCTCGGCTGGTGGCCCCGTGACACAGGAAGCCCAGTCATGGCTGATGCCGCTCGGCCAAGAGAGAGTCCAGCAGCCCACCCTCCGTGGAGAGGACTGGACCACGGTCTCTGCCGGCCCGGCCTGCAAGGCAGAGGCTGGATGAGGCAGGGGTGGCAGAGGCACACGCGGGAACGACAATAACAACGGGGCGGCGGCAGGAGCGGCACCAGAACCGCGGTGGCGGGAGCAATATGCTGGGTAATGAAGCAGGGAGCAGCAATGGCCCCCACAGGACTCGTTTACTCCACAAATCTCCCTTCCACTCACTTTTCGCTAAGAATTTTAACACCAAACTTAATTGTAAAGTCGCGTATTGATTGGAAAATGCAAATGGCAATTTAAATGTAATCTAAGCTCCCAGCGTGATCCCAGCTCCCTCTGAGGAGGAGAGGCAACCTGGCCCAGGCTGAGCTGAAGAAGGCGGGGACCTTCGGGGCGGAGGGGAGGGGGGCCGTCCCGGGACCAGGCGGGGAGGGAGGAGGGCTCGTCCCAAAGCACCAAGGGTTTGGTGGCAGGGTGGTCAAGGTTGACCCCGGTCAGGACAGACAGGGAGTGGGGGAAGGTTGACCACTGGACACCTGAGCAGCACGGCCCCTTCACCCCCTTCCTCCACTGGTCAGGCCTCACCTGGAGCACTACGTTCAGCTCTGGGAGACTCAATTTAGGAAGGCTATAGACACGTCGGGGTGACTTCAGAGAAGGGCGACAAGGAAAACAAAACGCACAAGGAAAGGCGGCGGATGTTAGGCCATATTCATCATGGTGAAGAAAGGCAGGGTGGGGGAGGATTGCCCTCTTTAACTACCCCAAGGGCTGCCAGAGAGAGTGAGGAGGGGGCAGGCTTGTTCTCTGCTGCCCCAGAGGGGAGGACCAGGTCTAGGGGTTTTAAATCACATTAGGAGGAACGTCCTTACAGTAAGAGAGGTTTGGCAATGGAACCAGTGGCCTGGAGAGGTGGTGGTGATGGGGGTCTCCTTCAGTCTCTGGATGTCTTCAAAAAGAGGCTGGGCAGCTCCTGGCGGCTGGGGTGCTCTAGCAGGAGCCCCGGCACTGAGCAGGAAGGGGTCAGACTAGATGACCACTGGGGACCCTTGCACCTCTATGATTCTATGATTCCTGGAGGACAGGACTCCAAATTCCCCCACTTCTCTGGGGCCTCCATATACTTGGGCAGCCAGGGGGTGGGTGGGTGGACCGAAGGCTGGCAGGTGCACATGACCCTGGAAAGGTACAGCCAGGACACTCCTCCTCCCCACGGCTCACATCTCCTCTCTCACCAGAGGAGGCCTGGGCAGCCAGCCAGGCAGTGAGGGTTGGGGAGGGGTTGTCTGTGAAAGAGCCCACCTCGCCCTCTCTCTGGGCTCTCCTTCCTCAACCCGCCCTCTCCTCAAAGCCACTGCTGAGCACTGGCGAGGGGTGGGGGAGAACCGGAGTCACGAGCCCAATTTCTGCAGCGCTCAGACAGAGCTGCCCCACCGCTCCCCAACTCACTCACTCCTCGCCACCTGCTCTGGGCAGGACATTCCCACCCTACCCTGCACCCCCAAACCAACCCCAGGCAGCCAGGCACATCCAGAGACCTGGCCAGTATGGGGCCAAGGGATGGGGGAGCCAAAGCCCCTCCTTCCTGCCCTGCGGCCACCATTTCTGACCAAAAAGACCTCTGAAAGGAAAGGTAGGCAATCCCTAACCATGTTGAAAGCCCCCCCCCCACCTTCAACAAAGAGGAACGGCAACCCCAAATCATACTCCTGGCATGTGGGGCAAAGCCTGCACCCCAGTATTCTGCTTGTACTGCCCCCCATCCTGCCCCCCATCAACCCTTCCACGGAGACCAAAAGAAGCAAGCAGGATGGATCCTCAGAGAGGTCTGTAGCCAGAATGGAGAGGCTTGACAGAGCAAGAGTCCATTCCCACCCCAACCCCGCCCGGCAACCCATTTGTACACACCACCCCAACCCCGCCCGGCAACCCATTTGTACACACATGCACACGCAGAGAGCCAGCCGGTTACAGCAGTGCGTAACATGGAGGAACAGAATGGGCCTGGCAACACAGATGCGTCTTGCCCCCAGTGCTGTGGGGAGATGAGCGTGTCTGTCACCCCCCCTCCGTGGCTCTTGCTGGGGGGGCACCACGCACCTGCTTGATGGGGATGGCCCTCCCGCTGCCAATCGTGTCCGCCTTGCACTCAGGCCCCTTCTTCTCTCGCTCGACGTCCGTGCCTTTCCGCGACTGGAAGAGAAGAAGCAAAGGAAGAGACGGGCAGGCGTTAGAGCTCCGGGCGGCTGGGGCAGAGGCAGGGGGCAGGGAGGGAGGCCCCCGCATGGCGGCTCAGGCAGAGTCCCCCTCTTTCCCCCCATCCCTCCCTCCCTCTCTCGGGCAGCGTGGTTTGGAGACAGACAACAGCAGCGTGAGATGGGGGGGTGGGGAGCGCTTGGATGGAAGCAGCGGAAGCGGAAGCAGCGGCGGCGGCGGCAGAGCCCAGAAAGAAAGGCACCAGCCCTACTAATCCAACCGTTTATTTGGTGAACACACGGGCACCACCATACAAAGTCGCGGATGTCACTGGGCCACAGTGAGCCCCTTACAAAAGAGCATCAACAAGAAACAGCAAGTTTACACTGAGAACAAGATTCTTTGGAGAAGAAAGAGAGAGAGAGAGAGGAGAGAGCGCAAAAACTCCATATCACCACCACCACCACCACCACCACCATCTTAATAAATAAATGGATCAATAAATAATGCTGGAGAACTACAGTCCGCGGAGAAGCAATCCATCACAGATGCTCGCGAGACAGTGGAAGATATCGCGAAAGTCACAGCATGGAACACAATCGATACATTCAGAACCACAAGAATGGCAGGAAGGGAACGGCCTTTGGCTCTTGGCAATCGTCCATCAGTCTGACAAGCCCTTCTGTTTGTCTGTCTGTCTGTCTGTCCATCAGGCCAGCCGGCTGGAAGTGCCCACACACTCAAGAGGGGTCAGAAAGGGCCGGCTGCCCCCTTGTCCCAAAGTGCGGAGCTCAGAAGAGAAGGAGACTCAAAGAGCTGGAGACAGCTGCTCTTTCTGGAGGAAGAGGAGGAGGAAGAGGAGGAGGAAGAAGAGGAGGAGGAGGAGGAGGAGGAGTCCATGCAGGAGGAAGGAGGGAATCAGAGAGCAAGAGCAGGTGCTAACGGTGGCGGCAGCGGCGGCGGCAGCAGCAAAGCATCCCTCGGCCCCTCCATTTCCTGGCAGCTCGGTCGGTCTTCCTGTCCTGGAGGGGCCCTTCTCCGACACGCACCACTTGGACTTCCGGCAGGCCCAGCGAAGTCCCAACCGTGCAGTTGCAGGCTCTCTCAGAGACTTTACACAGAGGGGGTTAAGGAGGGGCTAAAGGTTCCTCCTGCGTGTCTCCGGGAGGAGGGGGCCCAAGCGGCAGGGAAGGGAGGGCAGGCCACCGCTGCTAATCTGAGATTACTCCCAGTGTCTGTCCCTGATCCGGCCCTGGAGAGGCAATGA
Organism: Gambelia wislizenii; assembly: GCA_030847615.1. Classification (NCBI taxonomy): domain Eukaryota; kingdom Metazoa; phylum Chordata; class Lepidosauria; order Squamata; family Crotaphytidae; genus Gambelia; species Gambelia wislizenii. Next base: position 162,813,245 of record JAUMIR010000006.1, on the reverse strand, counting down.
AAAGTGAGAGAATTGGTACTGAGGTGCCTGCTGGGGAGCCACCTGGATCTTCTAATTTGGAAGGAGTTGGAAAGGCCTTTTGGTTGATGAAAAGTTGGAAACATTGGCACATATCTGCAAATATCGAAAGAATAAAGAGTTTGGCATGTTACACTCAGAATACGGAGGTGTGACTCTCTGTCTGTCTGTCTGTCTGTCTGTCTGTCAGGGGCAAGGCACAGGAAAAGACAGGAAACCCACCGAGGCGGTGGGACCAGCTGCAGCAGCAGCAGCAGCAGCGGCGGCGGCGGGTGTGGTGGGTGGTGTGGCGGGAGCAGCGCAGTGGCGGCCAGCAGCGGCGGGCACAGCAGAGAAGGAGAGGCGCCTCTGGGAAGGACCAGACTGGGAGAAGGAGGGAGTCTGTCTCCACCTGCTGGCCAGAGGCACAACGGCACCACCTCCCCACGGGCGCAGAGGAGGGGAGCCCTGCCAGGGAGCAAGGGAGGGGGGCAGAAGCAGCAGCGGGAGGTTTGGGGGGAGGTTTGGGGGAGCAGCCAAGGGGGGCAGCCTCAGAGAGAGTGCAGTGCAGAAACAGAGGAGGGGGGGAAGCTCAGGAGGAACCAAGAGGCCCCTCAATCCCTCACCCCAGTAACAACTACGCCCCCTCCACCTGGCCTTCAGGAACCTCGCCACTGCCGCCACGATTCCTCCCTCGGTCTGAAGGATAGGTGTGCAACAGTGTGCCACACTCACCCACCCCCCTGCATCAGTGCGAGCCAGCAAATGAATTTCACGAGCACAAGCTGTTCCAATGCCAGTCCACAGGGACACGGGGGGGGGGGAGGCCTGGGGGTCAAGCTGGTAGCAAGCCGTTCCAAACAGAAGTCGCCAAAAGGCCGAGCAGGCGAGCAAGCGGGCGAGCGCCGTGCCACCGGCCACGAGGCCCACAAGGAGAAGGAGCAAACAGAGCCAGCAGAAGCAAAGGGGAGCAGGCAGTGGCAGGGGGGAGGGGGCGCGTGCAATGGGGCAGCAAGGCAAGCAGGGGCAGGAGTGAGGACACAAACTGCAGCCAGCCGTGGCATGCACCCCCTTCCCCTCACTGGGAGGTAAGGAGCCGGGGCGGGGGGGTGCATGTGTCTCCAGGTGCCTGTGTGCACGTGGGTGAGCAGGGGGGTGGGTGGGGAGTGCAGCAAAAGCCACGCTGGTGGCAGTGTAGGGTAGTGCTGGGGCGGAGGGGGGCATGGCAGCATCTTCCCCGCCCGGGTCATTCCCCAGCAGGTAACCAGGCTGGCGGCCAGATCAGAAACGATGCCCCCCTCCCTGCCTCGCCCACCAGCCACGCACTCGCACACACTGCCCCCTGCCCCTGAGGACTCCAGGCCTGTTTCACACACCCCACATCCCCACTGCAGCACACCAGCGGGCATGTGTGTGGGGGGTCCTTGGGCTTCACAGCTGCTGCTGCTTCCAGGCTACCCAGTAACCCCCACAAGGGGGGCATCACCTCCCATTCTCAAGGGCACAAAAACTCACCAGAGGTCAAGTTCGGGAGGGAGGGAGGGGGGATCCACTGATGCCTTTACAAGCCAGAGGATCTGAAGCGGGCCTCTGCCAGGCTAGCCCTTCTGGGCTCTTCCCATGGCCGACCCACCCCTAAAGCCCCCTCCCTGCAAGACTTGTCCCCCCCCCCACTTCAAAGCAGACCTTCTCTTCCTGCCGCCCCAGTACTCCCCTCCTGCCCCCTCTAGAGCGAGCGAGGAGGTCTCTGGAGAAGAGAGGTGCAGGAAAGCTGCAAACCCGCCCGGAGTGGGGACATAAAGAGGACTCGGTCATTTTCTCCTCTCCCACAACAAGAGAATGGGGGAACAGGCTGGGAAAACGTTAACCTTTGCAATACATTTTTCCTCTTGAAAAAAGGACAAAAACTCTCATAATCTCACCCAGAGAGGAAGACATGGTTGACAGGTGAAAGATGAAAGTTTGCCAAGGCTTGTACCCCTCTCTGGAGCAGATCTCAAAAGGAAGGTGGGTTTAGTGGCTCTGGGCAGGGAAGGCCTCCAAACGTGCGACTTTTGGATTAAAGAAAGGAGGGGACGGGATGCTCCTTGTAGGGCTGGCAACGGGAGAGGGCTCCTGTCCCTCCGGGGGTTGTGCAGAAGAGGGCAATTCGGCAGGTGCTCTTTGCTCTTGGATACAGCCAGCTGTTAAAAGGACAGGAGCCCTCTTTCCTTTCCCTGCCACCCCACAATGAAAAAAAGGGGGTGCTCACCTCCTAAGAAATAGGCCATTAAGCAGAGCAGCAAGATTAGCCAGTTGACCGCCTGTAACAGGACAGGCTTGGCTGGTGCCAGAGTGACATGTGGTCTAACCAATCCGACCCAAATTCCCTGGCCTTTCACAAGGCCCCATCCTGAAGCGTCACCGGGCTCCTGGGACAGCCCTGCGAAGGCCAGCCTTGCGCCCATCCCTTTGCCCTGTGCGCTGGGGGGGGACAAGGGCACAGGGGACCCATTCCACTCCACACAGCCTGCCTCACTCAAGCACGGTGGTCCAAAAGAGCACCCCTCCCCTCCCGCCAGAGCCAAAACTCACTGTGAAGATGTTGGAGCGGCGCTTGGACTGCTTACGGATGGGCGTGGGCGTGTTGGAAGCAGCAATGGTCTCGATCCGCAACTCCCGCTGGCCGATGCTGGGGGTGGAGGGCACGGAGGACGAGTAGTCGCTGAAGGCCCCACTCCCGTTGGCAGCCTGTGGGGAAGGAAGCGGCAGAGGAGGGGGGGTGAGCACCGGGGGGGGGGATGGGGAACAGGCGGTGGGCTCACAGTCCGGCGGGCTCACAGTCCGGCCTCTTCCTCTTCCAAAAAACCAGAACTGAATTAAGTGTCTGCCTTGCTTGTCTCCCCATTAAGGGCCCAGGGCAACTGGCCACACAGATTAAACAAACACACAGCTGACAAGCAACTGTAACAAAAAAATTACAAGGCAATTAAACAAACCACCCTATTAAAACCAACACTAATTCAAAACAGCTTTAAAGGACTGAAACAGAACAACGAGACTAAAAGGACAAGATACTCCCCCTCCCCTCAAAGACCCTCCTGAAACAGCCCATTAACAGCCAAGGAAGGGGGGCAGCCTCCTAGACCTTTACGGAAGGGACTTCCACAGCTTGGAGCTGCCACCAAGAAGGCCCCGTCTCTCGTGGGACCATGAGAAAGGCCCCCCCCCGTAGGAAAAAAGACCCCTCTATTGCAACCAGGCCAGCCTCCTGGCCTCATCGCTGGAAACTCTCGCTGTTCACCCTGAGCCAGGGGGCTGCCCCAGGCCTTGGGTGCCCATCTGCCCTCAGGGCAAGGGAAGGGCCGCTTTTCTGGGCTCTGGGCTCCCCCCCCCCGTTAGTTCACTTTCAGGACGGAGGCCAAAGCCGCAGCTCGCCCTTTCTGGGAACCCTGGGCGGGGTGAGAAAGAGACCCCAGAGAGGACAGGGCGGAAGCAATGCCTTCCTGGAAAGGGTGGGGTGCTTCAGGGTGGCAGGGGTGGGATAGATGGCCTTTGGGTTTGCAGCCGCCCTCAGTCACGCACGGAGCCGCCCTCCTTCTCAGGACCAAGGAGGAGGAGGTGGCCAGCAGAACAGAAAGGGCAGCACCGGCCTTGGACCCTCCACCTCACTCCATAGATGGGAACACAGAGGCCCTGTCCTGGGTGATGCCCCCCAACGATGCACTAGGAGTGGGCACTGCATAACGCGAGAGACTCTGGGTGCCAAGAGAGACCACAGAGAACGCCGGACACACGAGTGAGCAGAGCCACGGCGGAACGGGCACTCAAGAGGCGCCACGAAGGGCAGAAGGGCCGAGAGGAGGGGAGGGGAGGGAGGGAGGGCTGCTGAGGGCGGGGCAGGGTGGCAAAAATGTCCCCCCCAACCCCACCCCGTTGCTCCGGCCTCATTAGTCAGGAGGCACCGGAGGATGAGCGATGCCCCCTGAACCTCCCAGGGACTTCTCAGGGAAGGAAGCGCAGCCCAGGGCACCAGGACCCCCCCTTCCAATTCCTCACCAGGACGCCCCCCCCCCCGCCCCGTGGCTTCCAAGAGGTGGGATCGGGCCCTTGTGGCATTTGGGCCTTGTGCCACACAGCTGCTTCTCTAAGAACAGGGGGTCACAGAGCCCCTCTGGAAATGGGCCCAAAGGGGGGTGGGGTAAGGAATCTCTTTACTTTCTGGGGAGGGGCATATAGTGCTCATGAGAGACCCTCAGGGGGTTCTCCCAGCCCTGCCCCCCATAAATGTCAGCTCTGCCGTTTGGGGCCAGGGGCTAGAGATGACTGGCTGACTTGGGCGGCTTTCCACTCACCTCCCCACCGCCACCAACTGGGAGGACCTCGTCCTGTCCCACCACTATGGCCCCCAACGTGGGGACTGTGACATCATGGGTTTGAACATAGAATCATAGAGTTAGAAGAGACCCCTGGGGGCCATCCAGTCCAACCCCCAGGAGACTCCACCGCACTCCCAGGCAGCAGCAGCAGCAGCAGCGGATTCCACTGCCCAACAGTTCGGACTGTCGAGCCTTACTTTTCGGATGCTGCGCGTACTTCTTGGGAAGCAGAGCACACTGCGCTTGGGGAAGGGGGGATATAAACTGCAAGGGGGAAACAATATGTCCTGACTTTTATGGACTTTTACACACGGTGGCCTGAAGCTACAGAGCTAAGGAGTATCTCAGCCAAAGCCATTGCTCGAGCCTTGACTGTTATCTTTTCAAGGGTGGGGTGGCCAGGCGAGATCCTGACTGATGTCGGGACGAATTTCCAGTTTGCTTGATGTATTGTGTGAGTGTGAGGAAGGCGGGAGGGGGAGAGAATGGAGGGCGCTGATTGGTGGGAGGTTTGCATGATGGGGCAGCCACTCAAGGGCAGCTGGGGTCTTCAGTTGGAAGGGGGTGGAGGGTTGACCCGGGGTTTGAGAAAGGTGCAAGCGGGAAATGGGCCTGAGAGGGTTTTCTATAGACTGGGGTGGGAGTGAGAGAAGGAGTGTGAGTTGTGTCACTCGTAAGGGTTTAGCCTGAGAGGGGAGGGCGTGGTGCTTTTACAGGTACATATAATTGATCTGCTGGGTTTTTTTGTTTAACTCCTGTAAATGTTCTTTTTGGTTTTTTATACACTTTTGGCCTCTAGAATTGCTCTCATTGTGGTTGCTGGGCTTCAGAAGAGGTGTCTCTGGTGGCAACATTGAAGGTGTGAGGGTGGTGTCCTGTTGGGGTCAAAAGTACCGTAGTATAAATCCTCATGAGACCCTTGAGGGCATTTAGTCTGACCCCAGAGCTGGAGTCACACAAAGTGGACAGGAGGAAGTTCTCAGGTGGGGATCAGGCAAAGCCCTCACACCGAGTGCATGCAGTGACCGCTGTGGAAGGCTTCCCATTTGTGTAAAGAACCCCATAATTGGTGTAGGCAGTGTTATCCAAGGCTGCAGACAGAGGGATATAGGTGGAGATCCCCACATTTGATGGAAGCACAGAGGGGTGCAAACAAAGGTCAACGAAAAAGTGCATAAAATGAACCAAAGTGTATAATATCAAACAAAAGTGTGATTAAATACAGAAGTGAGTCTGAAGCAGACTAAGTGAGGAAAAACGTTAAACATTTGGGCTTTAACGAAAGAGGCACCGATTGAGACCCTGAACCTAACTTATGAGGGAAAACTGTAGAGCATTTAAAAGTGATGTTGATTTAAGCATCAGGTCCCAGACCCTAGTGAGGCAAGAATATGAAAAAACCCAGAATACTCAAGCCCCGATTCAATTCAGTTGGAAATTTTAGAGAATATAGGATCAAAGTCCTGGCATCAGAATAAAAAGAAAAGGAAAAAAGAAAGAATTTTCAGGCTGAAGAAAGTGAGAGAATCAGAAAACATGAAGCTGACAAGGAAGCTGAAAGAATGAGATCGGGAGCTGAAGAAGAGGAGAAACACGGGAAATTGGAGGTTGAGGAAAATAAGAAATTTGAGCAGAATGAAAGGGAAAAGCAGAGATAGAGTATGAAATTTGAGCTTGTTGAACAAAGTAGGCAGCAAGAGAAGGAAAAGGCTGAGGCAGTGAGTTTTGAAAAAATAAAAATCTCCCATAGAGATTTTGTGGTTTATAAACCTGGATAAGATCCAGAAATATTTTTGTCAGTTTTTGACAAAAAAAACTGCTCAAATTTGGATGATTACAAGAAATACATCCCCAAATTTGATTAAAGCAGAATTGGCTGAAATATATCATAGTTGTTGTTTTCTTTAACCTCAGAACAGCCTTTCAATCTCCGAGCTGTTCAAAGAAGCTGTGCTTAAAAGATTCAGACGGGGCCAGTTTCATTCAGGAAACAATTCAGAAACGGAGATTTGGGCGCTACGCAATTTGTGGGTGAATGGCAGCAAAGCCAGGACGGAAGAGGGCTGAAGGACCTGAACGGCTTTGGGGCCCTCAGGCTGCTTGTGGGGAGAAGGGCCTTTGAAGAAGGGGCAGGGAGACAGGCGCAGCTACATTGCCCAAAGGGAAGTGGCTTTAAATCAAACTTTAAACCATCTGGGCAGAATGAACACAACACATGTAGGCAAAAGGAGCAAGTGGTGCCTTTATTTCACAAGGACACAAGGAAGGCTGGTTTCAAAGGTCAGAAAGCTGGCTATTTTCAATATGCCTGTGAGGAAAACTTGAGCAAGGCTCTGGGTGCTACATGAAGTTGTCTGCGAAATCGGGAAGAGTCCCAGATGTTAGCTCTGGATTCAGGGGGGAAGTACTCATGAATAACCAGCAATATTGGGCTACCTAAGGAACGGGGCTGATGTTCCTTTGCTGAGGAAAGCTTTGATTTCTGCCTCAGCCATAATCCCTCACAAAAACACGCGAGAGAGAGACCAATGGCGGAAGTAAATTTCTTGGAGGGGGAAGAAGGGATCTATGCTGTGGGTGTTCATTCTGACCCCACTGATCCTGTAATGTTAGGCAGAGGTATTATGGGATGTGAGGCCAAGATGGACGTTGACACTAGAGGACAAAGGGTGACATTTCCTGAGGTTCAAGCCCAGAGAATACGGCACTGGTGAGCAGGCAGAGGGAACTGGTTCAGCGGGGAAAATCACACAGACCAGTTCAAAGTGAAGGAGACACCTGATTTCCTATGGCAGAAGCGGCAAACAATTCACAAGCTGAAGAAAACATTGTGGGAAAATTAACTACAGAAAGTGAGGCACGTTCTTATGTGGATTCACTCACGTCCGCCAGCAGGGAGGAATTAACTGATTTTAAACAGGAATTCTATAAAGACAGTAGCCTGACAGCCCTGGAAGAAGCAGCATTTTCTAAAGCGTTTCCATTCACTGATCCATTCACTACAGTTGTTCCTTCATATTCGCTGGGGTTAAGGGCGGAGCACCACCGCAAAAGTGAAAAAAACGCAAATAAGATAAGCCCCGTTCCCAACATGCGCACTATACTACAGTACTGTAGACTCCTATCCTGCCAACAGGACCGCCAAGACCTGTCACCGCACAACTCCAGCTTGCTTTCTTACTTTGCACCAAAACAGCGCTGCCCATTTAAAACAGTAAGGTTTAAAGTAATGGGCAGTGATGTTTTGGTGCAAGGTAAGAAAGCAAGCTGGAGTTGTTTTGTTGCCAGGACAGGAGGAGAGGGGAGGAGGGTGGGGGGTCTTGGAGTTTGAGCTAGTTGAGCAGCAGCTACAAACCGCAAATATGCAAAACCGTGAACGTGAAAACCGTGAATCTGAAGGGACAACTGTACATGGAAGAAAGGCTGCTTGACAGATTATGGCTCACTCAGGAAAGCTTTTCTGATGCTGAGACTCTTAGGCAGTGTTTCTCAACCAGGGTTCCCTGGAACACTATGGTCCCCCAAGACTGTGATTCTGTGTGTGTGTGGGGGGGGGAAGCAATAGCAGCATATAGACTAATGTTTATGCAGGGGGTTCCTGAGACCTGGAAACTATGTCAAGGGTGTCTCCCGGATAAAAAGCTTGAGAAAGGCTGCTCTTGGGAGTGTGCATGTGCAGTCTGTGGCAGAGGTTTGGTGAAAATCTCCACGAGGTTAAGATTCCCATATGAGAGGTTCTGAGCGTCCAAGGCCATGTTTTCATGAGTGTGACTCTGGGAAGGCTGTAGGCTGCAGCACCTAAAAACAACAACTGACCGTCCAGTTACACAGGGCTTGGCAGAATGTCTCTATGTAGTTTTGAAAGGTATGATTCAGCCTTATGGACAAGACCACTCAAATAACTGGGGTGGATGGCTGGGATGGTTTCTGTTTGCTGACAGGGAATTTCCCCCCTTTGAATGAATGTTTGGGAGCAAAGTAAGTGGACCCCTTCACCTAATTCAGCAACCGCAGCAGTGAGTGGTGTAATAGGAAGGCATAGTCCAAGTCCTATGAAATAGGAGACTTCGTGGTGGTCTTATAGACCCAGAAGATTATCTCCCTACACTGTTATAGCACTATAATTACACTTTAACTGCTGTGGCTGCCTCCTGTGGAATCCTGGGATTTGCAGTTCAGAGAGGGGCATTTCGAACTCTCAGCCAGAGAGCTCTTAAGCCTCACTAAACTACAAACCCCAGAATTCCATAGGAGGCAGCCATAGTAGTTAAAGTGGGATAATAGCATTTATAACAGTGTAGAGTGATTAAAAATACCAGGCAGCGTAAAAGTACCCTTTGACACCAGGGATAAGTTGGACACTGACTTACGCCGTATCTGTAGGAATCAAAGATCAAAATAAAGCTGTACATGACAACACGCTAAAAGCCAAACTGGCGTGAGGAGGCCCAGGGTATCACAAGCCTGTGTATTCCATGACAGTGGCCCTGACGTATCCAACACGTTGAAGGAAATGTGCAAAAACCCAGCACAACATACTAAAGCATGTAGCAAGAAGCCAAGAAGAACCAGCGCGTTCAAACATCGCAGAGGCACCCTGGAATCACCCTCCTTCGAAACCAGCACCACGCAGAGGGAAGGGTGGCAGGCTTAGCTTTGTGAGGCAGAAGAGGCATGAGATACGGGAACATGGAGCAAAGCAACCAAAGGTTGCACATTAAGTGCAAGAGGGAGGGATTGTTCTCCTGTACTGCACAAATGCCTGAGCGCTACGTGGACATGGACGCAGTTGCACCACTCTGCCATGCTGGCAGAGAACAGGACGTTGATTTGGTGGAGGAAGAGGAAGAAGAGCATCTGCAAGCTCTGCAGGTGCAAGGAGATGCTACGGGAGCGCCAGAGAGGCTCCAACAGACCAAGAGGACAAGGAGGGACGGGCAGTCTTGTTGCTGACAGCTGCTTCAGGTCTGGTGGGAGACTGTGTTTCAGTTGCCCAGACAGGACTCTTTGGACCCTCCTCTCCAGAGAGAAATCCAAGCCTTTACTCTTCTTGCAAAGCAAAGGCACGTTGCGCTTGGGGAATGTGACGTCATGGGTTTGCACACAAAACTGTTGCTTGATGTATTGTGTGAGTGAGGAAGGCGGGAGGGGGAGAGAATGGAGGGCGCTGATTGGTGGGAGGTTTGCATGACGGGCAGCCACTCAAGGGCAGCTGGTTGACCCGGGGTTTGAGAAAGGTGCAAGCGGGAAATGGGCCTGAGAGGGGGTGGCTACAGACTGGGGTGGGAGTGAGAGAAAGGAGTTTGAGTTGTGTCACTCGTAAGGGTTTAGCCTGAGAGGGGAGGGCGTGGTGCTTTTAAAGGTATATATATTGATCTGCTGGGATTTTTGTTTAACTCCTGTAAATGTTCTTTTTGGTTTTTTATACACTTTTGGCCTCTAGAATTGCTCTCATTGTGGTTGCTGGGCTTCAGAAGAGGTGTCTCTGGTGGCAACATTGAAGGTGTGAGGGTGGTGTCCTGTTGGGGTCAAAAGTACCGTAGTATAAATCCTCATGAGACCCTTGAGGGCATTTAGTCTGACCCCAGAGTTGGAGTCACACAAAGTGGACAGGAGGAAGTTCTCAGGTGGGGATCAGGCAAAGCCCTCACACCGAGTGCATGCAGTGACCGCTGTGGAAGGCTCCCCATTTGTGTAAAGAACCCCATAATTGGTGTAGGCAGCAGCGTGATATAAGCCGAGACCTTCACAGACACCTTGGAGATGCCGTCATGGTTCCTGAGAGAGATTATTCCTCTGATCTCCCACCACCCCCACCACCCTGGATGAACCACTAGACACAGCGCGTCAGAACTCAAGCACTCCAATAGCTGCTTTTAGCATCCTCCAAGGCTGAAGCATATAACACAAAAACAAACTATTTGCTAAGCAGATGTTCAGCATAATGGTTGCTTAATTAACGCACCAAAATCCTAGCTGAAGCTGACCGACTCACACCTGCCACCCCTCCTCACTCACACCCTGACTCTAACCCTGAGTCTAACTCTCCTCCGTGCCTGGCCCTGACAGACCCCCTCCCCGCTCTCTCTCAGAGACACTGCCACACCCAGCAGGCTTTTCAAAATCCCGCCAGTCATCCAACTAATCACCATCCACTCCCAACATTCCATTCTATCAACGCCTTCCAACAGATCCTTACTTTATTACATCTGTCACACAGCGCAAACATTACTGTAATTCATCTAACAAAGGCAACAACATTTTAAACCAAAGTTCATAAGATCACACCCTTCTCCTCAGACACCCAAAGGCTGCTGCTGCCACCTGGACTCCTTAGAAACACAGAAACACAGAGATGGAAGAGACCCCAAAGGGCCATCCAGTCCAACCCCTTTCTGCCCTGCAGGAAGACACAATCCAAGCCCTCCCAATGACAGATGGCTACCCAGGCCCTGTTTAAAGACCTCCAAAGGAGGAGACTCCACCACACTCCAGTCACGGAGCTGGGATCCCAAGGGCCATCTAGTCCAAACCTCTTCTGCCCTGCAGGAAGACACAATCCAAGCATCCTGACAGATGGCATCCAGCCTCTGTTTAAAGACCTCCAAAGAAGGAGACTCCACCACACTCCCAGGCAGTGTATTTCATTTCTGAACAATCAGGAAGTTCTTCCTAATATTTAGGTGGAATCTCTTCTCCTGTAGTTTGAGGGAGGCACCCAGATTAGCGGGGGGCAGGACTGGAACTTCCCCCTCCTCAAAGGCTTCCCAGCAAAGTCATCTGTCAGCCAGGGACAGAGCTGAGGCACAAGGGCCCGGGCGCAGGAAGGCCGGCCTGATCCCGGAGGGGGCCCAAGGGCAGACCCCACTCCAGCCCCTCCCTTTCCCAGGCCTTCCCCTCTCTTGGAAGGGGGTCCTTTCGAGCCCCCTCGCAGCACCAGGGCGTCTCCCCCATCACCTGCTCCCCCTCACCTGGTTGATGTGCACGGAGGGGATGGAGGCGGCCGAGACGGAGGAATGGCTGGGCGAGTTGGGCAGCGACTTGCAGGGTCCGATGGAGAGCTGCTGCTTCTTGCGCAGGGCCACCACCTTCTGGGCCACTGCGGGCGGGGGGAGCAGAGTGTCAGTGGGGAGGCACGGGGGGGGGGAGTTCATCTTCAATTAGGGCCAGGGGTAGGTGCCGGGGGGGGGGGGAATGGGGCTAGGGTGGGATCTTTGGAAAGGTGCAGGTGAGCGAAACTGGTGGTTTGTGACAGGCAGGGAAGAGGGTGCACCACAACAGGGGCAATGTGGGGAGGATTGTGGGGAGGGGGAGACAGGCAGGCAGAGGGACAGGCAGCTGCTCCTTCCCACCCCCTGGAACTTGGGGCAGCCTTTCCAAAAGGCTTGCAGGGGGCTCTCAGGCCAAAGGGCAAGGCAACCCACGGCCGCAGCCAGAGGAGAGGCCCGTGAGCTGGGCAGCCAGGTGGGCGGCCTGCACCTCTTGGAGGGCCCCTGCCCCGCCCCTCCCTGCTCGAGCCCCCCCCTCCCCGCCGCCGCCTACCATCCTGGAAGACCCGCTCCACGTTGAGCCCGTAGGTGGCGCACGTCTCGTAGTAGGTGCAGCGCTTCAGGTCGTTGGAGAGCTTCCTGGCCCGGGAGTCATCGATCACCCGGGGGTTGGTGGCACTGATGGCATCTGGGGGCATCCAGGCAGGGGGCAGGTCAGGGGGGTGGGGGTCATTAGGGGGCAGCACCCTCCCCATGCCCCCCTCCACTCCCAAAGCAGGCAGCAGGAGGAGAGGCCTTCCAGGGGGGGGCTGCAGCACCCCCTGCTGCCCCACTAGCCCTGTCCCCAGGCAGGGGGCAACAACGGGGGGGGGGAGTGATGGCCTCCATGCTGCCCTGCCCCTCCCTCTGCTCAGATCCCAGCTGCTCCCAAGCGCCTCCCTCTCCCCCCTTCCAGATGAAGAACACTTGCTGCATGCCCCCCATTCCCCCCCATCCTTTAGGGGCCATAGAGCTCTTCAGCACACACACACCCCAACTGGCTCCCTCTTCCTCCCTTTCCCTTCCGCCTGGAGGGGCTCCAAGGAGACAGGAGGGTTGCTGCATGTCTGGATGCAGAACAGGGAGGGAGCTCCAACTGCACAGACCCCCCCCCACACTCTCACACGCACACTAAGTGTGCACCGGCACGTGTGGAGGTTCAGTCCCCAGCAGCTCCCCACACACATGTTCAGCTTCCACACTTTGAGCATGTGAGGAAGGGCTCCACTCCAGGCTGGGAGGATGCCCATCAGCACACTTTAAACAACCACACACAGGCACACAACCACACTCCCCCTCTCTCACTACAGCTCAACCTCTGCTTGCGAGGGGGGGACTGTACCCCCAAGGCTGCTCCCCCCCATAAGAGGTCCCTGCGCAGGAAGGTGTAGCCTTGGGGAGGGGATCTGGCCCAGCTTTCTTGGCAAAAGGACCGCCTTGCTGCCCCATGTTGTGGGAATCTCTGCCTCAACATGCATGGGGGGGGGATTTCTTCATGGGCGGCCCCACACACTCCCACAGTCTGCAGTGGTACATGGGGAACGTTCTCCAGTGTGGAGTGAAAGGGCAGACCGATCCCCCCTCCCCATTTCCACACCCTTATTGGGATGAGGAGGAGGGAGAGACTGGTATCCCCTCGTGGCCCTCCTGCCGCTCATCCACCCGGCAAAGCCCCGCTCACCTTGGGTGCCCACCAGCACCATGGGGACCTCGGAAGTGTTGCGGTAGCTGCAGAGGCGTAGGTAGTAATTGTAGACGGTCTGGAAACTGATCTCATCCTCCAGGCTGAAGACAAAGACCACTGCGTCCACCCAGGCTGCAAACTAGAGGGAGGGGGAAAGTGTGAAATCAGGGAATCAGGGAACCTTAGGGTTGGAGGGACCACAAGGGTCATCTAGTCCAACCCCATCCTGCCATGCAGGAACACACAATCACATCATTTCTGACAGATGGCCACCCAGCCTCTGTCTAAAACCCTCCAAAGAAGAAGGAGGCTCCACCACACTCCCAGGCAGCAAAGTATTCCACTATTAACAGCTCTTATTGTCAGGAAGTTCTTCCTAATGTTTAGGTGGAATCTCTTTTCCTGTAGTTTGAACCCACTGCTCTGTTTCCTAGTCTCTGCAGCCGCAGAAAACAAGCTTGTTCCATCCTCAATATGACATCCCTTCAAATATTTAAACATGGGCATCATGTCCCCTCTTCACCTTCTCTTCTTCAGGCTAAAGGTGCCCAGCTCCCTAAGCCGCTCCTCATAGGGTGTAATGGCTTCCAGACCTCCCACCATTTTGGTCACAGAATCATGGAATCATAGAGCTGGAGGAGACCCCAAGGGCCATCCAATCCAACCCCATCCTGCCATGCAGGAATACACAATCAAATCATTCCTGACAGATGGTCATCCAGCCTCTTTTTAAAAACCTCCAAAGAAGGAGACTCCACTAAACTATGAGGCAGTGTATTCCACTATTAACAGCTCTTACTGTCAGGAAGTTCTTCCTAATGTTGCATGGCTTCCAGACCTCCCACCATCCTGGTCTCCCACCTCTGGACATGCTCCAGCTTCTCAATATTGTCCCTGAATTGTGGTGCCCAGAACTAGACACAGTATTCCAGGTGAGGTCTGACCAAAGCAGAATATAGTGGCACTATGACTTCCCTTGATCTAGACACTATACTCCTATTAATGCAGCCTAGAATCGCATTGGCTTTTTTAGCTGCTGCATCACACTGCTGATTCGTGTTCAGCTTGTGGTCCACTAAGACTCCAAGATCCCTTTCGCATGTGCTGCCCTCAAGCCATGTGTCACCCATCCTATATTTGTGCATTTCATTTTTACTGCCTAGGTGTAGTATCCTACATATCTCCCTGTAGAAATTCATTTTGTTAGTTTTGGGCCAACATTGAAATCTGTTCAGGGGGCCATTTTGGATTCTGATCCTGTCCTCTGGGGTATTAGCTACCCCTCCTAATTTGGCATCATCGGCAAATTTGATAAGTATGCCCTCTATTCCATCATCCAAGTCATGGATAAAGATGTTGAACAGCACTGGGCCCAGGACAGAACCCTGTGGCACCCCACTAGTGGTCACTTCTCTCCAGGATGAAGGGGAGCCATTGGTGACATCCCTTTAGATTCAGCCCGTCAACCAATTACAAATCCACCTAACAATTGCATTGTCTAGCCCGCAGGTTACTAAGTTTTTTGCAAGAATATCATAGAATCATAGAATTGTAGAATTGGAAGAGACCACGAGGGCCATCCAGTCCAACCCCCTGCCACGCAGGAAATCTCAATCAAAGCATCCCCGACAGATCATGGTGGACCTTGTCAAAGGCCTTACTGAAATCAAGATACTCTACATCCACAGCATTCCCTTCATCTACCAAGTATGTAACTCTATCAGAAAAAAGAGATCAGATTAGTCTGGCACGACTTGTTTTTGAAAAACCCATGACTTTTTGTGATCATGCATTCCTTTCTAAGTGCTTACAGACTGTCTGTTTAATTATCTGCTCTAGAATCTTTCCTGGTATTGATGGCAGGCTGACTGGGTGGTAATTATTTGGGTCTTCTCCCCCCCCCTTTTTTTTAAAAGATGGGGACAACATTTGCCCTCCTCCCGTCTGCTGGGACCTCTCCTGTTCTCCAGGGATTCTCAAAGATAATTGACGGTGGTTCTGAGATTACTTCTGCCAGTTCTTTTAATACCCCTGGATGAAGTTCGTCTGGCCCTGGAGACTTGAACTCATTTATTCTGGCCAGGTATTCCTGAACTCCCTCTTTACCAATTCTGTGCTGCATTTCCCCTACTGCCTCATCTGCTCCATCTTCCCCAGGTTGCGCACTGTTCCCCCTTTGGGAGAAGACTGAAACCAAGAAGGTGTTAAGAAGTTTTGCCTTTTCTCTGTCCCCTGTTAGCCTTTCGCCATCTTCTCCACACAGTCCATTCTTTCATGTTGTAGTCTGTTGAGCAGCAGGAAACAAGCTTGCTCCATCTTCTGTATGACATCCCTTGCAGGCTTCAGAATTGGGAGGGGAGGGGAGGGGTCCCTCATGGGCAGCCCCCCGTGCTGCACCAGGGTCTCAAAGGGAGCCGACCCCATCCAGATGCCACGGGTGCAATGCCTCTTGACTGAGGTAGCAACACAGGCTCTTTTCCTGCCTCCCAGCCCTCAGAAGAGGGACATGGACTTCTTTAGGGTCACTGAAAGCCACTCGGTTCACACATGCAATTCTCACAGCTGCGTCCTCATCACCCTTGCTGTTGGACCAAGCCTCACCTGCAGCTCAGGGGGCCCTCCTTCATCACGAATCAGCAGCAGGTAACTCTGGCCATCCACCACAATCTCCTTCTTGAACCGGCCACCTGGAGACACAGGCAGAAGAATGTCAGGCCGGCTCAAGGCCAGGACCCCTTCCTCCGGTCCACGTTCTGTGGAACATACCTGTTCTCATCTGTAGAGGAGACCCCTTGTTGTCCCCTTCAAGGCTCCACGGCAGAGCGTGGCCCTGGTCCGCCCCGTCCTCACCCCACCCTCTGCCCCCTTGCTCACCTTCAGGGGACTCCTCCTGGACATAGGTGCCTGTCAGGTAACGATGCACCAGGGCCGACTTCCCGCTGGAGAGGTTTCCCACAATCCCCTGCAACACAAAGGCCAGGCTGAGGATAGCTGCGCCTGGGAGCTGCCAGCCGGATGGGGACCCCGCAGGCACAGGGATGGGGGGAGCAAGGAGGAGGGCGGCTCCATCCAGTGGTGGCTCTGAGGGGGTGCAGAGAGGCCGAATTGGGGCGACACCAGCCTCAGCCCACCCCTGCATTCTTCCTTCCCGGGTGGGGGGGGGGAAGAGAAGAAGATTGGGAAGGGGGCGCTCTATACCACGCCTGCCTAAGGAGCTGGCGGCAATCACACAAGAGAGACAGCAAGCAGAAGGGCCCTGGCAGAAAACCTAGAGTGAGTCTAATCAAAAATACCGTAGCAAAAGGCAGTAAGAAGGCCTGTGGTGGGGCAAAGAGCAAACCCTCCCCCCCACTTCCCTCTGGCCCCACGCCATCCGTTTTCAAGAGCCGTGCAGCTGGGCTGCTTCCAGCAGTCAGGGTCTGTTACGACCTCCCCCACTGGAGAACCTAACCCCCTCAACAGCCCACTGTGAACAGCGTGCATGGCACTTTGCAGACAAAATTGCTCAGATTAGCTCCTTATTGGGCGCTATAGTTGGTACAGTTCTGGTGCAAGTAAGCCTGGCCCCTGTTTGTCCAGTGATGATGGGAACTTTAATTTGTGCAGCCTAAAGATGTGGACAGAATTCTCAGAGCGGTGAGGGGTACCCCACATGTGTTGTATCCTTGCCCCTCCTGGCTCATTAAAATAGCCGGGGGGACAGAAGGAGTGGTCAGTGGCTTGCTAAAGAAAGGCAGCGTTCCATCCTGCTCAAGGAGGCAATTATATGCTATCGCTGTTGGCAAAGCCCTCCCTGACCCCACCCTGCTGGACAACTCCCCACCACTCCCCAATATCCCTTTCCTGAGCAAGGTTCTGGAGGATATGGTGGCCACCCAGTCCCACCCAGGGGTTTCTGGATGAGACAGACTATCTGGATCCCTTTCAATCTGGTCTCAGGCCTGGCTATGGGGCAGAGCCAGCGTTGGTTGCCTTGGGGGATGACCTATACTAGGATACAGACAGCAGCACCTGCAAATCGATTCACTGGTGCTTCCTGAAGAGGCATCCTCATTCTTGATTGACTCCATGGCCATTGGCTTGTGGAGTCCCTTGGGCCCTCTTTTCTTTAAAGCATATATAAAAATAGAGGAGGGACAGGCTGTCTGTAGGTCTGGGTCAGGTGTCCCCAGTATCTGGAGGACACCCAGCTCTATTTCTCCTTTTCATCTAACTCTGTCTTGGTGCTAAACTAGTGCATGCTGTTGACAGCAGGCTGGATGGGGCAGGCAGACTGCAGCTTAGCCTAGACAAGGCAGAGGTGCTCCTGGTCAATCAACCATAAGACAGGTCAGGGAACAGGAATCCAGCTGTTGCTGGGTGGGTTTACACTCCCCCTAAAATCTCAGGCTGACAGCTTGGCTATTCCCCCCAGCTCTGAGCCTGGATGCCCAGTGGCCCGGAGTGCATTTGCACGGCTAAAACTGGTGCGCAAGCTGGGCCCGTTCCTCAAGGCGTCAGATCTGGCTGCAGTGACACATGCCTTGATTACATCCCATTTGGATTGCTATTAACGCACTCTGCTCTACGTGGGGCTGCCTTTGCTCAGAAACTTCAGCTGGCTGGCAAAGCTGCGGCCAGGCTGCTCATTCAGGCTGGTTAAAGGCCTTAAAGTACACCACTCCCCCGTTGCCAGAGCTCACTGGCTGCGGCCACAATTGAAAAGGCTGCTCATGGCCTGCAAAGCCCTGCGTGCTCTGGCCCAGGCTGCCTGAAGGGCCATCTCTTCCTGTCTGAGCCCACCAGGGCTCTAAGCTAAGTGGGGCAGGCCTGTCTCTCCCCGGGCTCACTGGGCGGGTACAAGCCAGGCTGCGCCTTCTTCCCTATCCTCTCACGTGATTAGGAACAGAGTGGGGTGGTCTTTCATTGGTGCGCTGTGTTGCTGATTTTGTCTTTTAGTAAATTCTGAATGATTTACCTCTCTAGATTGCTTTATTGTTCCTAAATAACTTGCGATGCCTTGTACAGCTTTTAATCTGTACCGGTTTTAGCAACTTTAACCCCCCCTGAGTCCTGTTATTGGGGAAAGGGGGGGGAACAATGAACAACCACCCTAATGACACTGGAGGAGTCAGAAATTAAGTCCGTGCCACAAAGTCAGGCAGACTCCTTCCCCGTCCTCCTTTTGGAAGGGCAGCCCTCTTGTCGACCTGTGTGCAACTCCACAGCTGCCCCCCCCCGCCGCCCCGGCAGACTGAGCCCAAAGGGGCAGTTTTGGCTGGAGCCCAGAGCGAACCCGGGCAGGGGACTCTCAGGACCCTCACAACACCCCCAAGTGTGCTTCCTAGCACCTGTGTGTGTGGCAAGGCAGGAGGGGGCGCATGAGCCACACATCATGGCGCAGAAAACAGCTGTGCACAGTCCGGTTGCTCCTGGCTGACCAGTGAGCGATTCCTCCTGCCCCACCCATTCGTGGACAGAGTCTGCTTCATGCACGAGACAGGGTGAAGCCTCCCTGCTCCCCAGTTCGCCCCCCAAAACAGTTGGGCTGCCTGCAGTCCTTGCTTGCTTGCCACTGGCAAGTTGTCATCCTCTAGTTACCCAGAAGGTGGCGCCATTTCCACCCTATACAGACAATAGAGAGCCCTGCAGGCCCAGGAAGGATTAAACTCCCTGACTCAGCACACAGAGGGGTCTCTCTACATGGGCCCCCATTGCAGCACTTTGGGCACCGTCCTATGGGACCAAGGGGTCAGAAAGCTCCACCCATCTACAACCCCCAGGATTCCATAGGACTGTGGAGCCCTGACTAGTGGGACCTCTCTCTCCTCCCACACAGCCCCTTTGGGGCAGCAGCAATTTCCCCCACTCCAGGGGTGAGGGCTTCTCAGGCACCCCTTGGGGTTGAAGACCACCCTCCCAGCAACAGTAGGTGGGCGGGGGTCTTGGGTCTCAGGCTCCCAAGGAGAAGGCAAGCTTCACATAACTCACAGAATCTAAATGGATGTCCTGGATGCTAATGTATTTATAAAGGGGAGACTTTCAAGCGTTTTGATTGTGTGCATGTGAGTATGTGCCCATACACGAGCCTTAAAGTTATCAGCTGACTTATGGTAAACCCATGAAATTTATCTGGTGTTCTTAGGCAAGGAATTTTCAGAGCTGGTTTTGCCAGTTCCTTCCTCTGAAATAGAGCCTCCAGCACCTGAGATTCCTTGGCAGTCTCCCATCCAAGAACTAAGCAGGGCTGGCCCTGCTTAGCTTCCAAGATCAGTCAGGATCTGGTGCCTTTAGAGTATTTACGATGTTTAATTAATGCACAATTTTGTATTTATAATTCTGCACATTCTATTAAGGTTTTTAATGTGATGCAAGCATTTGTTGGATCCCCTGTAAATGGTATCAATGAAGGAGACCCTCCCACAGCCAAGCCCCCCATCAGGTGTTCAGTCATGGGCAGACCCACTCCTCTGCTCGGAAGGGCCAGCTTCCTGGGTTCCAAAATTGCTGGACGTGGGCGAAAGAGCTGGGCTCTGGCCAAAGGCTGGAAGCTCCTGAGGTGTGCATGGCTCTCAGCCGCCCCGATTCGGATCCTCAGCCAAACACCAAGGATCAGAGGGGTGCTGATGGGGGGGTTCGAGGTTGTGGGCTCACGTGCCACGATACAACCCAGGGTAGCAGGCTGGCGGCCCCGGGAGTGGCCCCCACCCTTGGCCACTCCCGGGGGGAGAAGTCAGGCAGCTCCGGGGTGCTTCCCAGGGCCAGGTGGGGCAGGTGCCCGTGTGCGTGGGGGTGCCAGGGACACACACACACGCATGGCAGCGGGAGCAGGCAAGGAGGAAGGACTGTTCCCATGGCCACAGCCCCCCAGGACCCCCTCCCCTATCATCACCCCAGTGGGCACTCACCACCTTGAGCTCAGGCACCGAGCGGCTGAGCGTCCACTCCTGGCTGTTCACAAAGGAATCTGTGGAGAGGGAAAGAGAATGCCTTGAGTAGACCCAAAGAACTGAGCCAACTTCCTTACGTTTGCAGAACGGCGGTGGAGCGCTTGAGACAGCCCCAGGTGGGCGGGGGTCTCGGGGTGCCCCAGACATCAGCAGCTGGAGCAGCAGTTTGGGAGTGAGGTGGAGGGGAGGCCCATCCCAGTTTACGCAGCACCCCCTTCCCCAAGCTCTGCCCCCAATGCAAACCGCGCAACGCTGACAGTGGCCAGCCTCTTCCGTACAAGCCTTATGGGGAAATGGGCAGACAAAATGGCCACCCAAAACGTGACCAAGGAAAAAGGAAACGAGCAGCCGGTTGTGCCAGGCAGCCTCCGTGGGCATTTCGACACTGGGGCACCCCAAGCCACCCCCAGGCACTGCCGCCTGAGGACACCCCCCCCCCACAAGCAGCCACAGGTGACCACCACCAGCAGCCTTGCTTTGCCTTTGAGGGAGAGAGTGCCATGCCTCAAAGGGCCCCCCAACCATGCAAAGGACGCCCGGAATCGGGGCTCAGGGCTGCCTTCCTTGCCCTCAGCTGGCAGAGGGAACCAGCATGGCCCTGAGGGGCCCTCTCTGCTGCCTCCCCTCTCCTCTCTGAGGAGACGAGGAGGGGGCTGAGGGGAGCAGGAAGAGGGGGGCTGGGGGTGGCAGGAGGCCAGCTGCTGGCCCAATTCTCTCTGTTACGAACAATCTCCTGCGGTCAGTGAAGCAAAGGCTTCACGGGAGTGACTGGGGTAGACTTCTCCTGCATGCTGAGGCTCCTCCTCCCCGAAAACGTGGTCGAAACTCTTTCATGGTATGCGACTCTTTTGAACATCTGTGTCCATGTGTATTTCCAAAGGCAGCACCCGAATCTGGGTGCCTCTGGGGTTGGCCTCACAAAGGTGACACTTGGGATTGGGACCCCAAGCCAGCACCGGTCCTGGCCTCAGCAAGGATGCTGCCTCTTGCTCTGGGTGTCTGTCCGTCCGTTGGTCAGTCCATCCCTCCACGCCCAGGCAGCTGCCCCTACCCACCCCAAGCAGGAGGGGAAGGCAGCTGAGAGGAGGGGGGCTTGTGAGGGGCAACTGGTCGAAGGGGGTGGCTGGAGTCTGGGGAAGAGGACCTATGATAGGAACGCCCGTTAGGGTCAGGACAGAATCCAGAACAGAAAAAACGCCCTCAGTTGCAGGCAGAGAACTACAGAGGAGCTTTCCCAGCGGGACATTCAGGGTGGAGAGAAAGGAGGGAAGGGAAGATGGAGCCAGAGATCAGGGCCCGATCCAATGGCCTCATTGTGAAGGGAAAAGATTCCCATCAAATATCAGGAAGAACTTCTTGGCTGTAAGAGCTGTTTGATAACGAAAGAGGGGTCTGCCCGAGAGGGAGGGGCTCTCTTTCTTCAGCAATCTCTGAACAGAGCCTGGACTCCAGGCATCTCTCTGGAGTGCTTCCGTTGTGGACCTCCTGTGTGGCAGGGGGTTGGACTAGATGGCCCTTGGAGGTCCCTCCCAGATCTTACTGTTCTGTGATTCTGGGGGACGGGACGGGGGTCTCCCTCTTGCCACCCACCTAGAGAAGGAGGCCTTGCTGCTGCTAATGGAAGCCCCTCCCTCTGTCACCCTCAGGACCCACCTAGAGGCAGTGGTCCTCACGCAAGAGCATGGCCTCCTTCCCCGCCTGCAAATGAGGAATAACAGCAGAGGACGGCACTGCAGGGTTGCCAGAGCCACCCTCAGTCTGCTCCCCTGCGTCCACTGCCATGGCCTCAAACTGAGCCCCAGAGGAGACGCCAAAGGCCCGGCGGGAGGGGAGGACCCCCTACCAACCCCCTGCACTTCCAGCTTTGCAAACCCTTGCTGGGCTTGCTGGGGAGGGGGGAGCTCAGGGCTTGCAGGAAGATGACACCCAAACTGGTCAGACCAGTCTGGCTGCAGATCCAGAGGGCTGGGCAGGCTGAGGCAGAGGCCTCACTCACAGCTGCCCCCCCCCAGCCCCACTTCCAGGAGCAGAAAGGTAGGGAGCCCCAGGGGCATGGGGGTGGGGTGGGGTGTCCCTGCTCTGGCAGGACAGTCCCTTTGAACTGTGCACCCCCCTTCCCCCAGCAGATCAGGCACCTCAGGATCCAGCACACGCACACCCGAGACAAGGTGGGGCAACACCTCACAAGTGTGCCCGGGTCACAGCACAGCATTTTTGGCAAACCAGGAGGGAGCATTGTTGAGAAAGCGTCTCTCCTGCTCCAGCCCCACCCAGGCCTTGCCAAGACAGGCCCGGCCCTGCTCCCCCCCACACACACATGCGCACAATTCCCACGGGAAGAAAGGATGCAAGCGCCAAGGAAGCCGAAGAACCAGCCAGTTGCGGCCACCGGCTCCAAGGAGGCCCTGGAGGGTCCTCTCTGAAAATCCCTCCCAGCCACACCCACCCCATTTGGGCTATCTAGGAGACAGGCTGCCCAGCCAGCCAGGAGAGAAAAGGTATCCCCGATCCTCTGTAGCACTGAGGGTGTCCAGGAAGCACCTGGTTGGGCCATGGGGAGACAGGGGTGCTCCCAGGGAGGGCTCTCTTTACTTGAGCTCAGCTCAGCTCCCCTTCTAAAGGACCGCTGGCGGGCACTGGCTGCAAGTCCATCCCCCCACATCTCCCCCAACACAAAATCTAGCAGGGGCACAAACACCTGTCAATTGAGGACACGCAAGTGGGCCAGTCCATAAAAGTTTATGCCAACAAAACCCACTCACCTTTAGGGGACTGGCAAAAGGCCTTGGCTGTTTTGAGCCAAAAAAAACTAGGATAATGTACCCCTTCCAATTTTTATTTATTTATTGCCATGGCTCATGTTTCATCGGGCGGTCAGGGGCCTGGGCACCATTCATTCCTCACCCAGGAAGCCCCCCAGGAATCACTGCCCCCAACATTTCCATTTAATGCTAGTCTTCACAGTGGCCAATATAAGTTTGAAAAACATGTGGGTGCCAACAGCTCAAAATGTTAAGATGCCAACCAGGCGATGCTGAGTAGGGTTTCCGGGAGGCCCCACCCCACCCCCACCTACCAAAACAAGAATCAAAAGGTATGCAGAATTGTAAAAAAACCCAAAAAACCCTGCCACAGACACACCCAAAACAGAGAATGGAAACCATGCTGGCACAAATATCTGGCACCTCCCTGTGCCAGGAAGAGCCACAGATTCGGTCCTCCCCACTCTTGCTGCAATGAGACGTTTCGCATCTGGCTCCAGCAAACGGAACCCCACGGCTTCAGGGCACAGAAGGTGGGCAGAGGAGCCACAGAACCTCAGAGTCAGAGGGGCCCCAAGGGCCACCTAGTCCAACCCCCCGCCATGCAGGAAACAACAGCTGCAACAGCACTCCTGGAAGATCACTGCAGCCCCCCCCCCACATGGCCTCTCCACCTCTACAGGTCTAAACCCACCCACCCATCCACCCCGTCGCCTGGCCCCACCCCACACCTGCACAGGCACAGAGGCCCCCTCTCACAGGCCAGGGCGCCCCCCTCCATGCGCCACAGCCACCCGCCCACTCCCCACTTTTGCAACCAAACAGTGGCATTCAGAGCTGCTCCAACTCAAAAGCAGGAGAGACATTCTGCCAATTCCAGCCTTCCTCCCCCCCCCCGCCCAGCCAACCCTCGGCTGGGTCTGGCCTCTGCTCCGGCTGCCTCCTGTGGAATTCTGGGGTTTGTAGTTTAGTGAAGCCTAAGAGCTCTGGCTGAGAATGCTAAGCGCCCCTCCCTAAACTGCAAATTCAGGGGTTCCACAGGAGGCAGCCAGAGCAGTTAAAGTGGAATCATAGTGCTATAAGGCTATACAGTGGGGCAGGCTGGCCCCCTTCAAACGCCTCTTTGCTGACACAGGGGCGTCCTTCCTCCCCTGCAACCCCCAAGGTGCCCCCCCACTTAGCTCCCCCCTGCCTGCCAGGCCAAGGGGCAGAGCAACTCAAAGCCAAGAGAAGGGGGCCAGCGCCATGGGTCTTCAGGGCATGTGGGGCGTCTCAAACTCAGGCACCTGCCCCCCTCCCACCACCATTGCCTCCTTCCACCCCCAACACAGTGGGACTGGGAAGCCCCCCCCCAGGAGGGTCCTTGTATCCTCCCCCCACAGGACACCCACACCAAGATCAGCTATACTGTAGTTTTGTAAAGCGACGCAAACTCTGGCCCCACAGTCTTGACAGCCCAGCCCAGGGGGAGCCGAAGCAATGCTCTGCAAGAGCTCCCCCCCCCCCGCAGCACACGCACAGGCTCTGCCCGGAGCCCCTTCCCTGGTCAGGCCGGACAAGGGGCACATGAGGGAGGGGACACCTCACGGCCCCCCAGGCCCAAGGGCACAGGACCCTCTGCCCCCCATCACCTGCTCATAGAGGCCTTGGATGGGGGGGGGAGAAGGGGGCAGGCTCCGCCAGGACCACACCTGGCTCCAAAGATAGGGTGGGCTGCCTGACTCCCCCCCCAGCCGAGCCCAGGAACCCCCCCCCCGCCCGCAGGAGGAGGGCTCCAGAAAGGGGGCTGAAGAGTTCGCACTTCCCTCCCGGCTGCGTTTTCAAACTACTGTTCTGCCTCTTTAAAAATAACACCGACGACGCCGACTCCAGGAAACCGGGGGGGGGGAGGCCCAGGGAGCTCCGGCCATGGTGGGGGGTCAAGGGTGCTGCCCACCCCCGCAGGCACCCCGCCAGGGAGAGGCCCGAGGAGCCCTATTCCGCCCTCCCCTATGCCGTGGGGCCACCCGAGGGACGCCCCTGCAGAGCCCCCGCACCCCGCCGGGGCAGCAGAGAGGGAGGGGGGCAGCCAAGACGTTGCGCCCCACCCCAGCGCCCCCTTCTTCGCTGGCAACGGGAGACCCCGAGCGGGCACCCGAGGGGGGGTCCGGTCCCACGGCAGACCCTCGGCAGGCTTACCGGGCGCTCCCTGGCGGCGGCGGCCACCGCGGCTCCCCACGGCCAGGAGGACGGGCTCGGCCCCGCGGCGGCTCCAGAGGCGGCCCCGGCTGGGGGGCTCCCGGGGGCTGAAGGCGTGTCCGGGGCGGCGGCGGAGGCGGCCGGCCAGCAGCTGCCAGAAGCCCCCGGGGGCGCCAGAGGAGCCTCTCCCTGCGGGGTCTGCGGCGGCCGGGGGGTCGGGCCGGCCGTGGACGGGGCGGGGGGCGGCAATGGCAGCGGCGCTGGCGGCGTCCCCCTCGCTGCGGGTGCGGAGGCGTGCCGGGGGTCCCGCGCGGCCCAGGCGGAAGCTGAAGCTCTTGCGGAGGCTCTTGCGGGGCCCCCCGAAGGGCCCCCACCGCCGGCTGCCCCACGGCCACGCGCCGCGCGCCCACCCGCCCGAGCCCTCGGGGCCGTCGGGGGCCGGCGTCGGGGGGCCTCGCGGGAAGGGGCCGGCGTCGGGGCCGGCGGGGTCCCTCGCTGCCTGGGGCCGGCGGGGCAGCCGCTGCCGCAGGAAGTCCAGCAGGCCGCTGCGGGCGCGGGCGGGGGGCTCCGGGGGCGCGACCCCGCCGTGGCCCGGCGCGCAGAGGCTCCGGGGCCGGAGGGCCTGCTGCTCGGCGGCGCGGAGGGCGGCCCGGACGGACGGCGCGGCCCCCGGCAGCCGGTCGAGGGACTGGCAGAGGCTGAGGGCCCGGCGCGCGCGGGGCGGGGGGGTGCCCGAGGGGGGGCGCCCGAGGGGGGGCGGGTCGCGCCACCGCCAGCCCCCCTCCGCCATCCTGGGGCCTCTCAGCCGTCGCCCCGCCGCCCGCCGCCGCCCTCGCCCCCCGGCCCAGCATCCCGGCCGGCCCGCCTGCCCGCCCTCTCCTCCCCAGACATGCCCGGGCTGGCCCGCCGGGCGCCGCCAAACTCCGGGCTGGATCTCGCCCTCCGGGAGCGGCAAAGCCCCGGGGGGCCAGCGAGGCAGGGAGGGGGCACCACGCACGGCCCTCCCAGCGGGCGGGGCAGGGGATACCCCTGGGGGTCGGGGAGCGAGGGGCGGGCATAGGCGGCGGGCGCTCCCCAAAAGGACCCCGTCCGGTCCGGTCCCGCCGAAGTTGCCCCCCACCAGCCCCCGCGCGCCCCCGGCCCCCCGGCTCGCTGCGCCCCCCCCCTCCCGGCCCCGTCCCGCTTTCGGGTTTCTTCCGAAGGGCGACACCGCCCCCTGCTGGAGCGCCCCGGCCGGAGGTCAGTCCCAGCGGGAGAAGCAGCAGACCCCGCAACTCCGCCAAGAAGGAGAGCGGGGCGGCTCGGTTGAACCCGCTGCCGGCAGAAAGGAGCCGGGGAGGCTGCATGCAACTGCCCCGCGTGTGGCGGCTTCGGGCAACAGCCCTTCGGAAAGCCCCCCAGGAGGGGGGAGGGCAGAGGGGGGAGAGGAGGACACCCCTCCCCTGGGGAAGCACCCTCCGGTCTGCCTCGCAAAACCCTTGCTCCCCACGACTGCATGCATGGGTGGGCCAGGGAGCAAGCCCCCGGGCGTCTGTCCACCTTGGCCAGGGAGTCACCCCCGAAGTGGCCCTTGGCGGAGGGGGGCAGTGGGTTACCATGGACCCTGGGCTCACCCGAGGGGGTTATTTAAGTCGCCTGTCTCTGCCACCTAAATGTGGGACCCAGAGGCCGCCCCTGCGTTGACCCCTTGAGACCCCCCCAGACCACACACACCCCCACCGGCTGCAGGCCCCTCAGGAGTCAGGCCGCCCCCTGGAGCAGGAAGCCTTGCTGTCTGGTGCAAATACCTACACTTGGTTTCAGGAGGGGCGCTAGAAGGCCAGCCCCCTCAAAACACAGGTCTTACCTGGCCACCAGGTGAATCCTGAACACAGGCACCAAAAGAGAAGCGGGAAAGACCAGCAGCAAGGGGGCTGTAGCCCTGCCAAGGGCTTGGTGGCTGCTGACATGGTCAGGTGGCCAGGAGTTCCAACTTTCATTCAGAACATTCATCCTCTCCTATATGCAGTCACTACTCTGCCCAATGGTCTGGCCAGCAAGGAGGCTGCTAAGGCCTTTAGCCAGTGGCTGGCAGGCATCCTATTTTCAGGCCTTGGAGATTCAAGATTTCGGGCTGGCCCATCTGTGCTCAGTGGCATGGCTCTCAAGGGGTTAAAGTGGCCGCTGCCCTCAACTGCCCCTGCCCCTTTTCTCTGCCTCACCCGCATGGCAAATTCTTCTGGCTGGATCTTACATTTTACCTGCATTAGGAATAAGGAATGGGAGGCTGAAGCTGGGGGGGGGGGAGCTGGTGTTGGAAAATCAAGCACACTCTCTCAGCCCTAACCCCTTCATTGCTGTTAGAGCAACTGGGGATTTTAGATAGAAAGGCCCCCCCCTGCATGCCTATAATCAATCATTCTGAGGTCTTTAGCTCAGGTTTCTTCCTTTGTTCTTCTATCTGTTGCAAAGCATGGTCATAAATACTGTGTGTATCTAAGCAACTAGGCCATGTGACCCCCCAAATTTCTAGGAAATAAAAACTTCCCCTTCTCTTTCAGCTTCCTCTTTGCTTTTTGCTATCCCTTTTTTCTTTCTTCTCAGCCAACAAGATGGTGAGTTGAAGCTCTCTTCCTTTACCTATAATCTTTTCATGAGTGAGTTAGGATGTAGGTACTTCAAGGATATGTGCATTCTAAAAGCAACTCATAAAACTCTTGAGTTTGCAACTGGATACCACCTGCTTGCGGTGTTGTTTTTTCTTAAGTCAGTCTCAGCCAGGAAGGCACAGTATGGCCCCCATATCTGCGGAGGGGGGTGTTCCAAGACTTACCATGGGTATGGGAAACCACAGATAATAGCAAACCCTATTCAAACGAACCACTTCCAACCCAATCATACCATAGCGTCGCACTGGAGGACCTAGAACAAGCCTAAAGAGACCTTACTGTTTTCAGGCACAGGCAAATTAATCCACAGTACAGGGGCCCCACTGTACCAAAGATGGAGGCCTCTTTCTTCTGCTAAGCTCTGCTGAGGGAGACGGTTTCCTCACAAATCCAGTCTTTCTATTTCCCCCCAAAGGGAAAATACCCTGGCCTATATTCCTTTTTCACAGATAGGGGAGCCGGGTAAATTTTATTTATTATTTATTTAAAGTACATCTGTATCACCTCCCAGCCCACAAGGGCTCCCAAGGCGATGTACAAGTAAAGTTTCCCTTTTGGAGCCAATTTGTCTTGGAGGTGGAAACTATCCCATAACTCCATAGCCGCTGGGAGGAAACCCCCTTGAACACAGTGCTGCTGAACAGGCAGGAACCAGATTGCACTCCTAAATGGATGCTGGGAAGTGAAGTGACTTCATGTCAAAGCGGGGGGGGGGGGGCTTTCTGTGCCCTGTTCCTCCGGTCCATTTCTGGACAAAGAAACCAGCTCCTTTCTCGGAGGGAAGATACTCTGAAGGGGCACAATTTTATTCTGTCATTGCTCTGACCTTTATGGGTATCATTACAGGATCATAATATTTAGCATTTTGGAAGCATTTTTGAGCATTCAAAGAGCTTTTCCTACATTAGTTCAATAATCCCTCCAGCAGCCATGACACTGAGTCACATCAGTATGACTGTTGCCATTTTGCAGCAAAAGGGGTGTGATGCTGAGCAGAGGCGCAGCTAGATAATTTTAGAGGCTTCAAGAGGATCCCAAACTTGGAGGAATCCCATTCCTGAGGAAGTAGTGTGGACCAACTACCCACCTCTCCTGCATCTGTGAGCAGAGAGCTCTGCGAGGAGGAAAGAGGTTCACGGGCGTCCATAGCACATCTGGAGCTGCAAGGTGTGCACCCCAATGGCAGGCGAAGAAGGAACACCAGCCTTCCGTTTCCGGTCTGTAAAGCAGTTGTGGTCAGGCAGCTTTAGAGTGGGAAATGAGCACAGAGAGGATGCTGAGGGCAACCCTTTCCTAACTTACACATTTTTGCATAGAAGGCAAATAGAGCCGCCTGGATTTGGGGAGCTAGAATATGGCAATGCAGAAGGCGGGGAAGGAGGAATGAGCACCTGGGTGGAAGGAGAGAAAGGCCAGGGTGGAGGAGAAGTGTTCTTTGGGTGGGGGAGAAAGCAGAGGGAAGGGCAGGAGAGGAGCCAAGGGGTCTCTACCCCACGTGAAGCTGGTGCAGACTGCATGAGTACTGGAGTGGAAGAGGAGATGGACCCCAAGAGAGAAAAAGAAGAGTGAGCAATCTCGTGCTAACAAAAATATGGAAAACAAAGCAATGCCCCACAGATTGGAAATGCTCAATATACATTTTAATCTTCAAGAAAGGGGACACCAGGGGCTGCAAGAACCACAGGGCCACTGCCAGCAAGGTGAGTGCTCCAATTTCTACAACTAAGATTTTTACCATATACGGTACTGTATGGAGCGAGGAATGCTAGATGTCCCAGCTAGATTCAGGGAAGGGAAGAGGCACTAGGGATCATATTGCAAACAAAAGTTGGATAATGGAATGCACCAAGGAATTTCAAACAAAAATCAGCCTGCGCTTTATAGCAAAACCTTTGATTGTGTAGACCATGAAGAGCTACGGATCTCTCTTAAGGAAATGGGTGGGCCACATTTGACTGTCCTGATGTGCAACCTGTACTCAGGACAAGAAGCGACCATTAGGGCAGAATATGGAAAAACTGACTGGTATCCAGTTGGCAGGGAGGTCAGGCTGGGCTGCATTTTATCACCCTGTCTGTTTAACTTGTATGCTGAACATATATGTAAAACAGAATTAGAGGAAGGATGTGTGAAAACTGGAGAAAAGAATGTCAACAATAAGATATTTCGCTGACATCATACTACTAGTCGAAAATAACAAAGACTTTGAACAATTACTGAAAAAAGTGCAAAGGCAGGTTTACAAGTTGAACGTTGAAAAAATAAAAATAATGACCACAGATCACAGAATCATAGACTTGGAAGAGACCACAATATGCCATCCAGTCCAATCCCATTCTGCCACGCAGAAAATCATGATCAAAGCATCCCTGACAAATGGCCATCCAGCCTCTGTTTAAAGACCTCCAAGGAAGGAAGGAGACTCCACCACACTCAAAGGCAGCAGCGCAGTCCATTGACAAACAGCTTTTACCGTTAGGAAGTTCTTCCTAATGTTTAGTCAGAATCTCTTTTCCTGGAGTTTGAACCCATTGCTCTGTGTCCTAGTCTCTGGGGCAGCAGAAAACAAGCTTTCTCCATCCTCAATATATGACATCCCTTCAAGCATTTAAACATGGCTATCATGTCCCCTCTCAACCTTCTCTTTTCCAGGCTAAACATGCCCAGCTCCCTAAACCGCTCCTCATAGGGCATCATGGCTTCCAGACCTCCCACCATTTTGGTTGCCCTCTTTATCTGAACTCGCTCCAGCTTCTCAATATCCTCCCTGAATTGTGGTGCCCAGAAGTGGACACAGTCTTCCAGGTGAGGTCTGACCAAAGAAGAATAGAACAGCACTATTACTTCCCTCGATCTAGACGCTATACTCCTATTGATACAGCCCAGAATCACATTGGCTTTTTTAGCTGCTGTGTCATACCGCTGACTCATGTTCAGCATGTGGTCCACTAAAACTCCTAGATCCCTTTCGCATGTACTGCCATCCAGCCAGATGTCACCCATCCTATATCTGTATATTTAATTTTTACTGCCCAAATGTAGTATCCTACATTTCTCCCTGTTGAAATTCATTTTGTTAGTTTTGGCCCAGCTTTCTAATCTGTTAAGGGGGTCATTTTGGATTCTGATCCTGTCCTCTGGGGTATTCGCTACCCCTCCTGATTTGGTGTCATTTGCAAACTTGATAAGCACACCCTCTATTCCCTCCTCCAAGTCACTGATAAAGATGTTAAATAGCACTGGGCCCAGGACAGAAACCTGTGGCACCCCGCTAGCGGTCACTTCCCTCCAGGATGAAGGGGAGCCACTGGTGACCACCCTTTGGGTTCGGTCAGTCAACCAATTAGAAATCCACCTAACAGGTGCATTGTCTAGCCCACATGATTTACATCACTTTAAAGCAGTTGATGAAGATACTGAAACACAGTAGTTCCAGATTTTCCATGCCTTGGCTCAGTCATTAATCAGAATGGAGACTGCAGTCAAGAAATCAGGAGAAAAGGAGGACTTGGCGGGGCAGCTATGAAGGAGCGACACAAGATCCAGAGGCCTCCGGAAACACCACTGAATACTAAAGTCCGGGGGTCCCCGCGGCCCTTGGACTCCCGACCTCTATGGGTGGTTGTTTGAAAGCTGGGCAGTGACGAAAGCGGAGGCCCCTTTGGTGCTCCGGGGTGGGGTTCCCTGCACAACAGGACCCCCACGGCCTTGCACCCGAGGCTCTCTGGGCAAGCCAGGCGGCGGGGAGGGAAGGGCCGTCCGGTCCGGGCTGCCCCCCGCTCGCCCCGCCAACCCCCGCGTAGCTCGCGGTGCCGCCCGTGGCCGCCAGGGGGCAGCAGGGGCGCCCGGAGAGGGAGAGCGCCGATGGGACGGAGGGACGGAGGGAGGGGGGCTCCATCACCCGCCCGGAGGCGCCCCCCGCCGCTTCCCTTGGCTCCCTCGCCCCCCACTCCTCCTCGCCCCGCGACCACCGCACACGAGCCCCCTCCCTCCCTCCCTCCCTCCCTCCCCGGCGGGCGGGTCGTGGCTTCACGCCCGGGGTGGGCTGGGCTGGGCGGGGGTCCCGGCTCCGCGGCCGCACAGGCTGGCTGGCTGGCTCCCCCGGGGCTGCCCCGCTCCGGCCCGGCGCAAGGCTTCGGCCCCGGGCCGGGAGGGAGGAAGGGGCCGGGCAGCGCCGGAGGGTCCTCGGAGGGAGGCCAGCCTGGCCGGCGAGAGCATGGCCGCCAACGGCCGGCGAGAAGGGGCCGAGGGAGGGGGTGAAGCCCCGCCGACACCCCGGCCGGAGGGAGGGACCCGCAGGGCCCATCGGGTCATGGAGCTGGAAGGAGCCCCAAGGGCCATCTAGTCCAACCCCTCCCATGCAGAGGCGGGCAAGGGAAGAAGCTCTCCTGAAAGAGGCCCGCCCAGCCTCCAAAGAGAGAGCGCCCCCCACCCCCGACCCCACCAGGCCCCTCTTCCTCTGGGGAGCAGCTCTTGTTTAGGTGGGACCTCTTTCCTTGGCGCCTGCATCCGTTGCTCCCTGCCAGCCTCTGGAGCAGCAGAAAAGACCCTCGGGCCAGCGGTTCCAAGATGACTCTCAGGGCACCATGTCTTCTCCAAGCTAAACGCTCCTCACCGGCTGGGTGGCTTCCAGACCTCCCACCATCCTGGTGGCCCTCCTCTGGCCATGCTCCAGCTGGTCAACACCCTTCCTGAACTGTGGTGCCCAGAACTGGACACGGGATTCCAGGTGAGGCCTGGCCGAAGGAGAAGAGAGTGGCCCCAGGACTCCCCTTGATCTGGGCCGTATGCTCCTTTTGCCTTGTGATCTGCTGTCTCCAAGAGCCCTGGACATCAACTGCCCAGCTCAGGCCTTGCCAGCTCAGGACAGCGGCCGGCTTCCTTGGGTGGGGTCCACACCCACCCACCTGTGGTGCAGTTTCTTGCTCTTCCTGCTGCCGTCCACCTTCCTGAGCATGATTGCCTTTCCCCGTGAGCCGCATCATCTCACCTTTGGCTTCTCGGCAGAGTTCAGGCTTGATCTGTTGTATTTTTAGTAGTCCGTGGTATCTGTAAAACTCTCCTCAAGCACATTTTAAATAAATTGATCCTCTTCCTGTCAGCTTTCCTCACTTTGCCAGCTTTCATAACCATATAAAAAAAATCAGAAATAGGATGGCCTGAGTGATTCTGAATTATCTGATGACATATTTTGGCACTTCAGGCTCTGACCTACTTCCTTCCCAGCTGCCTTTCCAAGGCTTTGCCTTCGTCTGATTTCTTGACTTCCATTTTCATTGATGAGTGAGCCAAGGTATAGGAAATCTTGTCAATGTCTTCATTACCCACTTTGAAGTGATGGAAATCACTGTGGTCATTCTTTTTGTTTTCTTAATCGTAAACCTGCCTTTGCACTTTCTTCGTTCTTCAGCAATCCTTCCAAGTCTTTGCTGTTTCTGCAAGCAATATGGTGTCATCTGCATATCTTAAATTGTTGATATTCCTTCTCCTGCTTCCTCTGAGTCTAATCCTGCTTTCAGTTTCACATATTCTGCATATAAATTGAAGAGGCAGAGTGATAAAATGCAGCCTTGTTTGACCTCCTTGCTAATGGGAAATCATTCTGTCTCTCCATATTGTGTCCTGGCAGTAGCTGCTCATCCTGGGTACAGGTTATGGATCAGGACAGTCAGATGTTGCAGCACACCCATTCCTTTCAGAGCGACCCACAGTTTTTCAAGATCTACACAAAGGCTTTGCTGTAATCTATAAGCACAGGTTGGTTTTCTTCTGAAATTATCCAATGTACGTTTGCAATATGATCCCTGGGGTCTCTTCCTTTTCTGAACCCAGCTTTCTTGCGCCATACATGGTAGAAACCTTTTTTGTAAAATGTTGAGCATTACTTTGCTTGCATGGTACACCAGTGTAATACTGTAGTCCCATGGTTAGTACAGTACCTAAGGTTCTGGTTCTTGGGCATTGGTGTGTACTGAACATTTCTAGTCTGTGCCTATTGTTTTATTTTCCATATATGTTCACAGATTTTTGTTAGAATTTGAATAAATTCCATCTCTACAGCTTGAAAAACCTCAATTGGTACGCAATCTGTTCCTGGTGATTTATTTCTCCTAAGTGGTTTGAGAGCTTTTTCCATTTTGCTTTCTAAAAATGTAGCCTCGTTTTCAAATGGTTCTTCTTTGAAGGAAGCTATTATCGTTTCATCTCTTTTATATAATTCCTCAGTGTATGGCCTCTATTGACTTTTTATTTTGTCCCATCACATAAAGTGTTCCTCTGTTGCTCATATAGCATCCCTATTCTTGGTTTGAATTTCCCTTAAGTTTCTCAGATCCTGTGGAAGAGGTCTCTATTTTGCTATCTTCTTCTACTTCTTTGCATTGATTATTATAAAATTCTTCTTGTCCCTATACAAAAGTTTCTGGACAGCTGTGTTCAGGTTTCTGATCATGTTTCTATGCCTTTTTACTTTTGCTTCTGTCTAGCTGCTTGAAAACTTTAAACGGTCATTCAACAAGTCTTTTCTTTCTTTTTGGCTACAGATAGTGTCTTTTTACATTCTTCCCTGATAATGTTTCTACTTTCATAGAATTATAGAGTTGGAAGAAACCTCAAGAGCCATCCAGTCCAACCCCATTCTGCCACGCAGGAACACACCATCAAAGCCCTCACAACAGATGGCCATCCAGCCTCTGTTTAAAAACCTCCAAAGAAGGAGACCCCACCACACTCCCAGGCAAGGTATTCCACTTTCAAACAGCCCTTACTGTCAGGAAGTTCTTCCTAATGTTTAGGTGGAATCTCTTTTCCTGTAGTTTGAACCCACTGCTCCATGTCCTAGTCTCCGGAGCAGCAGAAAACAAGCTTGCTCCATCCTCAGTATGACATCCCTTCAGATATTCCCTCATCTGAATAATTTATAAAGACGTTAAACAACAGCGTCGCTTCTCTCCAGTATGAAGAGGAGCCATTGGTGACTACCCTTTGGGATCAGCCGGTCAACTAATTACAAATCCACCTCACAGCTGCATTGTCTAGCCCACGTTTTACTAGATTGTTTGCAAGAACATCATGGGACACCTTGTCAAAAGCCTTTGCTGAAATCAAGATATACTACACCCCCTGATCTACCAATCTTGTCACTGTCAAAGAGATAAGCCTTCTCCCTGTCCCATTAGCATTTCCCCATTTTCTCTGCACAGTGACTCTACCATTTCCTTGCTCTTGCTCCAAACACAGGTGCTGCCGTCACCGCTTTAAATTATTTTTAACCTGTCTAGCAAGCCTGACCTCCTACTGAGCTTTAGCTTTTTTTCTTTTAACTTTCCCCCTATGAATATTGGCTATGCACCGGTATTTTCACTCTCAGCTCATTTGCTTTTATTCTCAGAACTGTTTGCAACTGTGCCTTCAACAGCTCACCTCACGCACCATGAATCTCTTTCCCTTTGAGCCTTTCTGACCACAGGATCCCACCCAGCATTTCTCTTAAGATTACTGAAATCGGCTGTCTTGAGACCCAGAGTGCAGGTCTGACTATATTTGGCTTCTTTTCCCCTCTGTATCACCAGTCCCAAGATGACATGGTAATTCCCATCCATGGATCCCACTATTTCCACCTCATTGACCAGTTCATCTCTGTTGGCTAGTATCAAATCCAAAATAGCTGATTCCTGGTTTCTTCCTCCACCTTTTGTACAATGAAATTGTCTGCAAGGCTAGTGGAGAATTAGTTGGACCTTCCACTCTTGGCAGAGTGCGACTTCCAACAAATATCAGGGTAGCTGAAGTCTTCCATTACTACTATGTCTCTTTTTGAATATTTGGACATTGCTTTTAGGAAAGTATCACCCAAATATACAAATAATAGACCCTTACAGTAAGACTGCTCTTGATTCTGTCAGGGAAAATGGGTGTTGCAGTTAAAATCCATGAGCCCCTGCAGATAATTTTAATCACCAGGCAAAAACAGCCAGCTAGTCTTGCTGAAGGTTGTAAATCTGTCAAGATTGGCGCCCTGGTCTGTGTCTTGAGCCTGGCCTCTCAAGGCTAGATAAACAAAGTAAAGATGGGAACAGTTACTTTCGTTTCTCAGAGTTAATTGAATATCTTGTGATTTTTTATTATAAAAGGAGAGAAGAATTCCAGTGTGAGCTAAGCTAAGCTGTTTTTTTCCATGTTAGTTTGAAGGAAGCTTTGGAGAAACACAGAAGCAGAAATGAATGCTTTGTGCATTATTTGTTTAACTTGTTAATCTTAAAATAAAGCTGTGGAAGACTTTTGGACTCTATTGGATTTTTTACCAGGGATATGCAATCCCTTTGCTCAAAGCTCACGTTTCTGTTGAAACTCTGCAACAGTCCTACTGCCTTGCCAGGCCGAGTGGGCATTGTATACCCTGAGAGTTTCTCTCCCCTTTAAGACTTTCAACCTGTTTTCCATGCTCTAACTCATGGCTCTCCACATGAGGTATACACCTCCTTGACATAGAATGCCAGTCCTCCTCCTTTTTTTGTTTGGACTATTTCTTTAGAAAATGTTACAGCCCTTCATTAGTCTGTTGCAGTCACAGACCCATCCCACCAGCAGTGAGCAACCAGTCAAATCTTATGTGACTTCCTGTGTTAAGAGTTCGGGCTCATGTTGTTTACTTCCCATGCTCAGTGCATCTCTGTAGAGAAATCTAAGACACTTCTGCATCCATTCTCTTCAGCCTGCCATTTTCCCATAGAAGCCATCCAAGTCCCTCAAGGGGAAGCCCAGGCAGGACACGGAGGAGAGCCCGCCCTCCCTTTCGTGCTATGGCAGCTGCCCCTTCTTTGCCATTACCTAATGGTAGGTGGTCTCTGGAGGCACCATAGAGCGAGCCATCACAACAGTTGGCTGTGGCTCATCCCAATAGGCATTACTGAAACCTGGTGGGACGAGTCTCATGATTGGAATGTAGGAATAGAGGGGTATAACCTTTATAGGAGAAACAGGCCAAACAGGAAAGAGGAGGAATAGCATTATATGTCAGGGATATTACACCAGTGAAGAGATCCATGACATCAATACTGGAAGCCAGGTGGAGAGCATCTGGATAAAAATTAAAGGGGAGAGAAACAACAGGGATGTTATTGTGGGACTCTACTACAGACCCCCAAGCCAGACAGAGGAACTGGATGATGCCTTTCTAGAACAGATGAACACACACGCAGAAAGGAGAGATGTAGTAGTGATGGGTGACTTCAACTATCCTGATATTTGCTGGAAATCTAACTCAACCAAAACTTCAAGGTCTAGCAAATTCCTTACTTGCCTGGAAGACAATTTCATGGTCCAAAAGGTAAAAGAAGCAACAAGGGGATCAGCTATTTTAGATCTGATCCTAACCAACAGAGACGACCTTGTTAATGGGGTGCAAGTGGTGGGATCCTTAGGTGAGAGTGATCATGTTCTCCTGGAGTTTGTTATACAATGGAAAGGAGAAGCCAGGCATAGTCAGACACGCATTCTTGACTTTAGGAGAGCTGATTTCAATAAACTCAGGGAAATACTGGGGATGATCCCATGGTCAAGAATACTAAAAGAGAAGGGACCTCAAGACGGTTTTGACTTTCTCAAAAGGGAGATACTGAAGGCACAATTTCAAACAGTACCATTGAGGAAGAAAAATGGGAGGTGTCTCAAGAAACCAGGATGGATGACTAAAGAACTTTCAATGGAGCTAAGTTTTAAACGGAACATGTATAGGAAATGGAAAAGGGGGGAAATCACCAAAGAAGAATTCAAACAGATAGCGAATACGTGTAGAAGTAAAGTCAGAAAAGCTAAAGTGCAGAATGAGCTCAGGCTCACTAGAGAGGTTAAGAACAATAAAAAGGGTTTTTTGGGGTATGTCCACAGCAAAAGGAAGAAGAAGGAAATGATAGGCCCGCTACGTGGAGAAGATGGCAAAATGCTAACACGGGACAGAGAAAAGGCAGAATTACTCAACACCTTCTTTGCCTCAGTGTTTTCAGAAAAGGAAAAGGAGGACCAACCTGAGGAGAATGGAACAGAGGACACAATAGGGGAAATCCAGCTCAAAATAAGTAAAGAGGTAGTACAGGAATACCTTCTTAATCTAAATGAATTTAAATCTCCAGGACCAGATGAACTACATCCAAGAGTATTAAAAGAGCTGGCAAATATAATCTCAGAGCCATTGGCAATAATATTTGAGAACTCCTGGAGAACAGGAGAAGTCCCAGCAGACTGGAGGAGGGCAAACGTTGTTCCCATCTTCAAAAAGGGGGGGAAAGAGGATCCCAACAATTATCATCCAGTTAGTCTGACATCAATACCAGGGAAGATTCTAGAGCAGATCATTAAACAGAGAGTCTGTGAACATTTAGAAGGCAATGCCATAATCACAAAAAGTCAACATGGGTTTCAGAGAAACAAGTCATGCCAGACTAATCTGATCTCTTTTTTTGATAAAGTTACCAGCTTGGTAGATGAAGGGAATGCTGTGGACATCGCATACCTTGATTTCAGTAAGGCCTTTGACAAGGTTCCCCATGACATTCTTGCAAACAAGCTTGTAAAATGTGGGCTGACAAGTTAACTGTTAAGTGGATTTGTAATTGGTTGACCGGCCGAACCCAAAGGGTGCTCAGCAGTGGCTCCTCTTCGTCTTGGAAAGATGTGACCAGTGGGGTGCCACAGGGTTCTGTCCTGGGCCCAGTGCTATTCAACATCTTTATCAATGACTTGGATGAGGGAATTAGGGGCATACTTATCAAATTTGCAGATGACACCAAATTGGGAGGAGTAGCTAATACCCTGGAGGACAGGATCAAAATTCAAGATGACCTGGATAGACTGGAGAGCTGGGCCAAAGCTAACAAAATGAAATTCGATACGGAGAAATGTAAGGTACTGCACTTAGGGCGAAAAAATGAAATGCATAGATATAGGATGGGGGAGACCTGGCTGAATGAGACTACGTGCGAAAGGGATCTAGGAGTCCTAGTAGACCACAAGTTGAACATGAGCCAACAGTGTGATGCGGCAGCTAAAAAGGCCAATGCGATTTTGGGCTGTATCAATAGAAGTATAGTGTCTAGATAAGGGAAGTAATAGTGCCGCTCTATTCTGCCTTGGTCAGACCTCACCTGGAATACTGTGTCCAGTTCTGGGCACCACAATTCAGAAAGGATATTGACAAATTGGAGCGTGTCCAGAGAAGGGCAACTAAAATGGTGAAAGGTCTGGAAACGATGCCTTATGAGGAGAGACTTAGGGAGCTGGGTATGTTTAGCCTGGAAAAAAGACGGTTAAGAGGCAATATGATAGCCCTGTTTAAGTATTTGAAGGGATGTCACGCTGAGGATGGAGCAGGCTTGTTTTCTGCTGCTCCAGAGACTGGAACACGGAGCAATGGGTGCAAGCTCCAGGAACAGAGATCCCACCTCAACATGAGGAGGAACTTTTTGACAGTAAGAGCTGTTCAACAGTGGAACGCACTCCCTCGGAGCGTGGTGGGGTCTCCTTCCTTGGAGGTCTTTAAACAGAGGCTGGATGGCCATCTGTCGGGGATGCTTTGATCGTGATTTCCTGCATGGCAGGGGGTTGGACTGGATGGCCCTCGTGGTCTCTTCCAACTCCGCAATTCTATGATTCTATGATCCCCTTCAGGATCTGGGCATCACCACACATCGGAGCAGCAAACCCATGTGAAGTGCCCCTGTGTAGTCACCAATGGTGGGCATTTGTCACAAGAGGCTGAAACCCTCTCACTCACGGTCCATATGAAGGGGGGCTCAGGTGATCTGCACAGAAAGTCCCATGTGCACAGGACTCTGTGGGAAGGGGGAGATAGGTACAGATAGACAGGCACAGAATCCGAGAGTTGGAAGAGACCATCCAGTCCAACCCCCCCTCCCCCGCCTTGCAAGAATACACAATCAAAGCATCCAGCCTCTGTTTAAAACCCTCCAAGAAGGTTGAACAGCAATTACTGTCAGGAAGTTCATCCTAATGTTTAGGGTGAACCTTTTTCCTGTAGTTTGAGTCCATTGCTGCATCTCCCAGTCTCTGGAGCAGCAGAAAACAAGGTTGCTCCATCCTCAATATGACATCCCTTCAAATATTTAAACATGGCTATCATGTCCCCTCTTCACCTTCTCTTCTCCAGGCTAAACAGACCCAGCTCCGTAAGCTGCTCCTCATAGGACATAATGGCTTCCAGACCTCCCACCATTTTGGTTGCCCTCCT
Source organism: Gambelia wislizenii (assembly GCA_030847615.1). Lineage (NCBI taxonomy): Eukaryota > Metazoa > Chordata > Lepidosauria > Squamata > Crotaphytidae > Gambelia > Gambelia wislizenii. The sequence goes on along the minus strand of JAUMIR010000006.1, from coordinate 162,773,417 downwards.
TCCTACATGTTTCAGCCTGTCAATATCCTTCTTGAATTGTGGTGCCCAGAACTGGACACAGGTCTGACCAAAGCAGAATAGAGTGGCACTATGACTTCCCTTGATCTAGACACTAGACTCCTATTGATACAGTCTAGAATCGCATTGGCTTTTTTAGCTGCTGCATCACACTGCTGGTTCATGTTCAGCTTGTGGTCCACTAAGACTCCTAGATCTCTTTCACATGTACTGCCCTCAGGTGTCACCCATCCTGTATCTGTGCATTTCATTTTTACTGTCCATGTGTAGGATCCTACATTTCTCCCTGTTGAAATTCATTTTGTTAATATTGGCCCAGCTTTCTAATCTGTTAAGGGGGTCATTTTGGATTCTGATCCTGTCCTTTGGGGTATTCGCTACCCCTCCTAATTTGGTGTCATCTGCAAACTTGATAATTATGCCCTCTATTCCCTCATCCAAGTCATTGATAAAGACAAGAAAAACACTAAACAACTATCCCAACCCCACCCAATATACTCCTCCCCCAGTTCTAAAATATCTCTTACCCCACACCACAAAAAAACTAGCACACAAGACAGGGTGAATAAGGTTCCCACTTATCAGCTAAAAAGATATAACCAAAATTCCAAATATCCCCTTTAGATTCTAACCTTATCAAATTTTGTGCTATTGTACCACTTTTTCCATACCACAAATGAACTCTTAACCTATTACCTATTCAAATAAACACTTTCATATTGTCAAATCTAATAGTAAGTACAACCACCTGCAAAACATGCTTGTTGTCTCATTCAATGTTATCACATACTGTATAGTTATCTCTATCTGTTGTGATCTTCCATATCTTTTTAAATCATCACATTTTGTCATTCAACAATGTAGTTAACATCCATCTCCATCATATCAAACAATTTTAGTGTCCGTTCCCCAATTGCTGGGATGGTTTGCAATTTCCAAAGTTGTGTGTAGATTAATCTGGGCTGGGGGCTTCCAGGGCTGTGGACCGATTTCTACTGTCCCTGAGATGAGCAAAGCCCAGGAAGGGCTGGGCCACTCCTCTGTGTCCCCCATGGGTATTTCGACCAGCCTCTCTGCCCAGCCGGCCTCTGTGGACCGGACCAGGAGGGAGGGCAGCGCCAACGCTCCTCTTCCGCCCATGGGAGACCCTGGTGTGGGGCTCTTACACCGCTGTGGTTGCCGGCCAGAATAGGCCAGTGATCCCAGTGTGTGTAAGGCCAGACTCCAGCCACCTTTGAGTTTTGGCCTGGAAGTAGATTTCCGAGGGGGTCAGTCTGATGGGATGTCACCCACCCACTCATAGATACCATGTTGGTTTTAAAAACAGGGGGCTCCTTAGCAGTGGGGGATGAGCTAGAGATGAAGCGGCTGCGGATGTCTCTCTCTTGGAGGGGGGCTTGTTTCCTTCCGGAGGTCCGGTGCAACTTTTGATAGAGCAGAAGGCAGCCATCCTTAAACAAACAGGAAAAATAATGGGGCCACCGGTGCCAGGACTCTGTAGGGCATAAGCCTTAAGGCCACTGTTTCTAATGCCCAGGAGAGGGACTTCTGAGAAGGTATCTGTGGTTTGAGCCTCCAGGAGGAATCCCCCTCCACCAAAAGGCCAGCTTCAATTGGGCCCATGGATGGGGTTACCAGGCGGCCCAATTACCCACAGGAAGCAGCCAAGGGCCAGGGAGGGGCAGGGCAGGTCTTGAGGCAGCCATGGGGCCAAAGATGCCACAGGAATGGGGCAGCTGCTTGCTTTTGGCACCCAGGAAGAAAAATGCCCACAGCTGTTCAGCCCAGGGCAAGGGGGGCCCTCCCTATGCTGGGAGGGGGTGGGATGTGCTGTTGGCATATTGTCAGCTGTTAAGCCCCCCTCCCAATTTTAAATGACAAAGCTGTGGCCCACTTGGAAGGAGGGAGCTGGCTGTAGCATCGGTTCCCTCCCAAACCCTTGCTGTCCAGATGGGTTTATAGTCCAACCAAGCCAGAAGACCCTCTCCCAGGTTAGGAAAGGCTGTTGCCAGACCCCATGTGGGTGGGAGGGCCTTGGCTCTGGGCGGGGTGATATTTTGGGGCCTAGATAAATCTCAGTCTTGTCCAGTTCCAAAGGTGTGGTGGGGAGATATGTTATACTCTCATTAAGTTTACTGGACATGGGCTGAGTTTCCTTGTAATAAGCCCCCCCCCCTCTGGCTTTTCTTTGCAAACGAAGATTCAGGAAGGACTCATCCCGTGCTTTCTGCAAGCGCGCTGATGACTAAAAAGGCCAATCCGAGATAAACAAGTCTGGTTGCAAAAAGCACAGCAGAAGGTCTCCTTGGGTGATGTTTTTGGGCTGTGATTCTTTCTGCGTTGTTGTTTCTCTTCAAGACTTGTTCGTTTTGAGTTCTCAAATAAGGCTGCAGCATTGTGGATAGTGCGTCTCCACGCCTCCCGATGTGAGGCCAGGGCGGACCACTGTTGGTGATCAATTTGGCCGAGCCTGAGATGTTGCTTCAGGGAGTCCTTGTATCACTTTTTTGGAGCGCCCCTCTTATGCTGACCCGTGGCGAGTTCACTGTAGAGTACTATTTTGGGGAGGCGATGGTCCTCCATCCTAGAAACGTGCCCTGCCCAGCGCAGCTGTGTTCTCAATATCATGGCCTCAATACTGGTGATCCCTGCTTGCTCAAGGACAGCAACATTCGTCACATAGTCAGTCCAGTGTATATTTAGGATTGTGCGTAGACAGCGCTGATGAAAGCGCTCGAGGAGTCGTAGGTGGTGACGATAGGTGACCCATGTTTCAGATCCATAAAGGAGGATAGACAGTACGATGGCTTTATACACACTGATTTTTGTGCTTTGCCTCAAGTGTTTATTGCTCCAGACTCTTTTGTGAAGTCTTCCAAATGCACTATATGCCTTTGCTAATCTGTGATCGATCTCTTTGTCAATCTTGGCATCTGAGGAGATGATGCTTCCCAGGTAGGTGAACTGCTGAACGGACTTGAGCACAGATTTGCCGATGGCAATGTGGGGATGGTGGTGTTCGTCCTGTGGTGCAGGCTGGTAAAGAACTTCTGTTTTCTGCAGGTTGACTTCCAGCCCAAACAGCTCCGCAGCTGTTGCGAAGCAGGACGTTAGACGCTGCAGAGCTGCTTCTGTGTGGGCAACAAGGGCAGCATTATCGGCGAAGAGCAGCTCGTGGGCTGAGTTTCCTTGTAATAAGCAGCTGCTTTATTAAGTGAGGAGGAGGATGGTCAAAAGAAGCAGCAGCAGTGCTTAGAAATGGTGAGACTGGCAGATCTGTTAGAATCATAGAATTGTAGAGTTGGAAGAGACCACGAGGGCCATCCAGTCCAACCCCCTTCTGCTGCGCAGGAAATCACGATCAAAGCATCCCTGACAGATGGTCATCCAGCCTCTGTTTAAAGACCTCCAAGGAAGGAGACCCCACCACGCTCACCACGCGTAGAATCATTGAGTTAGAAGAGACCCCAAGGGCCATCCAGTCCAACCCCTGCCATGCAGGAAAACAAAATCAAAGCATCCCTGACAGATGGCCATCCAGCCTCTGTTTAAAGACCTCCAAGGAAGGCAGGAGACCCCACCACGCTCCGAGGGAGTGCCTTCCACTGCCCAACAGCTCTTACTGTCAAAAAGTTCCTCCTCATGTTGAGCTGGGATCTCTGTTCCTGGAGCTTGCACCCATTGCTCCGTGTTCCAGTCTCTGGAGCAGCAGAAAACAAGCTTGCTCCATCCTCAGCGTGACACCCCTTCAAATACTTAAACAGGGCTATCATATCGCCCCTTAACCGTCTTTTTTCCAGGCTAAACATATCCAGCTCCCTAAGTCTCTCCTCATAAGGCATGGTTTCCAGACCTTTCGCCATTTTAGTCGCCCTTCTCTGGACACGCTCCAGCTTCTCAATATCCTCCTTGAATTGTGGTGCCCAGAACTGGACACAGGATTCCAGGTGAGGAGAGGAGGTCACTGTGCTGTTTTTGTCGCTGTTCAGGATGGCAGAAAGAGGGAGGCAAACAGGGACAGAAGGCTCTCAGCGTTAATCTAGATTTGGTCTCCCTGAGAACCAGTTGCTGACCAGGAGGGCAAAGGCTCTGATCTGACCTGTCCTGGGGTTGGGGGAGGGCAATGCCAGTGGGCCTGGTGTTTGAATGGCCGTGTGAGCCGTATATGGAAGACCTTATAGGTTCTGGCCACTGGGTTTGCCTCTCTGCCATTTTATTTATTAAAATAATTTATTAGCAGTTTTTCAGCCTTGGCTTCCAGAGCTGCGTAGAACCTAAGACATAAAAACCAAATACTCCAAAATGATGGCCATTTGTCTGGAATGCTTTGATTGTGTATTCCTGCATGGCAGGGGGTTGGACTGGATGGCCCTTGTGGTTTCTTCCAACTCTGTGATTCTATGATTTAATTGATAAAGGTAAACCACAGCAGCAGGAAAAAGAGTTTAATGCAAACAAGGAGTACCGTAAATTAAATGCAGAGTTAAAATGATGACCAGCAGGTTCCTTTTTTTAAAATCAACCTGATGCTGAAAAGAGAATTAAAAACAGCCACCAGGTGAGCCAGTTTGTGAATGGAGCTTTGCAGATGAAGTGCCACAGCTGTGGTGACTCCGTGGCTGCCTGCTCTACTGCAGAGTTATTTGCATTTATTATTTTAAACCCACTTTTAAAGGGGGAACCCTCTCACGCTACCCAGTCTTCAAGAAGCTGTAAAATTCGGTGCACTCAGAAATTGCCAATGAAACTGGTAGCCAAAAAGAGGCAAAAAGGAGCAAGCCAGCCTTGCATGGAAGGGAGAGGACGAAATGGTGTGTGTGTGTGTGCCCACACATGTGTTAGTCCAGAGTCCTGGTCCATCACTGAGGAGGCCACTCGTCCTTGTGCTCGGAACCGAAGTGTTCTCAGAGGTAGGTGGGGAGGGTCTCCTTCCATGAATGACCTCGTGAGAGAGCAGGTGGGCTGATCTGCAGGACACAGGAAAAGGGACCGGGGCCTCTGAGGCTGAGCCTTAACAGCTGAGGGAGGGGACCATCAGCCAGAGGGCTGGATCCAAACAGCCATCCGTAGAGGAGATCCACCATGGTGGGATTGCATGCTCCTGTGAAGAAGCAAGAGGCTGTCTCCCTCATCAGACAGGCTTGTGCTGAGGAGCCAGACTCACCAGGACAATCGGCTACTGGATAGCCACCACCTCGCCTGTAATAGAGGGTGACACTGGTGGAGGATCTCGCAGCGACAACGGCAGTGGTGCCAGAGCAAACTCTTGTTCGTACTGTGCAGAAGGTGGCAATGGGAGATAACTCTACCACTACTCGACCTCTAATAGGAAAAGTCCCAGCAGACTGGAGGAGGGCAAATGATGTCCCCATCTTTAAAAATGGTGGTGGGGGGGAAGAAGACCCAAATAATTACCACCCCATCAGCCTGACATTAATACTAGGAAAGACGCTAGAGCAGATCATTAAACAGACAGTCTGTAGCCACTTAGAAAGGGATGCCATGATCACTAAAAGTCAACATGGAGTTCTCAAAAACAAGTCATGCTAGACTAATCTCATCTCTTTTTTCTGATAGAGTTACAAACTTGATAGATAAAGGGAATGCTGTAGATGTAGAGTATCTTGGTTTCAGTAAGGCCTTCGACAAAGTCCCCCATTCAGCTAGTAAAACGTGGGCTAGACAATGCAATTGTTAGGTGGATTTGTAATTGGTTGACAGACCGAACCCAGAGATTGTTCACCAATGGCTCCTCTTCCTCCTGGAGAGAAGCACTGCTGTTGTTTAACATCTTTATTAATGACTCAGATTTTGGAATAGAAGGCAAATTTATCAAGTTTACAGATGACACCAAATTAGGAGGGGTAGTGAATACCCAAGAGGACAGGATCAGAATTCAAATGACCCCCTTAACAGATTAGAAAGCTGGGCCAAAACTAACAAAATTAATTTCAACAGGGAGAAATGTAGGATACTACACCTGGGCAATAAAAATGAAAGGCACAGATATAGGATGGGTGACACATTGCTTGAGGGCATTACATGGGGAAAGGATCTAGGAAGTCTTAGTGGACCACAAGCTGAACATGAGCCAGCAGTGTGATGCAGCAGCTAAAAAAGCCAATGCAGTTCTAGGCTGCATTAATAGGAGTGTAGTGTCTAGATCAAGGGAAGTAATAGTGCCATTGTATTCTGCTTTGGTCAGACGTCACCTGGAGTAGTGTGTCCAGTTCTGGGCACCACAATTCAGGAAGGATATTGAGAATGTGGAACATATCCAGAGAACTTCCTGGCGGTAAGAGCTGTTCAACAGCGGAATCCGCTACTGCTGCCCGGGAGTGTGGTGGAGTCAGTCTCCTTCTCCGGAGCTTTTTAAACAGAGGCTGGATGGACACCTGTTGGGAGTGCTTTGGTTGTGTGTTCCTGCATGGCAGAATGGGGTTGGACTGGATGGCCCTTGGGGTCTCTATGATTTTATGGGGTCTCTATGATTTTATGGGGTCTCTATGATTTTATGATTCTAAGCATCAGGAAGGACTTCTTGGGGGTAAGAGCTGTTCGACAGTGGAATCTGCTGCTGCCTGGGAGTGTGTTCGAGTCTTCTTCTTTGGGAGGTTCTCAAAGGGAGGCTGGATGGCCATTTGTCAGGACAGCTTTGATTGTGTCTTCCTGCATGGTAGAAGGGGGCTGGACTGGATAGCCCTTTGGGGTCTCTTCCAACTATCATTCTATAACTCTATGAATGCCTCGCTTCTAGCACCCACTAGTCGGGACCCCCGCCAATCCCTGGGGAGATGCCAAGGTCAGTCACCCACCCCACGTGCTTTCCAAGACTCCAAATTGGAAGGCAGAGTTCCAGGCCCTTCAGGGAAGAGGACGGAGCCAAGCCCTGGGGGGAAGCAATGGAGCCCAACGGCACAGCAGCCCAAGGGGAAACCGCAGATAGCAGTGGGGCAGCACTGGGTGAGCCCAACAGCTTCCTGGCACTGCCCACAGGACTTCCTCTCCTCTCCTGTGCGACATGTGAAGAAGAAGATGATGCGCCCTGAAAACCACCAGGGAAACCACGTGCCCCCCTGCCCAGAAATGACAGATGTTTGGAGCTATCCTGGCTCTCCTCCTGTTCTGAGGAAGGGGGGCCGGGGTCCCTGAAGGAGCAGGGGAGAGCCCACCACCACCACCACGAGTAAACACCTCAGGGCTGCATCAGGGGAGCAGAGGCGCCCCTCCCGGCCCTGACCCAGCAATGGCCGCACGGAGGGAGGTGGTTGGAAGAGGCACACAGGCCCCCCTCCCATCCAGCCACCCCCTCCACTCTCCTTCCGGGCACTTCCGCCCCCTTTCCTGCTTCCTCTCTTCCCACACTTCCTGAGGATGTGCGCTCAGCCCCAGCTGACAAAGACGCCAGCGGCTCCAGCCCCCCCCCCCCCAAGGGCCATGGCCTGCAGCCCCTGAGCCCTCCACAAACGCCCCAGGCACTTTCTCTCAGGGGTCCTTGCAACCACCCTGCAAGGCAGGACAGGACTAGCAACCCTACATCAGGCGGCGGCGGCTTCGGGGAGGGGTTGCTGTTGATTCCCTCTTGCCCTCGCCCTGCTCCCTAAAATCTCTTTTGCACAGAGAAGGGCCTCCTTTGGCCAGTCAGGGGGCTCTTCATGGGTGGGGGACACTCCCACCTCCACACCAGGGAGCAGGTCGGGGGGGGGGAGGCAAGGCCAGCCTTCCTGGCTGGGTCAGCAGGTGGTTGGGCAAGCATCCCTCTCTCTATTTGTTCCTTTTGGAGGTGGAGAGATATTGGGGAGCCTGGGGGCGGGCGGAAAGGCAGAACGTGTGGGGAGTTTGGCCATTAAAGGAAAAGGGAGGCACTGAGGGGGGGGAGGCCTGCTAGGTGTCCCAGGACTCCAGCTCCCATCGTCCTTGACGAGTGGCCATGTTGCTGAGGCTGATGGGAGATGGAGCCCCACAACCTGAGGAGTGGGAGTGGGGCAAAGAGAAGCCTTTTTTCAAAGAGGAAGTGAACAGGAAGCTGCCTTCCAATTCAATCTGTGTCTGGAAAAAAGGGAGGGTTCCCCTGGGGTTAAAAGACCCTGAAATTGCCCCTGAAGCCCCCAGAGAGCATCGGAGGGCTTCCTGGTTAAAAAATAAATAACAATAACTGTAAACAGGAAGTGCAGTGAGTGGGGGCTTTATGCCTCTCCAGGGCCACATGGGCCCCCCTGGCACAAGGAGAGCGGACTCTCTTGCAGAGACCAGATCCGCACTTGGCCAAGCAGCAGAGAGCAGCCCCCCACACACACCCCAGAGGGGCTGCCCGGGGGCCCTTGGCCAGCCCCCTCCCCACCCAGTGCCAGGCAGGGCTGACTGCCACTAATGGCCCAATCCAGCCAAAGACCACTGCAATGCCAGGCTCCTCACCCACCATCCCTCTCACCCACCCCCCCGGCAAGGGAGGACAGCACAGGCTGAGTGGACACAGAAAGGTGCCAGCCAGCCTGTAGCTTAGAGGTCCAGATTCAGCCATCTGTGAAGCACAAAATTTGGGCAGGAGGGAGAAACTTGGTGTCCATCCATCTCAAAATGGATCGCAAGCTAAATGCAAGTCAACAGCGTGATGAAGCAGCAAAAAAGGCCAATGCAATTCTTGGCTGCATCAACAGAACTAGTGTCTAGATTGAGGGAAATGAACAGAGCCATGCTACTTGGCCTTGGTCATATCTCGCCTTGAGAAGTCCTGGGTTCAGTCCTGGGCACCTCAATTTCTAAAAAGCAGCTATGCCCCGAATGCTGCCCCAAGGTCAAATGTGTAACTTTGCAGAGGAGGAGCAAACACAGAGAGCCATCAGTATCTTCAGAGGGGGTCCTCCCCACAGGGGGAGTGATGCCTATGCCCAGCAAAGGGCAAGACCTTCACTGGGGTGGCCCCCAACTCTGGAAGAAACTCCCCACACGAGGCAGCTTGGCCAGATTTGGGGCAGACAGGACCATCTCTTCAGCTCCAGCTCCAAGGTGCCTTTATTTGCCCAGGCATTTTAAATAGGTTTATGGCCTGTGTAGTTTTGCTATCTCAATCTTTTATTGTTTGCCTGAAGGATCTTGTGTGTCTCCATCACATGCCACGACTGCAGAATCAGCCCCAGGGAGCGAAGGAAGGAAGCAGCTGGTTGGCTGACTCTCAGTTGTGGGAGAAAGAAGGCTGCTGCCTCCAAAAGCTCCATTCTCCCACGCCAGCCCTGCGGAGGAGGAGGGGGTCCTGCAAGCCAACCCACCCTGGCCTCCCCACCCCTCCGAGACCTGACTGCTCTCTTGCCACTGCCAAGTAAAACCAGGGCTGTTTTAGCAAAGCTTTGGGGGCATAATTTATTGGGACCAAATTGGCACACATCTGTGTTAAAAACACTGTTCTCAGCTGTTTTAACTGGTCTTAAACTGCCTTGTTTTTAAATGTTCAGTCCTTAAGGATTCTTATTCTTTTAATTTGTTCACAACCATTTAAAGTGGCTTTATTGTACGCTGCCCTGACAGCCTTGGAGCCAGGGCTGGATGGAAGCATTTTGATGAAGAAGAGGAAGCAAGCAAGATCCTCTGGGACGGCTAAGCCCACACTCCCACTTTTGCCTCCAAGCGGAGGCAGGGACGGACAGACACACACCAGTTTCCTAGCAAAGGCCAGAGAGAATCTACCTGCCTTTGCAAATGCACCAGTAAAGGCAGTGGGGTCTGAAATGAAGGGGGGAGGAGGCAGGATGACAGAGGGGCCCTCCTCCCTCTCGGCCCAGGCGCAAGACCTGCGCAAAGGCCGGGCGCATGCCTGCTGCTGGAAGGGCACTGTGGGCATATGGAAGTCATGGCCACAAAATGGGAGAGCAGCCCTTGGCCCAGGGGGCTTTAAAGGGGGTCCAAAGGAGAGTGGGTGGAGATCTGGTGCCCCCTCCCGTGCTGTCAGACTCCAGCTCACAGCATTCCTTGCCATTGGCCGTTCTGACTTGTAGGGCTGATGGGACTTGTAGTCTGGCAACACCAGGAAGGGCTGCATGACTCCCAGTCCTGGGTCAAACCAGACGGTGTGAGATTTCCCCAGCTGTGACCTTCCACCGAATTCTCACATACATGGGGAGGGGGCTCCTGTCCCTTCTCCCTCCAGAGGCGCAGGCCCCTGGGATCAGTCCTTGGGACCCACAGACTGGGGGTTCCTTGTCCCTGGCCTACAGCGTCATGATGGCAAGGGCTCAGGAGACCTGGACCCAAATCCCTGCTCACCCCCATGGCCCAGGCGCCTACCTTGCAGGGTCGTTGTGCAGATCAAGCGAGGGAAAGGAAAGAACCTCAGATGCCACCACAAGCTCCAGCCTGCCCAGTGCCTGCTTCCTACCTCCTCCCCAGTCCCAGGGTTTCCCAAAAAGAGGCACCCACCCGCCCCAAATGTCTTTGCCAGACTCACTCCCCACATGAAGAGAGTTCCGTGTTGTGTTTGGGCTGGCACTTTCCAGATTCAGCTCCCCCTCCTCGCCACATGTGGTGACCCCACTGCCTCCCTGCCCACCCGCACACAGTCCAGCCGCCTCACACCTTTCATGGCGCCTGCTGCCGGGGTGCCCAAATCCCCAGGGCCAGGAGGAGACCCAGGTGCAGCTGCCTGAAAGCCCCCTCTTGCTTGCTCTGCCCCCTTTTCAGACCTACTCCCCAGCGCACCCCCAGTTGCTGCCACCCCCTGCCTCTTCCCCCCCCCAACGCCTCCACGTTCCACTCCCCAACTGCCCCAAGAAGGCAAATTTTGAGGTAATCCATTGGTGGGGGGACTTTCAGATTGGGGGAAAGTCAGGACCAAGGTTCAGGGTCTGGAGAAGGGGGGCAAATTTCTGGCCTTCTAGCAATTGGGGTCCAACAGAGGCTAGACAAAGCCCCAGGTCCCCAAGGCTGTACCCCACTCAGCACAGGAATAATGCCTGCAATTGTCCAGCTGAGGGGCATTTTAGGTTGACAGCGGACAGAGACCCCAACAGAGGAGCCCCTCCTGCCCCAGCCCCACAGGAGGGCCTACTGTGGGGTGCAGCTGCCATCGAGCTGTCCCCCTCGTGTGGGGCTGGGAGCACTTGGGGGAGAAATGGCCCAGCCTCATGTGGTCATGAGCCTCTGCGGCTACACAGGCCTGGCAAGGGCCGGCGGGGGGGGGGGGGGCTGCACCCATCGGAGCATGGATAGCACCCACCTCCCACTGGCCGCAGGGCCAAGCCACGGGGGGGGGGAGAAGACATGTCCTGAGCAGCAAAAATCCCCCTCACTCCTTGTATCCTCCTCCCCCAGCCATCCCCGTTGGACCAGTGGCTGGGCAGCGAATAGTGGGGGGGCAGCGAATGGGGCGGTCACCACAGGCGGCGGGGGAGGGGCTCTTCCTTTGCCTGTCAGGAGGAAGGCCAAAGGCCAAAGACAGGGAAGGACATGCCCTCAAGCTGCCCCCCCATTCCCCAGGGGTGACCGCTCAGAGCAACTCCTTGGCAGTCCAGGTGGCAAAGCTGGCAATCCCTCCCCCCCCCACACGCACACACTTGGTTTCAGAGGAAAACCTTGGAAATGCGGCAGCCACATCTCTTGCCTGTTGCCTGGAAACCAGATGGCAAAATCAAGAGAACCCCTAAATTACTAAGTTGTTTGCTCGTTCCACAAGAAAGGCAGCATCGGAGATTAGCAAGAGAGAACCAGGCCAGAAAGAGCAACCCTTTGCGCCCGCCTCCCCCCCACCAGCAAAGGCCCAGGGACCCAGAGAAGCTTCCGGTCTGGCAGAAGCAGGATGTGGGGGGAGGGAGGGCTGGTGTGCCCCCAAAGTCCAGGGGCTCCCCAGGTAGAGGGACGCCCACCCTCATGGCTGCCACCCAAATTGACCCAATGGGCAGACCAAGAGAGCTACCTCCCCAGACGATGAATGACGCTGCTTTGATGCGAACACAGCAGGCAGAACGCCACTGCCCCCCCCAAATTCACCCACACAGAAACCAACTGTGCCACTTCCCCCTTTCCAGGACCCCCATAAAGAAGGATATGTACCATCCCCACCCCCTGCCACCATGGGCCCCCCATGGACCATGTGGATCCCTGGGGTCACAAGTGCCCCCCACAGCTGTTTCTTCTGCCCCTGCCGGGACCCTGAACTGCTCCAGAAGGGTGACTGGACTTTCCGGAAACTCCGGGAGGGGGCTTCCACCTCTTTAAAAGGTTGCAGCCCCTCCGTCACTCTGCAATATTTAACACAAACCATTTCAAAACCAGGCGTGGCCTTGTGGACACCTTCAGGTCCGTCAGGGCCCTTGGATGGTCTTGGGGTATAAAAGTGCCCCTTAGGCCAGGCACTGTTGCCCAGCCCTGCATCATGGGGGGGGGGAGGCATGGCTGGCTAGCAGTCAGGGACGGAGGGCTGGAAAGGACCGTTCTGGCGTCCCCTTTAGAGAACTGTAACTGTTGCGTGAATAACATTCTTACAAAGTGTTCTTACAAGGTCGAAACTAAACCCCAACGTGCTGCCAGTCCTCAAGGCTGCAACAGTCCGAGCATCCCTGCCCCAGGAAGGCATTTCCTTGTGTTAACTGCAACGTTTGTGGCTCCGGCCTCCTTTCTGCTTCTCAGGCAGGAAAAACAGAGAAGAGGCCAGCGAGGGACGGGCGCCGGCCTCATTCTGCCCGCCAGGGCCTGGTGGTATTCGCCCTTTTCCTCCTCCCCTTCTAAGGCAGATGCCCTATGCCTGCTTCCCTGGGAGGCCATTAAACTGTGGGGGTCTTTCTTACGAGTAAACACACATAGGAGCGTTCTGCAAATTTCCTAACGAAGCCAAACGTTACCATTTTGTATGCCAGCTAACATATACATAAGACAGTGTGGGACGAAGCAGCAAAACAAGAAAATATTACACATATTAAAACTTTCCCTGAACTCCCGCTTCCTGACCTTACTGTGCCCTGACCCCAAAGCAGCAAAAGGCAGCCTTGGCCCCATGGCCAGAGCAGAGGGACCCAGTCCACCCATTCGCATTGGCAACCCTGCAGTTTCCCCAATTTCTCGAGGCAGCCTGGGGCACGGACGAGAAAATCAGGCCAAAAAAACCCACCCTCCACCCCCTATTCTTCCACCAGGGCCCCCAACACAAGACCGCCCCTTTGGGGTTCTCTGGGACCCCAGGGGCCCCCAAGGCAGCCACCGGGACCAGATCTGCCCCCAGGGGTGCTGCCCCCAACAGGGGGACCCTCCCTCCCTCCACAGCCTCCTGCAGGGGGGAAAGAGGACCAGTTGGGGAGGCCTCGGCCCCCAGGAAAGGAAAGGAAAGGAAAGGAAAGGAAAGGAAAGGAAAGGAAAGGAAAGGAAAGGAAAGGAAAGGGGGGGCGGTCAGGAGGGCGGCTTTGGGGGGCCTCCAGGGCGCCCTCCTCCCCCCCCCGGGCCAGCCGCGGTGCCTCTGCGACCCTCCAGACGGCGCTGCCCCCCTTCTCCTCCTCTTCCTCAGTCCGGGGGGCCGCGGGGGGGCCGGAGCCCCAACGCGCCTCGGGGCCCAAACAGGCCGCCGCCCCTTCCTGCGGCCCCATCGATGGATCGGACGCCCCTCGCCGCCCCGCTGCAGGAGCCGATGGGGCCGGGGCGCAGGCGGGAATGAGGGGGGGCTCCGCCGCAGCGCCGGGGGCTCAAACTGCCCCCATCAGCAGGGGAGGGAGGGGCTCCTGTTCTGCGGCACCGGGGGCGGGGGAGGGAGGGGAGGGGACCCGGGCAGCCCCCTCCTCCCCGGGCCCCCCCCCGCCGGGACTCACCCTCGATGGCGATGACGTGCTCGCGGATCTGGCCCTGGAGCGCCAAGTCCTCGACGCGCTCGACCAGGTCGTAGATGGCGTAGATGTTGGGGTGCACCGACTCGAAGCGCCCGATCTCGGCCCGGATGGCCGCCGAGTTGGAGAGGCCGAAGGGGGGCCCCGCGGGCGGGGGGGGCGCCGAGGGGACCCCCCCCACCGACGGAGGGACCCCCGCGGCGGCCACCCCCCCCGGGGCCGACAGGCTCTGCGGGGGCGGCGGCGGGGGCGGCGGGGGCGGCTGCGCGGGGCCGCCCGGGAAGTTCATGGCCGCGGGGCAGGCGGGCGAGGCGGAGGCGGAGGCGGAGGCGGCGGAGGGCCGAGCGGGAGCCGCAAAGGCGGAGGCGGCGGGGGCGGCGGGGGAGGCGGCCGCTCAGGGGCGCGGGGCTGCGGCTGCCCGCACTGGGGGCTCCCGGCGATGCATGGCCGGCGCGGGCTCCCTCCCTCCCTCTCAAGCCGCCGCCCCTCTGCCTCCCTCCCCCCGCCCGCGTCACGCAGCCGCCCCCTCCCCGCGTCAGAGGAGCCGCCCCCGGACGGAGGGAGGGAGGGAGGGAGGGAGGAGGGGAGGGGTCTCCGCCCCCACAGCAGCAGGAGGGGAGGAGGAGAGGAGGGGGCGGCGGCGACGCCCCCGCCCGGCCGCCGGTTACGTAAGGCGCCGCGGAGCCTCCACGCCCCGCCCCGCCCGAAAGGCCCCCGCTGGGCCGCCTGAGGAGCCCCCCCGCGCAGCCCCCCCTTTGTTCTCCGGGGATGCGACCCCTCCCCAGTGAGGAGGGGGCAGCAGTGGCTCCGCCCGCCTCCCTCCCTCCCTCCCTCTCTCCTTCCGGGGTCTCCCTCCTTGCGATGCCTTTCCTCCCCCCCCCACTTCCTCCGCGACCCCTGGCCTCCCTCCCAAAGTGGACAAGGGCAGCGGCCAACCCCCCCCCCGGCCGCACATGCCCAGAGGGAGGCCCAGCCCTGGCCAGGCCCTTCTTTTTCCAGTCCGGGAACAGACTGGTCGAGATGGAAATCCTGCGAAATGGGCCTTACGTTGTTTCAAAACAAATCTCCAATCGCAACAGCAACAGAACCCGGGAGTAGTGGACCCGGAGGCGAAAGGAAGGGCAGAAGGTCTCCCTGGACCTGAAATGTCCTTCCTCAGCCCCAGGAACATTTGGAAAGGAAGACTTGTGCCAAGAAAATCTGGTTTGCAATCTAAAATGAGGCATCCCTGCCCCAGGGCATAAAACCCTGGAGTTGGAAGGGTCCCTAGAGACCATGGAGCTCACCCCACCCCTGCTCAGTGTAGGATCTCCAGCGAGGGCAGCCTCCCCAGCAGCAGAGAACTGCCCAGCCTCTTTTGGAAGACAGTCAGGCAAGGAGGCCCCACAGCACCTCCCTTGGCGCCATGAGTCCCATTGCCCAATCGCCCCCACTGACATGAAGTCCCATCAGCCAGAACCTGGGGCAGCCCTTGGGAGGCTGAAAGAGCCCAGACCTGTCATCCTTCCCATGGCCAGCGCCTCGAACCTTCCTCAGAGGATTTGTTCTCCATCCTCTGATCATCCTTGTTCCTCTTAACTGAACTCGCTCCAAGTTGTCTATATCCTCCTTAAAATGAGGCACCCAGAAATAAACACGGGACTCCAGAGGAGCCCTGGCCAGCCCAGAATATAAGGGGACTCTTCCTTCCCTTGATTCGGAAGCTATGCCCCTGCTAATGCAGGCTGAGAGAGCACCTGCCTTCTTTGCTGCAGTGTCACACTTCTGGCTCGTGCTCAACAATAATCCCAAGGTCGTTTTTACACGTAGTACTGCTGAGCCAAGTGTCTCCCATCCTATACCTGTGCGTTTGGTTTTTGTGGCTTAAATGTAGAATTTGGCATTTGTCTTAATAGTGAATTTCGTTTTCTTAATTTCTGCCCAATTTCCTAGTTTATCTATCTTTTGCGTTCATTGACAAACATGTTGAAGAGTGATGCCTTGGGACTGAACCCCGAGGCACTCCACTCGAGGCCTCCTTCCAGCTTGAAGCGCGGCCATTGATAACGGCTCTTTGAGCGTGGTTTTCCAACCAATTATGGATCCATCCGACAGCGTTTCCATCTACTCCACATGCCAATCAGTTTGTTAATCAAAACATTATAGGAGACCTTATCAAATCCTTTGCCGAAATCCAGATAAATGACATCCACAGCATTCCCACCATCTACTAAACTGGTGACGTGATTAAAGAAAAGAGATACAAGGTTAGTTTGGCAGGATTTGTCCTTGACAAACCCATGCTGGCTCCTACTAATCACTGCATGGTCATCAAGATACTTGGAGACAAACTCCTGTGTAATCCGTGCTCATATTTGTCCTGGTATTGAGGTCAAGCCGATTGGCCTGTAGTTTCCTGGATCTTCTCTTTTGACTTTTTGGAGAGCGGGACAATGTTTGCTCTTCTCCGGTCCCCTGGCACCTCACCCTTCCCCAGGATTTCTTAAACATGATGGCAAGTGGTTTTCTGAGGATGCCAGCAAGTTCCTTCAGTACTCTGGGGTGCAGATTTGAACTCATTTAGGTTAATTAGGTGATTCCTGACTAACTCCTTATCAATCTTGATTTGCAACCTGGATTCCGTACCAAGGTCTCTGCTGATGTGTGGAAACACACAGCGGTCTTTTTTTTTTTGGCCGGGGGGGGGGGCGACTGAAGGAAAATAGATATTGCGTAGTTCTGCCTTTTCATTGTGATCTGTTTGCATTTTACCATCCTTGCTGAGCACCAGTCCCACCATTTCCTTTGTCATTCTCTTGGTTCAAACATATTTGGGGAAAAAACCCTTTTTATTGCTCCTTGCTTGCCTAGCCAGTCTCAGCTCCTGTTGAGCTTTAGCTTTCCTTACACTATTCCTGCAAGCTTGGGCTACACATCTGTATTCTTCCTTGGTGATTTGCCCTTCCTTCCATTCTTCATACATACTCTTACAATCATATGATCATAGAGCTGGAAGAGAACACAAGGGCCATCCAGTCCAACCCCTTTCTGCCCTGTAGGGATAGACAATCAAAGCATTCCTGACAGACGACCATCCATCCTCTGTTTAAAGACCTCCAAGGAAGGAGACCCCACCATGCCGAGGCAGGATATTCCACTTCCAAACAGCCCTTACTGTCAGGAAGTTCTTCCTAATGTTGAGGTGGAATCTCTTTTCCTGTAATTTCAACCCACTGCTCTGTTTCCTAGTCTCTGGGGCAGCAGAAAACCAGCTTGCTCCATCCTCAGAATAGCATCCCTTCAAATATTTAAACATGGCTATCATGTCCCCTCTCAACCTTCTCTTCTCCAGGCTAAACATCCCCAGCTCCCTCAGCTGCTCCTCAGAGGGCATCATGGCTTCCAGACCTCCCACCATTTTGGTTGTCCTCCTCTGGACACATTCCAGCTTCTCAATATCCTTCTTGAATTGTGGTGCCCAGAACTGGACATAGTATTCCAGGTGAGGTCTGACCAAAGCAGAATACAGTGGCACTATTACATCCCTTGATCTAGAAACTATACTCCTATTAATGCAGCCTAGAATCACATTGGCTTTTTCAGCTGCTGCATCACACTGCTGACTCACATTCAGCTTGTGGTCCACTAAGACTACTAGATCCTTTTTGCATGTACTGTACTGCCCTCAAGCCAGGTGTCACCCATCCTATATCTGCATTTCATTTTTACTGCCCAGGTATAGTATTGTACATTTCTCCCTGTTAAAATTCATTTTGTTAATATTGGCCCAGTTTTCTAATCTGTTGAGGTCATTTTGGATTCTGATTGTGTCCTCCAGGGTATTAGCTACCTCTCCTAATTTGGTGTCATCTGCAAACTTGATAAGCATACCCTCTATTCCCTCATTGGTAAAGTCATGGATAAAGATGTTGAATAGCACTGGGCCCAGGACAGAACCCTGTGGCACCCCACTAGTGGTCACTTCTCTCCAGGATGAAGAGGAGCCATTGCTGAGCACCCTTTGGGTTCAGTCAGTCAACCAGTTACAAATCCACCCAAGAGTCGCATTGTCTAGCCCACTGGTTACTAACTTTTTTGCAAGAATATCATGGGGGACGTTGTCAAAAGCCTTACTGAAATCAAGATACACAACATCCACTGCGTTCCCTTCATCTATCAGGTTTGTAACTCTATCAAAAAAAAAGAAAAAAAAGATGAGATTAGTCTGGCATGACTTGTTTTTGAGAAATCCATGTTGACTTTTAGTGATTGCGGCATTTCTTTCTAAGTGCTTACAGACTGTCTGTTTAATTATCTGCTCTAGAATCTTTCCTAGTATTGATGGCAGGCTAACTGGGTGGTAATTATTTGGGTCTTCTTTTCCCCCTTTTAAAAGATGGGAACAACATTTGCCCTCCTCCAGTCTGCTGGGACCTCTCCTGTTTTCCAGATATTCTCAAAGATAATTGACAGTCGTTCTGAGATTACTTCTGCCAGTTCTTTTAATGCCCTTGGATGAAGTTCATCTGGCCCTGGAGACTTGAACTCACTTATACTGGCCAGGTATTCCTGAACTACCTCTTTACCAATTCTGTGCTGTATTTCACCTCCTGTATCATCTGCTCCATTATCCCCAGGGAGCACTGTTCCCTCTTTGGGAGAAGGCTGAAGCAAAGAAGGTGTTGAGTTGCTCTGCCTTTTCTCTGTCCTCTGTTAGCCTTTCGCCATCTTCTCCACGCAGCAGCCCTACCATTTCCTTGTTCTTCCTTTTGCTATGGAAATAACCAAAAAAGCCCTTTTTATTGTTTTTAACCTCTCTATAAAGGCTGAGCTCCAGCTGAGCTTTAGCTTTTCTGACTTTCCCCCTACATGAGCTGGCTATTTGTCTGAATTCTTCTTTGGTGATTTCCCCCTTTTTCCATTTCTTACACATGTCCTTTTTAAGTTTAGCTCAGTTGAGAGTTCTTTCGACATCCATCCTGGCTTCTTTAGATACCTCCCCTTTTTCCTCCTCATTGAGACTGTTTGAAGTTGCGCCTTCAATATCTCACTTTTTAGAAACTCCCATCCTTCATGAACTCCTTTATCTTTTAGTATTTCTGACCATGGGATCACCCCCAGTAATTCCCTAAGTTTTCTGAAATCAGCTTTCTTAAAGTCTGGAAGGCATGTCTGACTACGCTTGGCTTCCTCTTTCCTCAGTATAACAAACTCCAGGAGAACATGGTAATTCCCCCCTAAGGATCCCAACACTTCCACCCCATTAACCAGATCATCTGTGTTGGTTAGGATCAGATTTGAAATAGCTGATCCCTTCATTGCCTCTTCCATTTTCTGGACAATGAAATGGTCTGCAAGGCAAGTGAGGAATTTGTTGGACCTTAAATTCTTGGCAGAGTTGGACTTCCAACAAATATCAGGATAGCTGAAATCTCCCATTACTACTACATCTCTCCTTTCTGAATGGGTGGTCATCTGTCCAGAAAGGAACAGATCATCTAAGTCCTCAGTTTGGCTTGGAGGTCTGTAGCAGACCCCCACAACGACGTCCTGGCAGTTTCTCTCCCCCTTGATTTTTACCCAAATGCTCTCAACCTGGCTCCTAGGATTTAAGTCATGGATCTGTTCACAGTTGCACACATCGTTAACGTATAATACTACTGCTCCTCTTTTCCTGTTTGGTCTATTTGTCTGAAATAGGTTATACCCCTCTATTCCTACATTCCAAGCATGAGACTCATCCCATCAGGTTTCAGTGATGCCTATTAAATCATACTTGTTTTGCTGTGCTAAGAGTTCAAATTCATCCTGTTTAATCATGTGCTCCCTCTGTGCGTTAGTATGGAGACATCTGAGACCATGGGCCATTTCCCCTATCTGCCTTTTAAAGGGTTTATTCCTCCCATTGTTGGGTTGTTGTGTTTTTTGCCCTGTTTCTCAGTACAACATTTGGGCTATTATCCCTAGCTTTTAGCAACTTCTTCTTAGTGAAATCCCACCCATGCTGGATGTCTTTTTCCTTTAACATTCCTAGCCATGGGATTCTGTGCAGTATTTCCTGAAGCTTGATAAAACCAGCTTTCCTGAAATCCAAGGTTTGTGTTTGACTATATTCCTCTTTGAAGTGTCCCACAATCATGAATTCTAGCATTACATGGTCACTTTCCACTAAAGTATACCAACTACTTTGATTCCCAGTTGATTAGGACCAAGGCAAGGATTGCTGAGCCCCTTGTTCCTTCTGTAAGGCACATCAGGAATTGGTTGGAGAGCCTATGCTCAGCAGTTAATTTCCCAGCAGACATTAAGGTAACTGAAGTCCCACATAACTACTAATTCTTACATCTTTGTGATTTCTTTCTAAAAAGCATTGTCCACCACTTTTTCTTGATTTGGTGGCCTGTAATAAACTCCTAGCACAGCATTTTTATTTCTTTCTCCATTTATTTTTACCCAAATGCTCTCCACTGGTCCAATTTGATCACTCTCGTGGATTTCTGTACAAGTGAATTTGTCTTTGACATATAATGCTACCACCCTCCTTGCCTCCATCTATTCTTTTGGAACAGATTATATCCCCCACAACAGCAGCAGCAGCAGCTACAACAACAACAGTTGTTATATTTGAATCATGGGAGTCATCCCACCAAGTCTCTGTTATACCTATAAAGTCATATTTACCTTTATGGACTAGGACTTCAAGCTCATTTTGTTCGTTCCCCAAACTCTGTGTTTGTATATAGACAGTTGAAGCTTTACTTGTTGTTATCTTTTATTCTACTGTGAGTTTTACTGTGGCTCCCATTCTCCTTCTTCTCCCAAATTCACATCCCTGTGTTTAGAGCCTGCTTTTGGACAGATGTTTGAGCTACCATCTCCAACCCCCACCCCACCCCTGGGTTTTAGTTTAAAGCCCTCTTGATCAGATTCTCCATGGTTTTGGTTTTGCCAGAAACATTCTTCCTGCTGCTCATGAGATGCAGCCCATCTGTAGCCAAATGTCCTTCTTCTAAGTACTGAAGACGATGGTCCCAGAAGCCAAACCTCTCCTGCGGGCGCCAGTCCTTCACTTGCAGTATCTCCCTGTCCCTCTGTGGTCCTCTATCCGTCACTGGTAGAACTGGTGAGAATGATGGTCCTGCATCTCTGTGGGGGCAGGAATGGGCCCTTCAAGGTCCACCTCAGAACCGCTCCCCCAGGTCCACAGGGTAGTTTCTGTTCTCCCCTCTCTTTAGGATGGTTGAAGAGCCTAAGCTAAAACTGCAAACAATTAACTCAGGATTGGGATTGGGAGGGAGCAGAAAACGGCTCCTGGTGCAACTCCCCTGCTAGGAAAAGTTGCAGCGTCTGGGGTTGCTTGGCTTGGTGGGCGGAAGGCATTTGAGGGTAGAGACGATAGAGGTGTGTGAGATGATACATGGCAGGGGGGAAAGGGAGCTTCTCCCTCCCTCTTAAAATAGGAGACCTCAACAGGGTCCCTCAAGAAGGTTCAATGGGGAGAGATTCAGGACAGGCCCAAGGGAAAACTCTGGCTTTCCAGAGAACAACTGAAGCTGGGGAACTCCCTGCCACAGGATGCAGCGAGTGCTGCCAACTTGGGCTTGGGCCTATATAAATTGGAGGAGGGGGGACCCCAGTGGCTGCTAGTCGGAATGGCTCTCTGTTCGGATCCCACCCCCAGGAGGAGAGGCGATTGGGCTTGCTGTGTCTTGGTTGGAGGGGCAAGTGGTGTATGTGCGGGCTTGCGCATCTCATGCCCCCCCTCGGGGACAACAGATTGGCCCTGGACTGGCAAGGTCACCGTGGGCCTGGCCCAGCGCAGCTCTCCTGACCCTCTTCTCGGAAGGGCCCTATGAAGTGGGGTGTTGGAGGCCCCTCTCGTCCGCATGCTCTTGCCGCAGTGGCCGGTGGGGCCCCCGGGAGGGACGCCCGTGAGCACAGTGCCAGGCGGGCCGCAGCCCCGCCTCCTGCTCCCTTGCCACTGTGCCACGCGTGGCTTCTCAGGGATAGGCGTGCACCTCCTTGGCCACCTTGCCTCATCCCCACCCTACCTTGTGCCTAACGGAGCTGCGTGGCACACAGTGGACTTTCTGCCTGCGGGATTGCACCCTGCATGCATGCGCAGCACACACACGCACACACACACCCTCCAGGAGCCTCATGCAAGATGACACAGCATTGTGGCTGGCCCACAGTTGCACGTGGATGCCGGGCCAACTCTAGCCAACAGCCACTGGCATCATGAAGAAAGAATGAGGGTGTCCCAAAGGAAGAGCCCAGAACCTCTGCCTGTGACTCCCTGGCGCCAGAGTGCTCAGGAAGGAGGCTGCTGTCATGTCTGGGGGGCCAGGAGAGAAGGAAGGGGCTTTGGGGAAGGGTCCAGAGCCCTCTACGGTTCCGGGACGGGGCAGGAAGAAACCCACGCGTGCTTGTGGTGGCCACTTGCCTCCTCAGGACGGCCGTGTGTGGCTGGCCTGATGCCCTGACTCCTTTGAGAGTCTTTTTGGGCCAGGCATCTCCTGGCCACGTTGGCCCTGGGCGGTTCATTTGGCCTCACCCCCCACAACTGGTGAAAAGTGGCTCATTCTGGGGCCCTTTGGGGGCCACCATGGCCCCCACTCTGCCACTGCTGCCCCTTGTTCCCCCTCAGTTTTTGCCCCGCGGTGTGGACGTGGCTTGCACTTAACTGCACTAGTCTGCTAGCCCCTTTTGGGCGGGGGGGGCAGAGAGAATTTTGCCCCTGGCATCGAGAGGCAAGACAGAGGCGCTTTGAATGCGCCCTCCCAACTCGCTGGCTTTTGCAACTGGAGCGCCAGCTTTGAGAGGCAGGGGGTGCAGGCAGTTATGCTCTGGGCAGTTTTAAGAGGGCGGGGAGGAAGAGCTCTCCTGGTCCGGAGCCTGGCCTTTCGGTTTCACGGGCTGGGTCAGTTTTAGGAAGCGGGCGCTTGAGGAGGCGCCCTGGAGCCAAGTCCGAGCATCAGCCCGGCTCAGGAGCCAAGCGGGGTGGGCGGGCGTGCAAAGCCTTTCGGGCCAAGGGCCGCATCCCCAGAGGGCCGATGGGGTGAGGGGTGGCAGTCGTGGGAGTAGGTGGGGGACAGGGCTCAGAGCCCAAAGGGAGAGGACCCGCCCCCGCCCCCCATATCTCCCCCTCCGGTGGCTGAAGAAGGGACGGGTCACTCCGGTGGGGATGGCACGGAGGGCAGGCGTGGTTGGAGCCTGGGTCCTCCTCGGGCCCTCGGCTTAAGCCCCCCCCCCATGCAGGTGTGCCCCCTTGTTGTTTCTGGCGCAGCCCCGTCATCCTCCAGTTCCGCTGGGAGAGAGGCCGTGGGATTTTGGCAGGAGACTGGCCAGGCCGGCAGAGCGCCAGCCTATGTCCCTGGCACAGCAGAAGCCCCCGCAGGCCATCCCGGCTCTCTGCTGCCAGGAGGGGCACCATGGGCCGCACGGAGTGGGCTTCCTGCCCCTGGCTTCTCCAGGCTGCCGCGGGCACGCGCACGCCCACCCCGTAGCACAAACGGACAGGCCCCTGCCTGGCACACTCTCCAGCCTGATTCTTCAGAGGCGGGGGGGTCTTGACTGGTGGGTTGGTTGGTTGAGACGAAGCAGCCGCCCAGAGCCTCCCTGTTTGTGGCCTCAGAGCATCCCGGCACCAGCACAAGCCCCCCGTACCCCCCACACAGGGATGCTGCGACCCAGACGCGAGGATCGTTTTCTCTCTCTCTCTCTCTCTGGCTCATGCCCTACCTAGTAAGGCGAAAGAGCTGGCGAGGGCTGGTGGTGATGGGGGGGTCTTTGCTTCCCCCCCTCCCCAGATGTCTTTTTCCACAGACAGCCTGTCTGCAGGACACCCATAGGAACCTGCGCACACCGGGATTCTCCCAACACACAGGCCTGGCAGCAACCCCTCACTGGCAGAGAGCACAGCTGGTGTTCTTTAGGTCCACCCAAGGCAGCGATCCTTCTGTGGCTCCTTACAGATGGAGAGGTGTCTCTGGCATCCCATGGTACGGACTGGCACCCCCTCGGGTCGTGTGTTGGCAGAGGCACACAAGGGAGGGGGGTCCCGAGGGAAAGGACCCTTGCCTCTATGGGGAAAGAGAAGGGGGTCACGGGAGTAGCCATAAGGAAGGCAGAGGGGGCGGACCCCATGAGGCCAGGAAGGTTTTCTTCCCTGGATGGCTCAGCTATGCTGGGGCTGGGGGGTGTCCCCCTGTCCCAATGTGGGGTTGCACCCTGAGCCCCTCCTGCATGCTGTTCCTCCAGGTGACCGCTCATCCTGCAGCCCACCTGCTGCTCGGAAGGGGGGAAGTAGACGATAGACCCCACAAAGAGCCTGATGTTAACCCCCGCAAGGTGTGGCTGAGCCCCTCCTCTGCTGGGGCTCATGGGCTAAGGAATGGTTATGTGGTGCCTGTGTTCCAGTCTTGCACACAACTGTCGGGAGAGCGTGTGTTGGTCTCCCAGCTCCAGGGGTTCCTGGGGGAAATGCACAACCAAATCTATTTCAATTGCCATCAGGCCTAGTTGTGAAGCAGAGACAACTGGCATCTCCTTGGTGGATGACCTGCGCCGGGATCTGGACGGAAGAGCGGGTCCCTCTTGTTTCTACTGGACCTGCCAGTGGCTTTGGATACTGTTGGCTATGGCATTAGGACACAGTTGTACAATGGTTCCAGCTCTTCTTGGCAGAGTCAGCTCAGAAAGTGGTGCTGGAAGGGTTCCTGTTCAACCCTTTGGCCACCGACCTCTGGGGTCCCTTATCTCAGTTTTGGCCCCCATGCTGTTCACACATACATGAAACTCCAGGAACAGGTTGCTCAGAGTTTGGGGGTTTGGGTGCCATTAGACAACATTATTTCTGGTTTCCAACTCCCAAAGGAGCTGTTTTGGTGCTAAACCAGTGTCTGCTGCCAGTAATGTACTGGATGAGGGTGAACAGACTGAGAT
The DNA here is from genome assembly GCA_030847615.1 of Gambelia wislizenii. NCBI lineage: Eukaryota > Metazoa > Chordata > Lepidosauria > Squamata > Crotaphytidae > Gambelia > Gambelia wislizenii. The sequence goes on along the minus strand of JAUMIR010000006.1, from coordinate 162,748,677 downwards.
GTATTCCAGGCAAGACAAGGTCAGTTGAGAGGCAGATCAGGGAACAGGGATTCAGCATGATTTGGATGGGGGTTACACCCCACCTTGAAATCTCTGGTTTGTAGCCTGGATGTACCCTTGGACCCAGCATTTGCAGTTAAAGCTGGTGCGGTAGCCATGTCAGTTCCTAGAAATGTTAGATCTGGCTATGGTGACACATTTCATCAATTCCTCTCTCCTAAAAGTTGAAGGACACAGGCCAAGAAGGGAAAGAAGAATAGCAGAGGTGGACAACTGGCTCTACAGATGTTGCTACCAGGAACGATTGGGCTTCTTGGACTGTGGTCTGTGGTTTCATGGAGGTGGACTTCTGGCCAGGGATGGGCTGCACCTCACAGCAGTTGGCAGGAATGATTTTGCTAAGAGTCTGAAAGATCTGACCAGGAGTGCTTTAAACTGAGTTGTCTGGAGGAGGGAGACAGTATTCTTGAGGGTGGGGGTTCATCAAGCGCTGGAGATAATAACCATAGTACAAGAACCCAACAGTGAGAGGAGGGGAAAAACTTAAATAAGCAGCTGGGGGGGGGATGTCTCTACAACCCCTCAGATCCAGTGTTGCAATGACATGGCCTGGCTGTACAGTAGTTTCTCTTAGTATTCAGATTGCTTTCAATGGGAAGCTTCTCACAGACAAAACAAACCCAGTTTCCCATAACAAACCGATCTCTTTCTTCTACTTCTTTACTTGGCTTTTACTTGGAGAGCACTTGTAAAAACAGCCAATCTTACAACTTTAAAATAACTTTCCAACTGTTGATGTCACTATACCCTTCCGTCAGTTTAACTTTTTTTAGGCCACACTCTTAATAAACTTTCTGCTTTCAAAATGGATCTTAGAAGTCTTAAATAGCCCTTAAAGTTTCTCATCTTTGTACAGAAAACAGGAAACTCACTGAGGTAATGATGTAACCATGCATCCCTCTTTTGGATTAAGTTCAAGCGATTCCAGATGTTGTTAAGAACTAATAAAGAAAGTGAGCTTGCAGGCTCAGTGTCGGAGCTTGATGGAGTTTTCCCACATTCCCTGCCCCCCCCCGCTTTGTTCACGTTTGACTTCTACAGTCCACATGAGTTGGGCAAGGTTCTCGGACACATGTGGGTGATCTCTACATCGTCCCTGTCTTCAGGGAGAATCACAAGCCAGAACTCGCCTCCGAGCTGGTGATCGTCCTTGCTGCAGTTTTCCCTTTCACAGCTTTGTGAAGAGGAAAACGTTCTTCCTAATATTTAGGTGGAATCTCTATCCTTGCAATTTGAACCCACAGGTTTATCTCTTGCCCTCTGGAGCAGCAGCAAACAAGCTCACTCCCCCTCTTCTTTCCGGACTGAACCTACTCAGCTCCCTCAGCTATTCCTCACAAGGTTCGGCAGTTCCAGGCCTTTCACCATCTTGGTCACCCTCCTCTGGACACATTTTGGCTTGTCTGGAATCTTTTCCCAGTTGCTTTTATTGTACATTGCCCAGATAGAGGGTGGGGTATCAATATTGTCGTATACAAATAAAGAGATCAATGAGTTTCACCATGCTAGTCCCTTGCCAGGAAGAAGCTGGGTTTCCCTGGCATAGCCCCCAACCCCTGGGTTCTCCCCTTACCCTTGGAATGCCCCGGATTAGGCCATTTCTGGGTGCTCTTCAGTCCAAAGTTGTTTCAGACCCCCCCCCCACCGCTTGCCTGCTGAGAGAAAGCAGCGGCACGATTGGGTCAGGAGAGGAGCACAGCCTCTTACTGGAACTCTTGCTCAGCTTCACCCCCTCCCCTCCGGCGCTGATCCAGATCCTGCAGGCTGGGGGGAGGTCGTGCTCCAAAGCCATCCGTGGTCATTATGTACAGAGGCTGGGCGGTCCGGGCCCTTCATTGTGGGACGCAGCTCTCTCTTCTTGGGGGATAGGGGTCTCAAGACCCTCTTGGTAGTGGCCCCACAAAGGGGTGGGCTGCCTTCCCTCCCTCTCCCAGCTGGCCTGCAGCTGAGTGACTGCACCACATGGTGCTGGGGAGGGACAAGTGTGGTGGCATCAGCTGCTTCGGATTAGGGAGCGGTACGTGTAGCCGGGAGAAGAGAAGGTGAAGAGGTGACATGACAGCCATGTTTAAGTATTTGAAGGGGTGTCACGTTGAGGATGGAGCAAGCTTGTTTTCTGCTGCTCCAGAGACTAGGACACAGAGCAATGGGTTCAAATTACAGGAAAAGAGATTCCAGCTAAACATGAGGAAGAACTTCCTGACAGTAACAGAGCTGTTCGGCAGTAAATTGTGCTGCTACCTGGGAGTTTGGTAGGGTCTCCTTCTTTGGAGGTTTTTAAACAGAGGCTGGATGGCCATCTGTCGGGAGGGGTCTGGTTGTGTATTCCTGCAGGGCAGTAGGGGGTCGGACTGGATTGCCCTCGTGGTCTCTTCCAACCCTATGATTGTAGGATTCTACCCACCCACATCCTGAGGTTAATTGGCACTAGCTGTGGAACAGCTGGGTGCTAATTATACCAGGACATAATAGCTGAGTTTAGCCCTGGTGGCATCAGGATGGCCCCAGAGAGTGACTCCTCCGTGGAAGAGGGCAGGGGGTGAGTGGCATTTCTCCTGCTTGCCAGACACCACCAGCTGTCCTCGCACCAAGTGGGGGGGAAGATGCTCTCGCGCGCGCACACACAGTCTTCACTTCTGCTTTTCTGGGTGTTGTTTTTCAGGAGCAAAACTGCTTCTCTCCAGCAGTTGGAAAAAGTTTCCCAAGACACAGAAGCTGTATGTACCCCCCTCACCCCCCAGCAGCTGCATTTGAAGATCTCTTTCCAGCAGCAGCCAAGCTCCCAGCTCAGCACCACTGCGCAGCATAAATAGCCACCGGTATAGTTACCTTCCACTTCCATCACATATCCCCTATATGGGGTAGCCAGGTGGCACAACAAATGTGCCTTGAGTGTCAGTGCATGTGTCTCTCATGTAGCACAGTGCCTTTACACAACACTTGCTGAACACCAGTGTGTGCAAGTTCTCTACGTGGAACCAGGGTTGGCTGGTTTAAACCAGGTTGGTTTAAAGCAAATAACTTAAAAAAACAACAACACTCCTGTTCCTTTAAATTGATTATTCATTTTTTAAAAAGTCTGGCTGTTACAGTATTACTATTTCCCACCCTCATGCTGGAACAACAATGACTGATTGAATGTAAACATTTTAACTTTAACAGTTTAATGGCCATTGTTCATTGTTAGACCAGCATCCAGTGTCAGTTGCTTTTTTTTAATCACTTGATTGTACAGTGCCAGAAATGTCATCAGGAACAAATCATTCAATTAACATACGTTCAACCGAAACAGCTTGCTTTAAAAGAGCACTTTTTAAAGAACAATTATTATTTATGAGGTTTGTCTATTAAATGAGGAGAGTGCGTTTCTACCTTACAGACAAATCGGGGAGAACTGACTGTGAGCTCCTGAACTGTCTGAACCTGCAGGACAAACGTCAACACTCTCAGCCCTTCAGTTAACTGCCAGTCCTCCTTTAAAGCGGCTGTGTTGTCTGTTGTGTGCCGGAAAATGCTAACTTTAAAAGTGCAGCAACGTGTCAGCTTGACTTTTTTAGTAAAACTGAACAAAACTCCAGCGGGCTCTTCCAAACCCTTACTGAGGCCTACGTGGAAGACTGCACGCCTCCTGCGCACAAAAGATCCAGGGAAGGCGGTGAGGCCGTGGGAGAGGAGGGGCTACCCGCCGGGTCCTGGGATCTGTAGTTTCCCAGGGGCTCCGCCTCCCGAACCACACATCCCGGGATTCCTCGGGGAGGCGCCAGGGCCAACCGTCCACCCTCAGGATGCTGGCGGGGGGGCGGGGCCTTCCCTCCTCCCTCCCTCCCCCCAGCACTTTTGGGGGGCGGATCCGGATTTTTGGGGGGCCTTTTGCCCGGACTCCTGCCCGGAGCGGAGGGTTCCCTTTAACGGGGCCGCCCTGAAGCGTTTCCGTTGCTCTCGCCAGGCGCGGCCGGCCTCCGGCGCTCCTACTGCACTTCCCATCATCCCCAAGCACTGGCTGGGTCGTACAGGGGCCTCCAGACGGGCCCTGGGAGCGCCCGCCCCGCCTCGCCCCGCCCCGCCTCCCTCTCCCCCTTCCGGCCCTTTCCTTCCGCCGGGTGACTCCCGGGCAAAAGCACCGGAAACGACGGGCGCCGGCCCGGAAGTGGGCGGGGACTACAGGCCCCACAATGCCCCGCGACCGGAAGCGCACGGGAGGAGGGGCGAGGGAGGCGGCGAGCAGGGAGGCCGCAGCCGGGGCGGAATGGCGGCGGCGGCCGGAGGCGGTGAGCTTCCTCCCGCGGGCCTCCTCGCCCACCTCGCCGGGCCGCTGTTCTTGTTTGGGGCGCGGGCCCAGGTCAGGGGCGGGGCCGAGGAGCGAGGGGCGGGGACACCAGCAGCCCCGCCCCTCCCGCCCCCTCCCCGCGGGCGGCCTACACTGCAGGGGAGGGCGGCGCCCCGGCCCAGGAGTGGAGCCTCCCTGTCCCGCTACAGTGTACCTGCCCCGGCCGCCGCGGGGAGGGCGAGCATAGGCCCCGTGGGGTCTCCGCCTGCGGGGGGCGAGGGCACCCCCCACCCCGACCCCGCGTTCCGGCCCTGGAGCTGGAGCCCCCGCCCTCGTCCGCCCCGCTCTCTTTGGGGCTGGGGGCCCCTCTCACGCCCCCCCGCCGTAGCCTTGCTGCTCGCTCGCTCGCTCGCTCTCTCTCTCTCTCTCTCTCACCGCCCTCTTTCTCCTCTTCTCCCCCCCCAGGCTGGTGAACTCCCCGACAGCTGCCGCTTGCGCCCGCCATGGCCCTGATCGAGGGCGTCGGGGACGAGGTGACGGCGCTCTTCGGGGTGCTGGCCGTGCTGCTGGTCCTGGCGCTGGCCTGGTTCTCCACGCGCACCGTGGACTGGGGGGACCCCCTCTTCGCCTCCGCCTCCCCGCCTCCGGCCGTGGGGCAGCAGGAGGAGGGCCACCTGCGGGAGGAGCCCCGGCCCAGGGGCCCCCCAGTCTCTCTCGGGGCCCAGCCGGCCAAGGAAGGAGGGGAGCCTTCTGCGGGGGCTGCTCCCGAGGGGCCCAGCGGCCTTTCCGGAGACCTGCGGCACAGGACGGTTCCCGGGGCCGCCGCCGCCGCCGCCTCACAGACCCCCTTACTGGCGCCAGCAGGGCCGAGTGCGGATTCGCCCCCCAGAGACTTCGTCTTGCGGCTGAAGTTCCTGAATGACACGGAGCGGCTGGCCAGGGTGCATCCCGAGGATACAGTCGGTGCCCTCAAGAGGTGGGGGGGGCTGGAAGGGAGGGGTCGTCCCAGTTGGGGGGTGCAAGAGGCCCCTCTTTGGGTCAGCAGTGACGTCTTTTCCTTGGCTGCCAAGTACATTATCGGTGCTGTTGCCCAGTGGCCTGGGGTTCCACAGGCTGGAGATGCCACCCCGTTGCCTGCCTCAGGCTGGCTGCTCTGAGAACCCCCCTCCTCCCCTGGTTCAGGCAGCCTTGGACAGGTGCAATTCGAGGTCCAGGGACAGAGCTCTGGAGGGAACAGCCTGGCCCCTCACCCAGCTGGTTCCCTTTCTGCTCTCAAATCCTCAGGTTCTCTTAGCTGTGGATCCCCCAATGGCGGAGGGTGGACTAGATGCCCCTTGGGTTCCCCCCAGCTCCCTGCTTCTTTTTCCTGCCTACGCAAAGGCAGTCCTACCCAAGCATTTCTTGGGTTAGTACTGGATTTGTTTATCTCAGATTGGCCTCTTTAGTCATCAGCAAGGGGGGCAGGTGAGGCTGCTGGTTGTGTGCCTTTCCCAGCCCCGTAGATCTGCTTTGCTGAAGAAAGCCTTTCTTGCCGCCTCTCCTGGCTGCCTCGATAGGGAGGTCTCCCCTCCCGCGTAATTCCTTGGGCCCCAAAGAGGGTTTTGGCGGTGGGGGAGTGGTGTGTCCCTGCTGGGGAGGGATCCAGCCCAGCCCTCCTCTTGTGCAGCTGATGTGGCAGGAGTGGCGGGAGGCCTCTGCTTCAGGCAGGAGGATGGTGGGCCCGGGCTGGCACTGGGCTGCTCTCACACTGATGATCCCTCTCCCTCCCTTCAGGACCCACTTTCCTGGCCAGGAGCAGCTCGTGCGTCTCATTTACCAGGGTCAGCTCCTTCGGGACGACTCGCAGACCTTGGCCGCCTTGCACCTGACTGACCACAGCGTCCTGCACTGCCACATCTCCCAACACAGGCCGGCCCCTGCCCCTGCCGGGGCCCACAGCAACACTGGGGCCAATGCCGGGGCCCACACTGCCCTCAATGTGGGCAGCCTGATGGTGCCGCTCTTTGTCCTGATGCTCGGTGCCCTGTGGTACTTCCAGCTGCAGTATCGTCACGTCTTCACCGCCACGGCCACTACCTGCCTGGCCGGCCTCACCCTCATCTTCAGCTTCGTGGCCTTTGCTGTCTACCGCAGATAGCGCCTGGCCTGCTGGCACCCGACCCGGACTCTGTGCCAGCTTGCGAGAGGAGGGCAGCGCAGGGGGCCAGGAGACTCCTACGCATGTACGCACGCGTTCCCTCTTCCTCATCCGCCCACGGTAGCTCTGAGTCGTGGCCTGCCCCACTGTGGCCTCAGTTCTCTGAACGTTGACCTCCTGCCACAGGGCAGCTCTTGACACCTCCTCCCTGGGGAGAGGTGCGCTGGATCCCTTCCGCAGCACTGGCTCTGGCCCGGACAGCCGTGTAGCTGCGCTCCCATGGCATGTACCTTAAAACAGTTGCCTCTGTGGAGGGAGTGAAGCTGGAGGGGGCTCCACCCCACTCAGCCTTGCCAGGGCTTCACCCCACCCCTCCGCCTGAGTGGAGCCTGTGCAGGGCAGGGGGAGAGGCTGGATCCTGGTGGGACGGGATGGCTGGGGCGCTGGGTGTGGACAGAGGGGGAGGGGGAAGTAGCGGGAGGCAGCTTATTTTGGAATTAAAACTGTGAAGGACGGGACAGGATCTTCCCTCTGTGTGTGTGTATGTGTGGCTGGCTGGTTGGGAGAGATGGCGGGGGGGACGCAACCCCTCTGCCCTGGGTGTGGTTCCAGTGGAGGTCCTTGTTTAAATCTTGCTTGCTGTGGGGTGGCAGCCCTCCTCCTCTGAGGAACATGCCGTTGTGAGCAGAGGAGAGGCATCTGTGGATACAGGCATCCAGGGCTCTCCAGAGCCTCCATGGACAGAGGCAGTTTACCTGGAGCAGCCTCCACAGGCTCTTTGCTGAGCAAAGAAGGGCTGTGGCTGTCTTTCTGCTCTGCCGTCCCAGAGAGGAGGGGCTCCTTCGTCCAGCCATGCTGCAGGATCCATACCTGCCGGCCTCAGGGAAGCCTGTAACAGGGCTTGGGCCAGAGAAACCTTGTCCTGCCCTTTGGCGTGTGTCTCCCTCTGCACTGCTCTCCCGAGGGTCCCTGCCTTCCAGGGCGCTGGGTGCAGAGCGGCAGCTTTTGCTACCATGACAGCAAGAGGAAAGCATCCGTGCCGTCTCGGCTCTGCCGCATCCTGGGACACAGAATCCCAAAAGTGAATGCAGATGCTCTGGAAGGCCAACTTTTTCTAGCCTGTCCTGAATTTACTGGCAACGGGCTTCACTGGGTGTCTTCTGCCTTCCGTATGCTGTGATGTGCCTCTCTGGTGCCCCTCTCTGGTGCCCCACTCATGGGGCTTTCTTGGCTAGATTTCTTGAGAGGAGGCCTGCCATTGCTTTTCCTCTGAGGCTGAGAGAGTGTGACTTGCCAAAGATCACCCAGTGGATTTGTACTTCCTGTGGTTAAAAACAACCTTTCCTAGGTGAGGTTTTGGACCCTGGTCTCCTGGCGTTTTTGTCCAGCACTTAAGCCACTGTATCACACTGGTTTTCATACATGGCAGCCCTCTCCTTGGGACTCCTTGGCAGGAGCTATTATTCAGAGGTTTGCCATTGCTTTCTTCTTGCTGAGAAAATCTGACATGCCTGCGATTATCCTGTGGTCCTAGTCCCACACTCAACCCACTGCTCCACACAGGCTCTGTACTCCCTGCAAAATACCAGGCCTCGCACTACAAACTCTGTGGTTATGTTCCTTCAGCTTGACTGACTTATGACCACCCCCTTGGCAGTTTTTCTAAGCAAGATTTCTTCAGGAGAGGTTTGCCACCTTTCCATTCCTCTGAGGCTGAGAGAGTGTGATTTTCCCAATGCTACCCAGTGAACTTTCATGGCTGAGTGGGGATTCAAAGCCTGGTTTCTTGTAGGCATAGTCCAATGCTGAAACAACTTCCCCGTGCTTTCTCTGTAACACCCTCGGTTTTATAATCCTCTCTATCCACCTTGAGTCCAATTGAGGGGGAGGACAATGTCTCCATTTTTCCTAAGCTATGCCCCCATCCCCCCATATTTGAGTTTTCCATTGCAGAGGAGTTCGTCCAGCCGGCTGCTCCTTTTGGCTGCCCTTCCTGGCTCCCTTTCCAGCGTTGCCATGGCTACCTCCACAAGCAAAGCTACCAGGAATGCATCTACCACTCAGGTGGAGTCGCACCATGCTCTCTGATAATGGAAGGTGCTCTGGAGGGTAGATGCTTGCTGCTTCCAGCCTGGCCAGTGATCGCCCATGAGCTGGCCAGCAGGGAGGAGGCTGAGTACCTCTGGCCACCTCTTACAGACCCCTGCCCCACAGCCTGGCCCCCTGAGTAGGCTGAACTGGGCCAGTCGTTTTGGATAATTTTAGCAACCTCTTTTCAGAAACACAAAACTAACAAAATGAATTTCAACAGGGAAAAATGTAAGGTACTACACTTGGGCAGAAAAAAATGAAATGCACACGTATAGGATGGGTGACACCTGGCCTGATGGCAGTACAATGGGGAATGGATCAAGGAGTGTTAGTATGTCTTAGATGTGGCAGCTGAAAAAGCCAACATGATTCTAGGCTGCATCAGTTCTAGGCTGTCTAGTGTCCAGATTGAGGAAAGTAATAGTGCCATTCAGAATAAAGCTTGTCAGACCACACCTGGAATCCTGTGTCCAGTTCTGGGCACCACAATTCAAGAAGGATATTGAGAAGCTGGAACATATCCAGAGGAGGACGACCAGGATGGTGGGAGGACTGGAAACCATTATGCCTTATGAGGAGCGGCTTAGGGACCTGGGAATGTTTAGTCTGGAGAAGGTTGAGAGGGGACATGATAGCCATGTTTCAATACTTGAACAGAGGTCATAATGAAGAGGGAGCACACTTGTTTTCTGCTGCTCCAGAGAAAAGGACATTTTTAATTATACCCCGCTCTTCAGCCACAAGGTTATCAGAGCAGCTTACAAATGGTTTTTTTAAAAAAACAATAGCAATTTACACATCTCCACTGCATTAAGCAGTTTCCAATGTGTGTTAGCTAATTGCCCCCCACAAGCTGGGTACTTTTTACTGACTTACGAAAGGATGGAAGGCTGAGTGAACCTTGGAGCCCTCTGGAATCGAATTTGCAACGTGGTGACTTGCAGTTCTGGCATTTAACCACATGGAGCAATGGACTCAAACTACAGGAAAGATTCCACCTAAACATTAGGAAGAATTTCCTGACAGTATGAGCTGTTCAACAGTGGAATGCACTGCTGCCTGGGAGTGTGGAAGAGTCTCCATCTTTGGAGGTTTTTAAACAGAGGCTGGATGGCCATCTGTCAGAGGTACTTGGATTGTGTATTCCTGCATGGCAGGGGTTTAGACTGGATGGCCCTTGTGGTCTCTTCCAACTCTGATTCATACAAATCCCTGAGCTGGAAGGGACCTTCAAGGGTCATCTAGTCCATTCTGCCAGGCTGGAAGGCACCGCTAAAACACTTTCAGAAGGGCTGTTAGGGCATCATGAAGACATCTGATACTTCTGTTACTAACTTTTAAAATTTAAGCCACAAAAGGATGGAAGCAAAGGGTCTCATTTTGAATTTCAAAACCTTGGTCAATATCCTTGGCAAAAGATCTGGACTGCAAATCAAGACTCATAGTTAGTCAGGGGTCACCTAGCTAATCTAAATGACTTCAAATCTGTAGGACCAGACGACTGCATCCCAAAGTAGTGAAAAAACTTGCTAATGTACTCTGAACCTCTTGCCATCATTTTTGAGAAATCCTGGAGAACAGGTGAGGTGCCAAAGGATGGGAGAAGGGCACACCTTGTCCCTCTCTTCAAAACAGGAGATCTAGGAAACTACAAGCCAGTCAGCCTGGCCTTAATGCCAGGAAAAATATTAGAACGGATTACAGAATGTAGTCTATGCAATGATTAGGAGCCAGCATGGGTTTGTCAAGAATAAACCATGCCAAACTAACCTTATATCTCTTTTTAAATCAAGTCACTAGTTTAGCTGGAATGCTGTGGATGCCATTTATCTAGATTTCAGCAAAGGATTTGATAAGGTCTCCTATAATATTTTGATTAACAAACTGATTGGCATGTGGAGTAGATAGAAACACTGTCGGATGGATCCATAATTGGTTGGAAAACTACGCTCAAAGAACCGTTATCAATGGCCGCACTTCAAGCTGGAAGGAGGCCTCGAGTGGAGGGCCTCGGGGTTCAGTCCCAAGGCATCACTCTTCAACATGTTCGTCAATGACTTAGATGACGGGGTGGAAGAATCTTGATCAGATCTGCAGATGGCACAAAACTGGGAGGGGTGGCTAACACACTGGATGATAGGAACAGAACGCAAATGCCACCTCCTGTTCCATCACCTGCTGCTTCATTCCCGGCCATTGCACCATTTATGTTGCAGAAATCATGGCACAGCAGACCCACGGATTGGAAAGTGAGTTTTATTACACCGGTGGGCCTGACTGGAGTATCTTCCAAAGAGTCAGAACCCAGAGCTGTTTTTACAGAATACTTTAATACAGTATGCAAAAACAATTCCCTCCTCCTCCTCTTTGGTGCCAGCAGTTTCCCTTGAGACAATTTGTTGATAGTTCAAGGCAAGATAACTTAGGAACATTTAGGTACAATTCGACCGCTATTAGAGAAAGAATTTGTTTACATCAGCATATCGTATGTTTATGGAACATAGGCTTGATTAGTAAGGAACACTGACTAGGCCTGAGAGTTGGAGGAAAAAGACTTCGCAGAGTCTCGTGGGCTATCTAGTCTGACCCAAACAGTGATCTTAGGTGACAGCGTTCAGCAAATAGACGTTAGAGTCGGAATGGCTACCACACGTCAATGACTGAGAACGCAAGAGAGATAAACCAGGGAAGCGGGCGGCAGAGGCGGGCCCTGTAACGCGCATTCGGAGCGGGCGGGCGGGCGGCCGGGCCTCCCTTCCGGTGCGTGGGCGCCGTGGCCTCCTTCGGCCGGGCAGACGGAGGCAGCGGAGGCGGCTCGGCCGATCCGAGGCACGGGAGCAACGCTGAGGCGGCCATCTTCGGCTGGCGAGGAAGGCGAGGCCGAGGAGGAGGCGGACCCGGCGCCCGTCGACCCCTCCGCGGCAGAGGGCAGATTCCGGCGGGACGCGAGGAGGAGCCTGACGCGGCCTAGCGGTGCGCCGTGCGTTGCCTTGCGTTGCCTTGCGCTGCGTTGCGCGCGGAGTCTCCTCCAACGGAGGCCTTCCGAAAGAGGCTGGGCGCCCCCCGCCCGCCTTGACCCCTCACCCGGAAAAAGAAGGAGCCCGGCCCCGCCCACCCTCTCGCGAGCTTTCCCGGGGCGGGGCTGGGAACCGGGTGCCGCCCAATCACAGAGCCGCTGCCTCCCGGAAGTTACCGGCGCTTCCGCCAGCGGGACCGGAAGCAGGAGGCCCCCCGCTGCGCACGCGCCTTGCTCCTTTCCGGGCGGGGAGGGGCCTCCCAGGCGCAGGGCCTTGTGGGAAGGGAGCGGCAGGAGGAGGAGGCGGAGGCAGGCCGGAGTGCCACCGGTGCAGCCCCCTCCCTCCCTGACCCACAGGCGGACCTGAGGTGAGGCGGGGCCCCCTCCAGTCTGCCGGGGGTGGTGGAAGGCCTCCTCCGCCCCGAGGGGGCACCCAGTGGGCGCCAGTCGGTCCCCGTCCCCAGGCAGGTGGGCAGCAGCCCCCGTTTCGGAGGAGCCCCCTGGGGTGGGGGTCAGGATTTTTTTATTGGAGGAAGGCCATTCTGCTGAAAAATGCACCTGGCCGCAAAAGGCCGTAACAATAACGCAAAAATAATAATCATAGAATCATAGAGTTGGAAGAGACCCCGAGGGCCATCCAGTCCAACCCCATTCTGCCACGCAGGAATACACAGTCAAATCAATCCCGACAGATGGCCATCCAGCCTCTGTTTAAAGATCTCCAAGGAAGGAGACCCCACCACGCTCCGAGGGAGTGAATTGTTTTACTCTTTTCTTACTGATACAAAAATGAAACTATCTATCCTAACACTAATTCATTTTTCCTCTTAATCTAAACACACTGTAATCATTCTTTCCTTTTCCAATAAACATTTTATTTTCATCTTTATACTAAAATTAGAAGTTGCGTATTACAATTATACATATTTGGAAAAGAAGAGAAATAATTAAAAAAATAAAATACTTATTTAAAGATATCCTTTAAGTTACTGCTGAGGTTGTCTCATTAAACCATGGCCAAAACTTTCTGCAAGGATGGTTTGGCAATTTTAAACCATTGGCAAAACTCCAGGGGTTGGAGGTTAAGGACATGCACTAAGCACCTCCACAAACTACAGATCCCAGCATCCCATAGTACAGAGCCCTGAAAATCAGAAGGGCGTGCAAAGGAGCCTCGGAGGTGTCCAGTGGAACCCTCAGGGACACAGTCCCCTGTCCACTCCCACACGTAGGTCATCCTCAAGGCCTCCAAAGCTGCCTCTGCCCCGTAGCCAGGCCAGTAGTCAAATCGGTCTCACCCAGGAGCCCCTGGCGCTGGACTTCATCTGTCACCAGGTTTCGGTGCAGCTGCCCTTCCTGGCTCCCTTTCCAGCGTTGCCATGGCTACCTCCACAAGCAAAGCTACCAGGAATGCATCTGCCACTCAGGTGGAGTCGCACCATGCTCTCTGATAATGGAAGGTGCTCTGGAGGGTAGATGCTTGCTGCTTCCAGCCTGGCCAGTGATCGCCCATGAGCTGGCCAGCAGGGAGGAGGCTGAGTACCTCTGGCCACCTCTTACAGACCCCTGCCCCACAGCCTGGCCCCCTGAGTAGGCTGAACTGGGCCAGTCGTTTTGGATAACTTTAGCAACCTCTTTTCAGAAACACAAAACTAACAAAATGAATTTCAACAGGGAAAAATGTAAGGTACTACACTTGGGCAGAAAAAAAATGAAATGCACACGTATAGGATGGGTGACACCTGGCTTGATGGCCTGGGGCCTCCATTATCCAACACCCCACTTTTTCTCTTGCAGGTTGGGGACCTCCTCTGCTGCTTCCTCCCCCCACCCCAGCGATGCTGCGCCTGTTTCTGCCGCCACTTGTCCCTCCAGCTTGGCGCTTCTTCCTCCACCCCCTGGGCACCTTGCGGCCTGAGCCCAGCGGCTGGGACGGGGAGGTGGGGGTCCTTCCCCCAGGGGCCTCTTGCTGCTCTCTCCGCCACTACTGCAAGCAGAGAGGGGTCACGATGCCTGTGCTCAGACCCCCAGGACAGGCGAAGAATGACCGTGGGGGCTGTTCCCCACTGCAGCCCCAGTCCACCCCAGCTGGGGTTGAAGGAGGCACCTCCGGCAGCACCTCCTCAGCATTGACACGGCTGCTGGAGCGTGCCCGGAGCCCAGGCGAACTCCTCCGCTGGCTCTCCCAGAACCCGGGCAAGGCCTCAGCCACCCACTACGCCCTCGCCCTCTGCCGCCTGGCCTGCCTGCTCCCAACAACCGCCCCTGCTGCCTCCTCTGGGTCTCCAGAGAGGAAGAAGCTGCCATTGCTCCTCCTGGCCCATCCTGACTTCCAGTTCCTCAGCCGGGGCTTGGCCAGTGGGTGCACCAGTTTGGGCCGGGCCAACCTTCTTGGCTGCCTGGCTGCCTCCGTTGTGCTGGGTGAGTGCCAGCAGGGTGTGGGAGGATGCGGGGGCAAGGGGGGAAGCTAGCATCCCCAGGGCAGCCTCCCCGCTCCGTGGCCAACTCTCTCTTCCCGTCCGGCTGGCGTTGGTGAGTGAGGGGGCCACTCAGGCACCCTCTCTTGCTCACCCTTGCCTGCCTTGCCCCCACCTGCCCCTCCCAGGACTGCCCGCTGACTGTCCCCTGGTGCAGGCGCTGGAGAGGGAGGCCCACCGCCGGCGGCTTGACCACTTCGCCCTCCAGGATGCTGCCCTGGCGTTCAGCTGTGCCCTGCGCCTACATCCGGCCGACCCACTCACCCCAGCACTGGAATGCCAGCAGGCCCCTCGCCAGCGCCAGCAAGTGCTGAAGAGGTGCAGGACTCTCAGCCTGGCCTTGCAGGAGGGTGATCTGGCCCTGGTGGAGGAGATGCTGGCGTTGTGCACCCCAGAGGCTGGCGACACGGCCCTGGCAGCCATTTTCCGCTCTCAGCTCTTCTCCAGGAACCGCCAGGAGCGCTTTGTCCACAGAATGGCGGGTGAGTGGGTGCCCCATGGCGCCTCTGAGGGTCCTGCTCCCCTTTCTCTTTGTCTTGAGGGTGGGTGGGTTTGTTTCTCTCAAGACTCCCCACCACGCACGCATGCGTGCCCTGGTGGCGCAGTGGTTGAATGCCAGTCCTGCAAGTCACCACGTTGCAAGTTCAAATCCAGCGGGCTCCAAGGTTCACTCAGCCTTCCATCCTTTTGTAGGTCAGTAAAATGAGTACTCAGCTTGTGGGGGCAATTAGCTAACACACATTGGAAACTGCTTAATGCAGTGTAGATGTGTAAATAGCTATTGCTTAAAACAATTTGTAAGCCGCTCTGATAGCCTTGTGGCTGAAGAGCGGGGTATAAATAAATAAATAAAATACGCCCAGCTTTCCCCTACCCTGCTCTGAGCAGTAGGGGCTTCCTGGCCTCTGCTCAGAGAGTGGGGGGCAATGCCAGAAGCAGCTGCGCGCTTGCTCCCCATCAGCCTGGCCCAAGCTGAGCAGTCCCCCTCTTTCTCCTCTTCCCTGCACACCCCAGACTGGTTCCCTGGCAAAGCAGAGGGCTTGACCCCATCCACCATGGCCTTGGTAGCCAAGCACCTGGCTCGGCACCGCTTGCGGGAGCCCCGGCTGTTGGACACTGTGGCCACCTTCCTGCTCAGGCGGATCGAGCACTTGGACAACAAGGTGTGTGGCAGGGGGGAAAACCTGAGCCAGCCGGAACGAGGGATGTGGGAAGGAGAGATGCCTCTGGAAGCTTTCTCTGAGTAACTGAGTAACAGTTGTGGTGGGGAGGCACACAAGAAGCCGGCAACTGCTTCCCAGCTACTTTGCCCAGTCTGGCAGAACATTCGAGCTGGAAGGGACCCCCCAGGGCCATCTAGTTAGTCTCCCTGACAAACCCACCCTGCCAGGCGGGCATCCAACACCTCCAGTGAGGCAGAGAAGTTCCGTCCTCTCCTTCCGCAGCAGTCGGTGGTTTTGCCACCCACTGGCTTTCACTGTCTGAAGAATCTTCCCAGTATTTCATGGGAGCCTCCTTTCCTGTCATTTGAATCCTTTGAGGTCGGAGGTCCCAGCCTCTGGAGTAGCAGCAGAGAAGAACCTCTCCCAGTGGGGCTGGTGGCTGCAGGGAGGGCTGAGAAGGTCCTTCAGGGGTGGGAGTGGGAGTGGGCTAGGCCAGGCTGCCTGCAGGGCTCCCTCCAGCCCTCTGGTGTTGGCAGGCGAGAGCCAAAGACTCAGAGTGGGTGCCGTCCTGGACCGTGAGCCCTGCCAGGTTCCACAGGCGCTCCCAGCAAGTGCAGTGGGGTTCCTCCCAGGCAATGGGCATGGGTCGGGGGAGACTCCTTCCACAGTCTTTCCCCCTCCCCACTTTCAGGCTGGGGAATGCTGGACAGCAGAACCTGCTCAGAGCAAAGTGGCCAGGGGGTCAGCCCCCCTCACTCCAGGGCTTTCCCTCCCTCACAGATGATCCAGAGGCTGGTCTTCCCCCTCAGCCGCCTGAACTACTGCCCCTCCAACCACGCTGAGCTCTTCCCCCGGCTGGCGGGGGTGCTGGGGCGGAGAGCGTCCCCCTCTCTGCTGGCCACCCTCAACATCCTGCTGTCCCTCTGCCAGCTGCAGTTCTGCCCCCCACCTTCCCTCCTGCGCCAGGTCTTCTCTCCTGCCTTCCTTGCCAACGTCACAGGTATGTGCCAGGGAGGGAAGGGTGATGGGGGGCATTTTGAGAGTCCCCTCCCACCCACCTCTTCTCACTTACCCCTCTCACCCCACGCCTCCCAGGCAGCCCCTGTGGGCAGATAGCGCGGCGCTACCTCTCCCTTCTGGATGTGGCTGTGGCCCTGGAGGTACCAGGGTATGATGGGCCCCGCCTTGACCCCCAGTACCGCGTGCGGATGTTTGACGGGACCCTCACTGCAGACGAGGCCAACCGCAAGTACAGGTGGGAGAGCTGGAAGGGGGAGGAGTGAGAAAGAGGGGGCTGAGGGGGGCTCCTTCCCCGACACCCCATTTGTTCTGGCCCCCTCCCCCAAGGCCCCTTCCCTCCTCAAGCCCCTTCCCTGTTAGTAGTACATGAATCATAGAGTTGGGAGAGACCACAAGGGCCATCCAGTCCGACCCCATTCTGCCATGCAGGAACACACAATCAAATCATTCCTGACAGATGGCCATCCAGCCTCTTCTTAAAATCTTCCAAAGGAGGAGACTCCACCACACTCCCAGGCAAGGTATTCCAC
Organism: Gambelia wislizenii; assembly: GCA_030847615.1. NCBI lineage: Eukaryota > Metazoa > Chordata > Lepidosauria > Squamata > Crotaphytidae > Gambelia > Gambelia wislizenii. Next base: position 162,731,916 of record JAUMIR010000006.1, on the reverse strand, counting down.
TTCCACACAGCCCTTACTGTCAGGAAGTTCTTCCTAATGTTTAGGTGGAATCTCTTTTCCTGTAGTTTGAACCCACTGCTCCGTGTCCTAGTCTCTGGAGCAGCAGAAAACAAGCTTGCTCCATCCTCAGTATGACATCCTTTCAGATATTGAAACAAGGCCATCATGTCTCCTCTTCACCTTCTCTTCTCCAGACTAAACATCCCCAGCTCTCTAAGCCGCTCCTCATAGGGCATCATGGCTTCCAGACCTCCCACCATCCTGATTGCCCTTCTCTGGACACATTCCAGCTTCTCAATGTCCTTCCTGAATTGTGGTGCCCAGAACTGGACACAGGATTCCACGTAAGGTCTGACCAAAGCAGAATAGAGCGGCATTATTACTTCCCTTGGTCTAGACACTATACTCTTACTAATGCAGCCTAGAATTGCATTGGCTTTTTTAGCTGCTGCATCACACTGCTGACTCATGTTCAGCTTCTGGTCCATTAAAACTCCTAGATCCAGTTCACATGTAATGCCCTCAAGCCATGTGTCACCCATTCTATATCTGTGAATTTCATTTTTACTGCTCAAGTTTAGTATCCTGCATTTCTCCCTGTTGAAATTCATTTTGTTAATATTGGCCCAGTTTTCTAATCTGTTAAGGGAGTCATTTTGGATTCTGATCCTGTCCTCTGGGGTATTAGCTATCCCTCCTGATTTGGTGTCATCTGCAGACTCGATAAGCATGCCCTCTATTCCCTCATTGATAAAGTCATGGATAAAGATGTTGAATAGCACTGGGCCCGGGACAGAACCCTGTGGCACCCCACTAGTGGTCACTTCTCTCCAGGATGAAGAGGAGCCATTGGTGACTACTACCTTTTGGGTTCGGTTAGCCAACCAATTACAAATCCACCTAACAGTTGCATTGTCTAGCCTACAGGTTACTAACTTTTTTGCGAGAATATCATGTGGGGCTTTGTCAAAGGCCTTACTGAAATCAAGATACACTACATCCTCAGCTTTCCCTTCATCTACCAAGTTTGTAACTCTATCAAAAAAAGAGATAAGATTAGTCTAGCATGACTTGTTTTTGAGAAACTCATGTTGACTTTAAGTGATCGCGGCATTTCTTTCTAAGTGGTTACAGACTGTATAATAATCTGCTCTAGAATCTTTCCTGGTATTGATGTCAGGCTGACTGGGCGGCAGTTATTTGGGTCTCCCCCCCTTTTTTTTTTTTTTAAAGATGGGGACAACATTTGCACTCTTCCAGTCTGCTGGGACCTCTCCTGTTCTCCAGGAGAGTCTGGAGTCTAATCCTGAAAGATGGGAGGGTGGGGGGGTAGGAGGAGGAAGCGGGTGTGGGTGGGATATTGGCAAGGGGAGGTTGTGGGGGCCATGGAAGTTGGGGAGAGGAAGGGGGGAGATAGTTTTCCCTGTGGGGGGAGAAGTGTCATGTCCAGCAGCCCTTTCTTCCCCCAGGAGACCTGTGGAGCATAGGCTCAGGAATGTTATCTTGCGTGAGACGTTTGCTATGTTAAAATTTACCTTTAAACAATGTTAACTATTAATGTGGTTCTTCAGTACTACTTTTACAAATCTTGGAAGTTAAAAAGAGCCATTACCTTTCCTTTTTTCAAACTTGTTGATCACATCCTGTTATTTTTTGGTGAGTGGATTGTCAGGAAACAGCCTCTTGGAATGGTGCCTTAATCCTCTGAAACATTCAGGGTTTTGGCATATTTTTGGCCAATTGGGGTAATCCAGTTTATTGCTGGGGTTAGCAGTTCTCGCACTTTGGAACCTGTGCCCAAAATACATCTGTGGATTCTGCTGCTTGGGCAACTTCACAGGTTATCCCCCCTCCCCTGGACCCAGTGAAGACCCCCAGACTGGAAGGGCCATGCCTGAAGGAGCGGCTTAGGGAGCTGGTGGTGTTTAGCTTGGAGAAGAGAAGGCTAAGAAGGCACATGTGAGCCATCTTTAAATATCTGAAGGGATGTTTAAACAGAGGCTGGATGGCCACCTGTCAGGGATGCTTTGATCACGATTGTGGTCTCTTCCAACTCTACAATTCTATGATGCCACGGATCAGGAAAAGAGATTCCCTGTAAACATTAGGAAGAATTTCCTAAGAGCTGTTTGGCAATGGAATCCGCTGCTGCCTCAGAGTCCCCGACTTTTGAGGTTTTTAAAGAGAGGCTGGAGGGCCGTCTGTCGGGAGTGTTTGGCTTGCATGTTCCTGCATGGCAGATGGGAATTGGACTGGAGGGCCCCCGGGGGTCTCTTCCAACTCTAGGGTTCGAAGTGCCATGGAGGTGTTCCCTCCTCTTGCCTTTGAGGAGAGCAGCTTGGTGGCGGTGGGGGAGATAAGAACCGTAAGCAGGAGTGATGGGGTGGGGCTGTGTTTTGGGAGAGTGGTGGAAGTTCATTTTGTGACCTTCTGGAATTTTATTTAAAGCTCCTTCTAGAATTCCAAGAAGACCAGGCAACATGCAGGAAAGATTAAATGTTGAATAAAATATATTAGTTGGTAAACAGATGAAAAACCAGAAGATTCTCAGACGTTCTTGGGTTGTTCTCTGAGAATGCAGTATTCTCTTTCTTGGTGGGTCTGGTTTGCTGGCCTGCACGTAAGGGCACTGAGGACCACCAGGCCTCGCTGGGGGGACCCCCGCCTGCCTGCCAGCCAGCCAGCCATTGTGCTTGGACTGCTTGTGTACAGTATGAGGGAGGAGTGCCCTGCCAGGTCTTTGTCATGCTGACCCCCCCTTTCCTTCCCCCCCAGCTACAAAGGCCTGGTGGCAGCTGCTCTCCAGGAGCTGGTGGGCCAGAACTGCTACCGGCAGGACGATGTGGTGCCCCCGGGCTATGGCGTAGGTAAGGGGTCTACTGCCTGCAGTCCGGCCATGGGGGACAGGGCAGGGAGGGGGTCAGGGCAGTTTCTCCAGCTGGGGATGAGTCTTCTTGGGCAGAGCAAGGCGTGCCTCCAGGGCAGGGCAGAGAAAGGGGCCATGGGGGGCGGAGCGGGGGGGGTTCAGCTGGAAGCCCTTGGGAAATGTCTGCATGACCTGCTGTGTCTGGGGGCCATGGGGACCACGGGTAGGAATGAGGGTCCTTTGGGCAGCCAGCGCAGTCTGTTTAGAAACACGGGGGCCGGGATGAGTGCCTTATCAGTTTCCTTTGCCATCTTTTCATCCATTTAAGGAAGTGAGTTACGCAATTGTCCAGTCTTTAAATATTTATAGATACTCCAGTAACAATAATTTCCAAATAAAACTTTGAATTCATTAGAATATAATGCTTCATCAACATGTTAAGTTTACTTTATTGAATCTTTTTCCGTAGCGCAAGTCTTCCATTCCAACTATTTTTAGCTGCCAGGGAGAGTTTGGGGGGAAATGTTTATAGTCACGGTTTTTAAAACCTCTCTTCCTCTTGCACTAGTGTTATAGTACTATTATTCCACTTAACGTCCATGGCGACATTGTATGGAATCCTGGGATTTGCAGTTTAGGGAGAGGTGTTAGCATTCCCAGCCAGAGAGCTCTAAGGTCTCACTAAACTACAAACCCCAGAATTCCACAGGAGGCAGCCATTGCCATAGCGCTGGAACAGCATAGTGTAATAGGGCTCTTGAATGTCATGCTACTGCCGCCTTCCTTCTTACTTGTTGAGACCATCCTCTTGCTGCCCTGGGAGGTTGCAGCCATGTGGAGAAGAGGCTGTCTCTGAACGTGTGTCAGGCCTCCCACATCTTTCCACGTATTGGACTCTGCTCTTGGCATCGTAGACTTTCCCTGCTTGCTGTTGTTCGTCTCTTCTTGTGACCCCCCTTGTTCTCTCCCCCCACAGACTTCTTGCTCAGGGTCTCCTCTTCAGGCCACGTGCTTCCATTTGGGGGGCCTCCCCACGCTTCTGGGGCTGCTGCTCCCATTTGTGCTGCCACCGCAACTGCCACCGTCATTGGGAGTCCCACCTCAGAAGCACAGAATGCGGCAGCCCCCAGGCCAAAGCAGCTGGGGGGCCCGGCGGCAGAGGACATTCCTCCACCGGAAGGGAGCCCAGGGCCTTTGCGCCCCACAGGCACGCCTCACCTGAGCAGCCCCTCCAAGACAGAGGCCTCCCTGGGCAGCAGCAGCAGCAGCAGCCATAGCAGCTCTGGCAGCACGGCCTACCTCCGTTTCCCCACCTGGGGGGCTGCAGCTCAACAGGAGCCCCTGGAAGGGCAGGGCTGTTGCAGTTCAGGGGTCCTCACTGGGCCTCCCATCTCCCCCGACTTCTCCATTGGCGAGGGTACTGCGCAGGGTAGGCCGCAGAAGGCAGAGGAAATCCACAGGTATCCGTCCTGAGGGGCCAGTTTGCAGGTGCTTTGTCCAAAATTTGGCAGGGGGGTGCAAAAGGGGGACATTGCTGTGTCCTTACTGTGGCCACTTGTAGAGACCCCCTCCCAGCTCCTGCCCATTCCTTCCCCTTCTCCCCTGGCCAGTTGCCTCCCCCCTCACACACAAGGAGCTCCCATAGTGGCTCAGGCACCACGGATCCTTGTTTTCTGAGGAGGCAACGGACCTGCCTGCCTTTTCCAGGAGATGCAGGGCACACAGTCCCACAAAGCAAGGGAGCTTTTGGCGGGGGGGGGGATTGCGCCAGGCAATGGAGGGGGGGAGGGGGCACGGTCTTGTGGGGGCATCCCTGAGCCTACAGGAGAAGATGCCTGTCCTTGAGGGTGGCAGAGCTGAGCTCCCGAGCAAGTGTAGTGATGGGTTTCCTTCTCTTGTTGGCCTCCTGTTCTGACCCCTCGCTCTGCCTCTGTGTCATGATGGAGCCTCTGTGGTTAGTTGGTGGCTGCCTGAGACACCCCCCAGCCCCCCCAGCTGTTTCACAGGGAGTGGGGTCTGCTGTTTCGCCCGCTTTTCAAAAGCAGCATCAATGGGGGGGGGGGAAGCCCAGGATCACTTTAGCTTCCTGGAGGCAGCTTCTTCCGGTTGCTGCTCTGGCTGCCAAACTGAGGGTGCTGGGGACCCATGGGTGGTTGGGTGGGTGGCAGGCCAGCTCTGGGGGGGACGGGACCCTGCTGGGCTTACTGTAGGTCGCCAAATTGTAATGGGGGGACGGGGAGAGTCGTGGGAGCCTAGTGGCAGCTCTTCCCCCTCCCCCCCACAGGCTGGTGCTGACCGTCAACGACAAGTGGCATTACTGCCAGAACTCTGATGTCTTGGTGGGCTCCCGGGCCATGCGGAACCGGCACCTCTGCTTGCTGGGCTATCACCTCCTCCAGGTGAGGTGCCTTGTGCCTGGCTGCCCCCCCCATTCTAGGCCAGTGGGGGGTGGGGGGCAGGGAGCTTGGATCTTACGTTTGCCTCCCAGGAGGCTGTAAAAGTCCAGCAGGGTGATGGATTGGGGCCTCTCCCCCTCCTCCACAGGATGCCTTCTTAGTGGAGGGGCTTCCAGAAGGGCAAGGGGGGGAGTAAGTGGTCTCACTGGCTTTTGTTTGCCCCCCTAGCTGCCCTACTGGGAGCTGGAGAGACTGCATGGCCTTGAGGAAGCCCGGCAGTACCTGCGGCAGAAGCTGAAGGAGCTCCAGTTCTGAGCGAAAGGAACGGATGGGTGGACCAGAGTGGCCAGGGGGACCTTCCAGTTCGCAAAGGAAATGGGGACAGCTGTTCCATATGGACCCCTCCCTCCCTCGGCTGTGAGCACTGGAACCTCCTTGCAATAAAACAAGTTGCAAGCCCCAAAAGGCCTCTCCTCTTATGGCACTGCTTGCCCTCCTGCCTAGTGCCAGCTGCCAACAGCCAGGCCTCTGCCCCTGTTCCCAGCACCGCCCTGGATCGAGTCCTCCTCTGTTTCCTTGTGGGAGTTGCTGCTGTGTTCTCTTGCGAACCAGCCCCCCCCCCAACCCTCTTCCGTCTCCTCACCCCTGAAAGCGATCCTGGCAGGAGGGGAGGACACCCTGCACAGTGTGAAGTCAAAGGCTTTCACCGCCGGCATCCATAGATTTTCCTTGGGTTTTCCCTGGGCTGTGAGGCCGTGTTCTGGAAGAGTTTATTCCTGAGGTTTTGCCTGCATCTGTGGCTGGCATCTTCAGACAATGGTTGGGGAGGAGTGTGTGTGTAGTTTATATGCTGTGAACCCCTGTTGGGGAGGAGACGTCAATTTGTGTAATTGAGTGGTTAGTTTCTGGCTATAGAAATGCAAGGCTCCTTAGTGTCTATTTGGCTAACGATTGGTTGATGGGCCATTGTCTGCTGGAACTTCCTCTGTCCCTGGGTGGAATTCTTTTGTAAGTGTTGAGTTTTGATTCTATTGTATTTCAAAACTGGGAGCCAGATTTTGTTTACTTTGAGGGTGTCTTCTTTCCTGTTGAAGTTGTCCAGGTGTTTGTGGATTTCAATAGCTTCTCTGTGCATTCTGACATGATAGTTGTTGGCCTGGTCCTGAATTTCTGTTTTTAAATAACATTTTGTGTCCAGGTTGGTTTATCACATGTTCTGCTACTGCTGATTTTTCTGGCTGGCCCAGTCTGCAGTGTCTCTCATGTTCCTTGATTCGTGTTTGCACACTGCATTTAGTTGTCCCTATGTAAACTTGTCCACAGCTGCATGGTACGCGGTAAACTCCTGCAGTTGGGAGAGGGTCTCTTTTGTCCTTTGCTGAGCGTAGCATTTCTTGGATTTGCTTGGTTGGCCTGTAAAGGTTTTTCCAATTCACAATGGAAAAAGAGAAGGAAGGAACACTGCCATTCTTGGATGTCCTAGTCATCTGCAAACCAAACCAACGGTTAGGCCACAGGGTATACAGAAAACACACACACAGACAGGTACCTAAACAAGAACTATAATCACCCAGGACAAAAAAGAAGCACAATAAAAACATTGGTAGGCCACACAAAAAGGATCTGTGAACCCCACTACCTGGAGGACAAACTGCGGCACCTAAACTGGGCCCTACAGGCTAACGGTTACTCCAGATCAGACATCACATGAGCAGCCAGACCCAGAAAAAACCACAGGCATGAAGAAGAAAAACAGCCACCCAAAGGGACGGTATTTTTCACATACATCAAAAGAGTCACAGACAGAATAGGGAAAGTGATGAGGAAACACAACCTCCAAACAATCTGCAGACCAACCAAGAAAATCCAAGAAATGCTACGCTCAGTGAAGGACAAAAGAGACCCTCTCACAGCTGCAGCAGTTTACCACATACCACGCAGCTGTGGACAAGTGTACATAGGGACAACCAAATGCAGTGTGCAAACACAAATCAAGGAACATGAGAGACACTGCAGACTGGGCCAGCCAGAAAAATCAGCAGTAGTAGAACAGGTTCTAAACCAACCTGGACACAAAATGCTATTTAAAAACACAGAAATTCTGGACCAGGACAATGACTATCATGTCAGAATGCACAGAGACGCTATTGAAATCCACAAACACCTGGACAACTTAACAGGAAAGAAGAAACCCTAAAAGTAAACAATGTTCGGCTACCAGTTTTGAAAAACAATACAGTCCTCCCTCTACATTTGCGGCCTCCACACTCGCGGTTCCACACATTTGTGGTTTGCTGCGAGGGGAGGCGGGGGAAAGTGGCGACCGGGCCCCTGAAGGCCCGATTGCCACTTTCGGGGAGGCGGGCAGGCGGGGGAAAGTGGCGTCGGGACCTCTGAAGGCCCTGTCGCCACTTTCGGAAGGGCGAGGGGGGACTGTTATTATTTGCGAATTTTTCATATTCGCGGTGGTCTTCTGAACCTAACCCCTGCGAATGTGAAGGGGCAACTGTAGAACAAAACTCAACACTTACAAAGGAATTCCACCCAGGGACAGGGGATTCCCAGCAGATAATGGCCCATCAACCAACCATTAGCCGAACAGACACTAATCCTCCTTGCATATCTCCACCCAGAAACTACCCATTCAAATACACAAATTTACTATCCTCCCCAACAGGGGTTCACAGCATATAAACTCCACACACACCCCTACATAACCATTCTCTGAGGATGCCAGCCACCGATGCAGGTGAAACGTCAGAAAGAAACTCTTCCAGAACACGGCCTCACAGCCCGAAAAAAACCCCAAGGAAAAACAGCCCGCACAGATTGTAATAAAGCTATTTATTGACACTTTTAAATTAATCTCTTAAATAAGATTGTGCCATTACATAGAGCAACTGGCTGATTGTCTTCTTGGAAGAGGTGTGTATGTGTGCCCCCCCTTCAGGCGGGTGTGTGGCACAAGGGGGGAGGCGGAGCCGTCCTACCCACTGCTGATCAGTGTGGGCAAGATGCCCAGGCACGGCTCCTGTGGACGGAAGACGCATTGGCGGCAGAGCTGGGGGGACGTGGCTTGCTCCTCACGTGGCCTCCGCGGCCAGGCCCCCTGCGTGGGGGGTGTGCCTGAGGTTGCTTGGGAAGCCAGGCGGATGCACAGAAGGCACTGGGGTGGCGGTGGGAGGTGTAAGAGGAGGCGTGAGCCGTTGGGGTCCCATCCAGGCCATGGAGGAGCGTCTCCAGTCCTTCCCCTGCAGACTTTGGTCACACGCATCTGTGCCCCCCTCACACTGGCATAGGCATCTCATGGTATTCATCCACTCCTGTCCTGACGTCCAGGATGGGGTCAGCCTCGGATGCGTCCAGCTGAGGAAAGGGAGGGAGGGAGGGGGATGCTTAAGGGTGTGCGGAGCAGGTGGATAGGCGGCTCCCTCCTGAGACAGGGCGTGCCGCAGACAGATGGGGGAGGACGGACAGACAGCACTTACACACTTCAGCTCTCGCTCTGTGAAGATGCGGCTGAGGAGGCACAGGCGGAGCGGCACGGTGAGGATGAGGATGAAGGGGAAGGCCAGCGAGGCCACGGTGGACATGACAGCCCAGAGCGCGGCCAGACAGGTCAGCTGCAGCAGGGTGAAGAGGTGCATGCGCAGCGTCCGCACCTGGGGAGGCGGAAGAAGCCACGCCCTCAGCGCCAACGCCAGCGGGGGAACCGGACGGGCCAAGGCAGGCCTCTCGGGCACCCACTCCAGCCGCCCAGCGCCCAGCAAGTCCCCTCTATCACAACAGCTGCTATGGGAAACGCTGGGAATGAGAGTCCTTGGTGCCTGATCGCACCCTTGCTCTGTGCAACAGCGACTCCGACTCGCACAATGCCCAGCCCACGGCCAATCTGGCTGGGGATTCTGGGAGCAGAAGTGCAAAACATTTGGAGAGAGACAGCTGAGCTAGCCCAGCTGTCTTTGGCCTTCCGTGTGGCAGGTGGGCCAGTGCAGTTCCAGGGCCTGTAGGGCCACTCAAGAGGTGGGTGGCCAGTGGGATCGGGGGCTTTTGACACTGCTACGCCCTTCCCATGAGGAGACACTAAATCATCTGCAGGGGTGGCGAGGGAGGCTTCCTGCAGGGGAGGGACATAAGGAAGAGGAGGCCAAAATTGTTCATGGTGCAGAGAAAACAGGATGAGGCCGGAGTCTCGTTGCCATGAAACTCCCACTTCTGCAAGCAGTTCTCCGGACGCGACTGCGTAAGCAGGTTGCCAGTGCCCCCTTAGCGTGAAGGGGTCCCTACGTGCCCCTGTGGCGATGGGGGCTAGTTCAAGGGCAGCTTGGCCAAGGGCACCAACTGGCCTGGCCATTGCCCCCTTTCAGAGTTGGGAGAAGACCACGGGGGCGGCTGCCTGTGCCAAGGTTCCGTTTTCAGGAAATAGGTGCATCCGGCCCCCCGGCCCCTCTTCCTGTTCTGGAGCAGGGAGAGCAAATGAGGGGGGGGGATTTCTGGTTTGTTAGAAAGCAGAGCAGAAGCGCTTTGAGGGTGGGGGTTATAAAACCAGGGGCTCCTTGGCTGCTGCCTTCCTGCCCTCTTCACCCCGTTGCAGGGAAGGAGCATTCAGTCCGCCAGTGGTAGCGACCCAGTGGGTGAGCTGGGCCTTCCTCCCATGGCCCCATCTCCCTCCCACAGGTGGCAGACCCCCTTCCCAGGCCTCCTCCTGGAGGAGGCCACTGTCCTCTAGGCTTGGGCAGTGGGGGGAGCCTTCTTGAAGCCCACCCCCCTCTGGCAGGGCCAGTACGGTGGGCCAATTGATAGCCTCCCCCTCCTCCCGCCATGTGCCGTGTGTTGCTGGGCAGACTGGCCCAGGGCCTCGGCTGCTGTGGGGCCACCAGCACCCCCACCCTGTGTGGGCACTGACCTTCTTGACATAGGACTCATCCGGGTGGTGCTTGGGGGGCATCAGCAGCAGCTGGAGGCGCTCATAGAATTGGATCCCGTTCAGGGAGGTTACCCCCATGTAGAGGAAGATCCCAAAGAGCACTGCCAGGGGGATCTTGCGCAGGAGGTCCCCGATCACGATGGACAGGCCTGGGAAGGAGTGGGGGGGGGCTCAAGGGGCTGGCAGGCAAAGGCAGCCCAAGGACCCCCAACCAGTGCGGGCGGGGAGACACCCAGAGACGCCTTGGCGAGGCTGGTTGCCCATGCGCTGCGGCCTGGCTCCTCCCCAGCAACACCCAGAGGGCCCCCGCTTCTGACTGCTTTTTTGATGGGGGGGGAGGCTCACCGACAAGGACGGCCACCAGCAGCCCCGTGACCCGCTGCTCCTTCACCTCCTTGATCTTGGGCTTGTCCCCGGGGGCCACCGCCTTGCTCATGACGGTCAGGGCATTGGCGTGGGTGACCGAGCGCACGGTGGCCGCAGTCAGCCAGGGCAGCCCAAAGAGGGCGCACACGCCCCCCAGAGCCACGATGATCAGGAGGTCCAGGTGGAACCCGGAGCCCTTGTGCAGTTTCCGCTCCTTCTTACTGATGATCAGTCTGGGGAGGGGGAGAAGGGCATAGCATGGCCGCGCTGCAGCACCCTCCGCTCCCCCAGAGAAAGCCCCCTCCCCACCAAGGACCTGCACCCCCAGCCTGCCTGTAAGTTAATGGTGGTCCCAGCTGGAGGACCAGGGGGGGAACAGGCAAAGGGACCTCCCCCACAGGCACACAGGCACAGGCGTCTTGTTCGCTTGCCTGACTTACGTGGTGATTTGCGTCTCCATGAAGATGAGGATGAAGACCAGCATGGCCGGCAGTCCACAGCCCACCATCATCCAGATGGGGAAGGGGATGTCCTGGCCCAGCGGGTTGATCACCCAGCCCCGCTTCGTGGGGTCTGTGACGGAGAAGCCGTGGGGCACCGACAGTTTCTGCGCGAGGGGAAAGGAGGGCAGATGGGCAGCAGGAGTGAGGCGGGGAGGGGGGAGAGCGGCCTTTGCTTGCCCCATGAGCCACTGGGAGATCTCTGCCCAGCCCCAGCCAGAGGGCCCAATCCTGCTGGTGCCCTGCACTCTACTCACAGTCGTGAGGGGGGTGCGCCTCTTTTGGCTGGCAGACTTTCCAGCTGACCAGCAGGCCCAAGTGGATGGCAAAGCTGGCCCCAGCCAACCGCCCGCGGGCGCGGTTTCCCAACAGAGACACTTGCACGGCTGCCTGGTTTTGGATCCTGACCGGGCAGGACAACGCTCACCCGGCAACTCTCAGAGGGGCTTCAAGGTGGAGGAAGGTTTTGGAGCCTCAAAGGGCCCACAGCCCCAGAAAGGCAGCTGCCCACACTTACCTGGGTGTAGGTGTCCTGGATGCTGTAGTCCACCAGCACCATGATCAGGATGGCGATGGGCACCCCAAAGTCACCAATCACCCGCCGTACCTGCCCAGAAAGTTTTGCTCAGCCACAACCGCCTCCCGCCTCCATCCCCCAGCCGCGTACTCCAAAGGCCGCCTCTGGGCAAAAGGCCTCTCCTAGAATGGCCCTCAGACCCATTTCCAGACCGGATTTGTCTCCTGAACGCACGAGTGATGACAAAGAGCCTCTGAGCATGTGCAAAATGTCTTCCCTCTCCCCCTCCCACCCAGCCAGGGACCATCACTGCCAGCAAGGGTGTGTGGATTGCAGCTCCCCCCTCTGCCGCCACCGGCCCGGCCCCTCCCTGTTCTGGCTCACCTGGCCCGGGAAGAAGCGGCTGTTCTTGAACTTGCGCAGGAAGAAGGCGATGAAGAAAGTCCCCGCCATGAGCACCAATGAAAGCAGAGCGGTGTTGGGCTGGCCGGTCACTTCAGGCAAAGTGCGGTTGCTGCTCTTGTTCTCACGCTCCCCCGGGGCCTGGCTGGTGTCGTTGAGGGTCAGGCAGCTGTTGAGGGGGTGGTCCTGGAAGATCTGCCCAAGGGGAAGACGTTCACTCGCCCTCCTTTCCGGGAAGCCCCGCCAGGAGGTGGTGCGCCACCAGCCGCAGCGCCACCACGCCTTCCTGCCCCGCCCCCTAGTCACCTGGATCAACTTGTAGAAGGTTTCGTAGATGAAGATGAGGGAGATGAGGAAGGCAAAGATCTCCTGGGTGAAGCGGGTGACGTAACGCACCAGGAAGCTGCCCTCAAAGGCCACCATGAAGACGACGATGACGATCAGCCAGAACCCGATCCAGACGCGGCCCACCAAGTAGTCCAGGTCATAGGACGTACAGAACTGGGTGCACAGAAGAGGAGGAGGAGGAGGAGGAGGAGGAAGAACATGGGAGGAAGTGCAGAGAGCGAGGAGGGCCGGCTCTCAGGGCCAGGGTGCCCACAGGTCACTCCTCTGCTCAGCACAAGGCCTCCAGCGGCCCGAGAGGAGGCCAAGCCTCTGGCTATGCACCCGCTGGTCAGCCCAACTTCCCAGCCAGGGACACCCCTCCCTTCCTCAGCCCCGCGGGCAAGGAGCCTCCACCCCCACAACCCGTTGGCGCTTCTGCCAATTAACGAGCTTCCTGATGCCCAGTGAGAGGAACAGAGAGGCTCCTGGCTCTTGGCAGCCACCTCGGTTATTCTGTGCAGAAATGCATGGGGCTTTTCCACCAGAAAATCTACATTTTTGTCCAGAAAATGAGTATCCTGCGCAGGAAACAGTATATTTTCCACATAAAACAAAATTTCTGCACAAAAGGTCTGGGCTTCATGCAGAAAACCTGTGTGTTTTTTTGTGCAAAATACTATTTTCTGGCAGACTATAAGATGCAAATAACTTCTGAGAGAGAGAGAACTGAGCAGAAATCTTTCCTTTTTCTGACCTCAAAGGCCAGAGGGGAAAGCTATGGACACTTCCCTTCCTTGCGTGTGCAGATGAAAAACATGGAGATTCACAGAGAGAAGAGAGACCCCAACTCACCATGTAGAAAGCCTCCTCGAAAACCAGTAGGGGCCCCGAGAAGCCAATGATGAGGAGGGGCTGGGCGCCCAGCAGGCAGAAGATGATGCCTTGCACGGAGGTGGAGACGATCAATTCTGAGACCCCAATCAGCCCCTGCGTCTTCTCGCCTGGAGGCCGCGGCCAAGGGAGAAACGCAGGGTTTGGCCGAGGAGATGGCTTGGCCCCCCAGCTTGGATCCCATCTTGACCCTCGGGGCGCCCCTCCCTCCGCTCCACCCGCCTCGCCAGCGCACTCACCCAGCAGCCCCCCAAAGGTGATGGCGGGGGACAGAGCTGCGAAGTAGATGAAGATGATGGCGGCCAGGCACTGGGGGTCCAGTGCATCCCGGAAGTCGCTCAAGTACTTGGGGTAGCGTTGCTGGATGTCCCGGATCAGCCCTCCGAAGGGGCGGCCTGTTCGGCGAAGCGGGTCTGGCTCCTCGCTCGGCACCAGTGACAGCTTCAGCAGTGCTGCCCAGGGGACACAGAGATGTGAGGGGGGACCAGTGGGCAGCACTCCCCCAGGGGCACCACATCCCAGCCAGAGGCAGGCTGGCCAGCTCCCCCTGGGGTATCCGGTCCTGTTGTTCCCCCAAATGGATCCCTGTGGGCTTTGTGACAGGATCCGACACAGCAGCCGTAGACGGAGGCTGCTGAAGGATGGGGAATGCACTTCTGGGACCGACCCAAGCAAGTGGGAGGACGGGCTCTACAGCGGCCGCCTGCCTTCTCCCCCCTGAGCCAAAGCCCCCCTCGCATCTTGGGAAGCCCCCCCACCAATAAATGGGCTGTGGGGGTCTGTGGGGCAGAGGCTGCCCGGTGCTACAACCCACCCGTCCCCACACCAGCCCTGTTGGGGATCAAATGCCACGCGCGTGGGCTGACCGCACCCCCTCCAAGCGGGGGCCAGATGGGGCCTCTGGGCAAATCCCCCCGTGGCTGGAGCCCCTCTCTTGGGAGGCCAGGGTGGCCCCAGCGCCCGCACATGCGCTCCTCCTGCCGGCCAGAGAAAACTTTCCTCTCCCAGCAGAGGTTTAGCCACTGACTGCGAGCGCTTTCAGATGTGTTCTGTTTTGCTGACCTTTTGTCTTAGCAAGGGGTTTGTTTTAAATGGTTTCCATTCTGCAGATAGTTCTACTGTGTTTTAATAAGAAGATCTTTCTCCTTTTTTTTTTTTAACTTATGCCTCTCCATTTGCTTTTGTCAATTTTAATTCTTGTGAGGCACTTTCAGTCCTGGTTTTGGGGAAAAGGCGGGATACAAGGGGACCAATCATAATAAGTGTGAGAACAGTGTCAAGAAAAGCCGTGCTGCTGCCGCCGCTGCCGTTGTTGCTCACGAGTAGGCCGCAGCAACGCCAGAGTAACAGGAGGGGCCAGAGGCAGGGTGGGGGCCCCATGCGAACCCACTGCAGGGTGCTGGCAGGGGACCAGGGGTCACCTTGGCAGGTCAGAGTGGGCAGGAACCCCTCCACACCAGGACAGAGGGAGAAGGCGGAGTGAGCCATACCTTTCTCCTCGGGCGACTTGGGCTCGGCCACCGGTCCCAGAAGCAGCCGCCGCTCTTGCTCCTCCCTCCGCCGCAGCATCTCGCGCTGGAAATTGGCCACGCTCCGCAGGAGCTCCTCGCCTTGCACCTCAGAGGGCGGCAGGACCACGCTGCAGTCCAGGAACTCGTTGATGGCGTAAAGCAGGTCATGCCGGTCATCGGCCAGGTAGGCCGCCTCGTGGAATTGCTGAGGGCAGATGGGGGGGTGGACTCAGAGGGAGCCCTGATCCCAGGCAGCGGCTGCATTTGGGGGCTTGGGGGAGCAGAGCCTGCTGGGAGGCACGGCGGGCTTTGGCCTACCTTGTCGGACATGAGGGTGGAGATGGAGCGCCCAATCTCGTGGTAGTCCATGTTGGCGTTCCGGGGCCCCAGCAGCACAAAGAGAAACCGGACTGGGATGGGCACCTCCAGCACCGCATCCAGCTGGGCGGCCTCCTGCAGCCGCACGAAGGCCATGGTGGGCTGGTCCAGGAACTCCACTGACCCTGTGGGTGGGCGGGCAGGTGGAGGGGGCACACGTGAGCCCACCTGGACGGAACACATGCCGCTGCGCCCACGCCACCCCTCCGCAGCCCCAATCAGGGGTCAGTGGGGCTCCTTCCTTACCCACAAGCACCACAGTGGCCTCCGCGTTGTCCGGGATCTTCTCCAGCAGCTTCAGCTCGTGCCTGGACTTGGAGCGGGTGATGCTGCTCAAGACGGGGGAGAGCATCTCCTTCTAGGGAGGGCGCAAGGGGAGGATGGCGAGGGGTCAGCTGTGGACGGTGGTCCTTCCATCCCTGCACCCTCCCCACACCCACTGGCCATAGTGACACACTTCCCCACCCACCTCCACAGTTCTGGCAGAGGAAATGCTGGGGCAATGTCTATGCCAGGAAGGCAGCACAGAAAGAGATGGATTAAAATGCACTGTGGCAGCATTTGGAAAGCCCTCCCCTCTCCCTCTCCCTTTCTCCCCCCCCCCCCGCTGGCAGGCAAAACCCTTCCCATTCAGACCACCTTTTTGCTTTGGACTGGTTCTGGCTGAAGGGGCTTTGAATGGCAGAGGGGGATGTACTACTATTGTTACAGTTATGCTTAACTGGTGGCACAGTGGTTAAATGCCAGTCCTGCAAGCCACAACGTCGCAAGTTCGATTCCAGCCAGCTCCAAGGTTGACTCAGCCTTCCATCCTTTCGTAGGTCGGTAAATTGAGTACCCAGCTTGTGGGGGGCAATTAGCTAACACACATTGGAAACTGCTTAATGCAGTGTAGATGTGTAAATAGCTATTGCTTAAAAAAACAATTTGTAAGCCGTTCTGATAGCCTTGTGGCTGAAGAGCGGGGTATAAATAAATAAATAAATAAATAATCCTTTTAAAACGGTTTAAAATTTGTGCTCTTTTTAATGCCATTTTATAAACTGTTTTTACTACAATGATGGATTTTTATTTTGTTTTCATCTGTGCAAACAGCTGCTTTGGGTCCCTTATTGGGAGCAAATCAGAATACAAACTACCTAACAGTTTTGGTCACCTTGTTGGATGACCTATGCAGGGAACTGGACAGGCAGAGTGTGTCCCTGTTGGTTCTGCTGGACGTCTCAGCGGCTTTCGATGCCATTGACCATGGTATCCTTCTGAGTCGCCTCTCTGGGGTGGGGCTTAGAGGAGGCCCTGCTCTACATTGGCTCCGCTCTTTCCTGGAGGGGCTCTCAGAGAGGGTGTTGCTGGGGGACTCCTCTTTGAATCCTTGGCCATGGGCTTGTTGCGTCCCTCAGGGGGTCAGTCTTGTCCCCTGTGCTATTTGGCATCTACATGAAGCCGCTGGGAGAGGTTGTGTGGAGTTTTGGAGTCAGGTGTCACCAGTATGCTGATGATACCCATCTCTATTACCCCTTTCCACACAATTCCAAGGAAGCTGTTCACGTGCTAAACCGGTGCCTGGTAGCTGTAAATGGACTAGATGGGGGTGAATAAATTGAAGCCTAATCCAGAAAAGACAGAGGTGCTCCTGGCCAGTTGAAAGAAAGGTCTGGGAATAGGGATTCAGCCTGTGTTAGATGGGGTTACACTTCCCCTGAAAAGACAGCTTCGCAGTTTGGGGTACTCCTGAGCTCTGAGCCTGGAGGCCCCGGTGTCAGCAGTGACCAGGAGTGCTTTTGCAAAGCGAGTGCGCCAACTGCGCCCGTTCCTGGACAAGCCGGATCTGGCCACAGTGGTACATGCCTTGGTTACATCCCGTTTGGATGACTGTAATGCGCGCTACCTGGGACTGCCTTTGAAAAGTGCTCAGAAACTTCAGTTGGCCCAAAGAGCTGCATCCAGGTTGTTAACTGGGGCTGGTTTCTGGGAGCACACAACAGCTCCATTGGCCGCTGGCCCATTTCTGGGCACAACTGGAAGCACTGGTTTTGACCTATAAGACCCTACACAACTTGGGCCCAGGTTATTTGAAGGACTGTGCCCATCTCCCTTTGCGTGCCCATCCGAGCTCTAAGCTCATCTGGAGAGGCCCGTCTCTGCACCCCACCACCCTCTCAGGCTCGTTTGGTGGGGATGAGGGCCTTTTTGGTGGCTGCTTTGGAACCCCCTCCCCAGGGAAGTCAGGACGGCCCCATCCTCGCTCTCCTTCCGGCGGCAGCTTAAGACATTTTTACACTGCCAGGTTTTTATGAACTAACAAGGGCTTATGAGGCTGTGTGGTGTGGTTTTTTAAAAAAAATTAAGGGTCTTTTTAAGGCATTTTAATATTTTTTCTGTTTAATGCTTTTAACCTATAAATTATTTAATTCTTTTTAAAATTTTGTGTTTATAATGTAATTTTTACTTTGTACTGTTTTTAGCTTGTATTGTTTTTATAATGATGTTAGCTTCCTTGAGTCTCATTGCTGGGAGAAAGACAGGATAGAAATGAATAAAATAATAATGACAAGAAATAAGCAACACGCAATGAGGAAAGCAGTGTGGCTGAGGCAGGAAGGGACCTATGGCCCTCGCAGCTCCCTCCCTCCTTGGCCGGTCAGTTGGGGGGCCCAGCCCCCCTCCCCAGCTCTCCTGCACACTCCCCATCAGGCGCTGCTTTCTGGGGGCTGGGAGGGGCCGCATCTTCCTCTCCCACTGCACTGCTGCTGCTGTGGTTGTGTGTGTGAACATGTGTGCTTGCACCAATGGCCCCAGGCACCTGGCAGCCTGTGAGTTGGGGGGTCTTACCTCCTTCTCAACGTCCACCCGGGACTCATGCTCCACGGGCCCCCCGATGAGTGGATCGGTCACCATTGGCTCAGCAGTCTCTCCAATGTGGTTGGCACTGTGGTGGTGGCCCAGCAGGGAGCCCAGCGAGCCGGCAGAGATGTTGCGCGGGAAGGAGAAGTCCTTCTCGTCTGAGGGGTGGCTGCAAGAGAAGGCAAGCCTGGGCTCCGCTGGCATCCCCCAGACCCCTTGGCTCTGTCCTGGGAAGGGGGGCTTTCCTCTCCCGTCCCTGGCTGTGGCAGAGCTGGCGGGACGGGGATCTTGCCACTCCGTGAGGGAACGCCCCCGTGTGATGCCGGTTCCTGGACCGGCACCTTCTCTGCCCTCCCTCTCCCCGCCCCATTCTTTGGGTTATAGGGGGTCTCACAGGTCCCTGTGATCAGCCCCAGCTTGGCTCACCTGTGCTTGAGCAAGAGCGCCCGCAGCACATTGGCTCGGTCCTCGGCGCGGATCTGGTCCGAAATGATCATCTGTTCCACCACCTGGTGCGCCACTCCAGGCAGCGTCTTCTGGTCCAGGTCAAGAAGGACAGCACCTGGGGGGGGGGTGCAAGATGGCCACTGTCCCCCCTCTCTAGAGAGCGTGACACACGCATGCACGTGGACACACTCTCCTCTGCTCTCCAAGGGGGTCTGGCATGGCAGAGAGTTGGACGAGATGGCCCTTATGGTTCCTTTCAACTCGAAGAGGCACATTTAATTCAAAAAAACCCCAAAGCTGTGGGGTGGCCCCCAGGTGAGGGGGGGTTGATCCTGGGCGCCTCTGCTTGGCTGGACTGAGAGATGGAAGAAGCAAATGGCCCCCCGAAGTTCCTACCCATTTTGTCCACCCCTGATGGTCCGCTCATCTCCAGCGCAGCCCCCTCCTCTTGCAAACTCTGCACGGGGCTTCTGGGGGTGCTGGCTGGCTGCCTTTGTCAGCCCCCAAATTCTCAGCTGGAGGCTTGGCATATTTTGCCCCAAGGACAAAGTGCGTCCCCCAGAAGTGGCCCACCCCCTTTCCCCTCCCCAAGAGAAGAACATCAAAATGCCTGTTAAGCTCCTTCTGCCTTGGGGGAGGTAGGCTGCTGAGTGCTCTCCTTCCTCTCTCTCACACGCTCCCCTGCAAAGGCGACTGGGTTTCCAGCTACTGCCAAGGACCCGATTGAAAAGCCCCCACCATCACCACGGTCAAGGGGCTGGGGGACCCAGACAGACGGACAGACAGCCACCAGTGAATCTGGCCTCTTCCTTCAGCTGCCTTCTCACTCTGGCCACCAAGCCATCCACACGCAATCCACAAGACCCCCTCCTTGCATGTTTCCCCCATGAAACCCCAGCCTCACTTCTCTTCGGGGGCCTCCTCACCTGCTATGGAGAACCCAACCAAAAGGGAACTCGGTGTCTTGCATTCTGGTAATATGCACAGTCATGGAAAGCTGCCTCCCCCGCCCCTCGGGTCATTTTTAGTGGCCCCCTGAGCCCCACAGAGAGACAGAGAGGGGGAGGGTGACACCCCCACAGCACATCCACACTGCCTGTTTGGTGCCCCTCCATGCAGCATGTGATAGGAATGTGCTGAAACCGTTCTCTGCGAAAGCTGCCACCTCTTCCTCCTCCTCCTCCTTGCCAGCCCCACTGCACCCAAAGGTGCTCGTAGAACAACAGATCCAACCCTCCCTTGCGCCGTGTGATGGGTATCTCCTCAGGAGGAAGAGGGCTGCAGCCCCGAAACCGAGGCAAGCCAAGGCCCCTCCCCATGGCACTCCAGCAGGGTGGGGGTGGGAGGGCTCCCCTGGAGCTCCAGTGGGGTGATGGGTGGGGGGTTCCTTTCAGATGCTATGGGGAGGAGGCAGGGAGGGAGAGATCTCAGAAAAACCCTTGTGGAGATTTCCCAGAGCCACGAGGACTCCTCCTTTCAAGGTCCTCCCGCCACGTTTTGGCACATTGGAGGGCAAAACCTCCCCAAATACCAAACCCCCAGCCCAGTGCATGGCCTACCGTGGGAGAGGGTCCTGCGCAGCTCCAGCAGGCTGCGGAAGGAGAGGGAGGCCACGTGGGGCTTGCCCCAGCGGTCCGTCTCCTCCTCCACGTCCTCCTCAAACTTGATCCACCGGGCCGTCTCCTTCCACTGCATCTCCTGGTTCTTGTCCACGATCAGCTCGTTCAGCTCCACGAACACCTGCGCCGGGGAGGGCGGATCAGGGCCGGGGCAGTGCGGAGGGGCGTTTCGGCCCCCTAGGGAGAGGCCTGGAGTCTGCCTAAGCATGGGCAGGTCCTCCAGGTCAGCCTCGGCTGGGATGGGCAGAAGGCGGGCGCCCCAGACTCTTTTCGGGGTCCTCCTCCTCCTCACTGAGGCCCCCCAGAAGGACAACTGGCCTTCTCAGCAGAATGCAGACCACTCCCCCCCCACACACACACTTTCACAACTGAACCTTTTTAAAAAGACATTTGTTTTTCAAAAACAGAATTGGACTTGGCCCACTTAAAGATTTCCTGGTTTTGTGTATGTGTATTGGGGGGTGGGGTGGCGGAAGGGGCCATTTTCCACAGTCTTTGTGGCCCCCAGGAGGCCTCAGGGACAGAAAACTTCACCCCAGACCTGCTGCCATCTCCAACCCCAAACTGGCCTCCCAGGGACAGTCCCAAGGACGAGCCCCACATTGGGAAGAAGGGCAAGGGGCCGCTCCCACCCCAGCCTCGCCCTCAGGGGTCTTCCACACACCTGACCCTCCTTAGAGGGAAACCCCCCTTTCCTGTGAGCCACGCATGGCAATCATCTCCCTTTGGGTCAATGGATCTCCCTTTGGGACAATGAACAAGCCCCCACTGTTTGGGGAAGGGGCACACAACCCGCCCCCTTGTAGCAATGCCCCTCCCCGGAATGGGCGCGTGGCCTCTGAGAGCCATGTGTTTTCTGGGCATCCAGGTGCGCATGGTCATGCGCTCCTTCGCATGGGAGTAAGCAGTGAAGAGGGATCCCAATGGGACCAGCCTCCCTCCTCAGGTGTAGGGGCTCCACGCACACACCAAAAACTCTTTCAGAGGAGGGCTGCCAGGCACAAGAAGGGCAGGGGTGGGCCAGGCATAGGCAGCCCCCTCCTCTGCACATTTGTTTGATGTGCTGAAGTGTCGTGTGTGCCTTCCCACGGGACACTGGCACTCCTTCCATGCCCCCCCGAATCCCACCCACCCTTTCCACAGTGGGAGAAAACTCAGTTTATGGGGTTGTGAGGAGGAACAATTCAACCCCTTCCACCAGAAAATCAATTACTCAGCAACTCCCCACCCCCGCAAGAGGGAGGCCTGGAAGGAGAGAGCCTTTGGTGGCCGTGACAGTGATCCCCACCTTGGCACCCTGGTGAGTGGCACCCCCACTTCACAGGGTCACAGGAAAGGACCCCTCCACCCACCAGGGCCCGCCTCTGCCACCGGAAGCTGCCCCACACCAGGAGGGTCCGGCTGGCATCAGGAGGGGAGCCTGCCTGAAGGACTTGGGCAGAGGACCCCCCCACGCCCCCCCAGTGCAACCAGCACATCGGACATATCCCCCCTGCGTGCCCCAAGCCCCCCCCCATGTTGCCCTCCCCCCCACCAACACTGCTGCTCACCTCGTGGGGTTTGCGGTCCATTTTGCGCTGCCGGGTGCTGGACTCCCTGCGGTCTTTGCCAATGTGGACCACCTGCCCCTTGGCGCTCTTCCGGACCAGGTGCCTCCTCACCCCGGGCACATCCTCGAACCTGTGACCTGCGGCAAGAAAGGCAGGGGGGCTGAGCGGGAGGGGGGCTGATCCCAGGGGGCATCTTGTCCTAACAGGCCTTTGGGGTCTTTCTTCTCGGCTCCTCAGCCTGGATGTTAAGGGGAGGGGGGACCTTTCCAGATCCAACACTGTACATCTGGCCTCCCTCCCCTCTCTGCACATTTCGTAACCAGCAGCAAAGGACACAGACCCAAACCCTACAGCCCAGGACAGAAGCAACCCAGCTCTGCTGATAGCCTCCCCCCCCCCTGTTCCTAGAGCAGGACCCAGTGCCCAGGGCAGCCATGGGCGAGTGAGGCAGTCAGCTGCAGCCCTACCAAGAGAGCCCCCCCAACAGACTGGGAGTGAGGACAGAGGTGCCGGAGCCCTTTTGGGGGAGGCAGCCTAGGTGGTGGGAGGGCAGGGAAGCAGAGCCCCCCCCCCGTTCCTTAAAGGCAGCTCAGTTTTTCAGAGGGGGAGTGGCTGGGGCCATGGGCCCTGAACCCAGGTTCAAGCTTTCAGCTACCAGGTACTATGCATCCCTGGGGCCAGGAAACACTCCCCACGGAGATGATAAACCTTTCCAGTCCCAATGCAGCCAGTTTTGCAAAAGGCACATTCCTGCAAAACGACCCTCCCCCAACCATGCAAAGATGCCAATAAAGAGCCAGCCACCCTCTGTGCCTGCAAAAAAGCAGGTCTGGCTCAGTCCAAATCAAGTTCCCTTCCATGCAGAAGAGGGAGGGTCCTCCTATGAGGTGCCACAGAGCTGGTCTGGCACTGCAGGGGCACCCAAGCACGCCAGGCAACAGTGGGCGAAAGAAGGAAGGGAAGGAGGCGGCGTGCCTCAACGTAGGCTGTGGGTCACCCTGCTACCTGGAGACATTTTTAAAAATGTAAGTGCTATTGCTAACAATTTGTAAGCCGCTCTGAGAGCCTTGGTGGCTGAAGAGTGGGGTATAAATACTCTGAATAATTAATAAAAAGTCACGTCTTTGTTCAGGAAAATGGCTTGCGGCACGATTTAAAGTTTCACACACACAGAGCCCTGGGAGCCTCAGCATCGCTAAAGCGGACTGTGGCCAGAGCCCAGGGGCCCTGGGGGGGGGGCAGACACAAATCCACAAGGGCCATAGCTGGCCATTCCCCACCCTGCCCCTCAGCTCCCAGATCTACGGCTGCCACAGAGGTCTACCAGCAGAGGCTCAGGCGGGTGTGTGTCTGTCTGTGTGTGTGTGTGTGTGTGAGAGAGAGAGAGAGAGAGAGAGAAAGCTGTGCACATGCGCTGTGTCCCATTTCACATCCTGCACATGTGCTTGGGCCAATGGTGTGGGAGGGGGACAGGGGGGACTCTGGAGATGGCCTGTGTGGGGAAAGGGTGCTGGAATTATGTGGCCCTTTTTATTATGTGGCTCTTGTACGTTTGCTCCAGCCACCTGGGGAAGCATGAAGCGAGCATGTGCGCATATGCGCATATTTTCTCGCTCGCTCCCCTCCACAAAAAAGCTCTGGCCATTGTAGTTCCCCTTCATCAGGCTCCAAGGTGCCCCCAAAGGTCTACCTGCCGTGAAAAATGGTGGGCAGCTCCCATGATCCTTCTGTCCTAGTCTGCGGAGGGCTTTAAAATCGGCAGTGCGACCATCCTTGCAACTAAGGCCATCACCTCTGCCGCAGTGCCCGCTCTTTAGGGATGTGAGGACGGAGGAAGCCCCGCCTGGCCTCAGGCAGCCCCCCCAGGAGGGGGCAGGCACCCCAGCCCCCCCAAGCCAGCTCTCACCCCTCTCCCCATCACTCACTCTTCATGTAGTCCAGGTCGGCAGAGGCCAAAGTCTGGGCCTCCGACTCGTCCGTGGGCACCTTCAGGTACCGGGCCTGGTCGATGCCCGTCTGGCTGCCAATCCGCCGGCGCTCATTGAGGTTGTAGCTGCGGTGCCCGAGCTGTGACTTGGAGAGCGAGCGGCCCGGAGAGCCCCCCTCGGCTGTGCCGGCCCCCTCGGGCCCGCCCGAATCTTCAGCATCTGAGCTGTGAGAAAGGCCATCATGCACGCGCACGCCCTCATTCACCCAGCGCACTGGCCCACACCACAGGCAGTGACCCTGCTGTGCGCCACCCGTTCCCTTTCCACAGAAAAACCTTCAGGAGAGCCTGGGGACCCTGCCCACCAAATGTAGGTAGAAAAGGCCCCAGGGGGAGGGGAGGCACCTCCACTCCACCCCCCACCCTGCCTCCCAGCCCAACTGCCCACACACCGGCCCCCTGGGCAGGGGACCCTGGAAGGCAACGGGGCCCAAATGAGCCCCCCCCCCCACACCTCTTGCAGGAGTGGCTGCATGGCAGCTCAATAAATGCAAAAACAGCCCACAAATTAAACTCCGGGCAACGGAAGAGCCAGATCCCAGGTGGTGATAAATGGCTGGTTTGTGAGGGAGGAAGGCAAGGAAGCAAGGGCAGCTTTTCCCCCTCCTCCAGCATGGGCCCCTACCGAGCCAGGAAGACCCTGGAGCAGAGGCACCCACAGGACCCCCCCCCCCGATAATCCGGCCCCAGGGCCCTCCCCACCCCCACATGTTGTGGAAATCCGAGGCCACAAATATGGCCCGAAGGAGACACTCCATTCTGCAGCTGAAAGACCCTCCCTGGCTCCCAAATCCCCCCCCTCAAAAAAACTCTGCCTGGATCGGTCTGTGGTGAGCCTCCCCCCCACTTGCTTAAGGACCCCCCCCATTTTCTGTCAACTTGCAAAATGGAAATGACAGGACACCTGGCCTGGAGGTCGCCGTGCCTCCCCGCCCCCCAAGCCCCCCTCACCTGCTTGCGCGGGCCCCCCTGGCAGCGGCAGCGGGGGGCTCTCCCGAGTCAGAGGGGGAGCTAATCAGCAGCGTGGGGGTGGCGGAGCCCCCCTCCGCCTGCCGGTCCACAGCCTCATCCTCCTGCAGGAAGAACTGGGGGGGGGGAGGAAGGGGGTCAGACCCTGGACGGACGAGGGGAGAGGGTGCCCCCCCTTGGCAGCTTGCCCCCCACCCCAACCCTGCCCTGGCCCTACCTGCACTCCCTCCTGGGAGACGCTGTGGGGAAGACCCTGCGGGGCCTGCTCCGCCTCCTCGGCAGTGTCCCCGGCCTCCTCGTCCCCATCCTCCTCGTCCCCCTCGGCTTCCTCCTCGATGGTGGGCGTCTCCCCGGGGATGGAGGCCCTTCGGGGCCGCGGCGCCTTCTTCTTGCCCGCCTTCTTCCGCCGGGCCTCCGAGGGGAGGTGGCTGGAGAGCGGGTGGTGGATGTGGTGGGAGGACTGGCGGTGGTCTGTGGGGGGGGGGAAGCATGGAGGCCTCAGGGGGCAGGTGGGCAGGGAGGGGGTCCCCCCCACCCTCCACCAGGCCCAAGGAGCAGCCCCCGCCAACAGGTCTCTGGCCAGCCAGCCCATCCCTCCCTCACCCGCCCCAGGCAGATAGAAAGCACAGGGGAAGATGGGGGGCAGCTGAAGTGACCGGTGGCCGGACTGGACCAGGACTCAGCAGATCATGGCAGGAAGAGGAACTCCATCATCGCCCCCCCTGCACTGCACCCAAAGTGTCCCCCTGAGAGCCTCTAAAAGGGGGAGACACCATGGACACCCCCCATGTAGGACTGGAGGGGATTCCCTGGCCTCCCCTCCCCCCATCTGCACCCCCTCTGCCAGCCCCCCCCCTTCTGAGTCCACTTCTGCGGGGGGGGCGGAGGGAGGGAGCCCCTGGGGGTGATGGAGGCCTGGACTGACAACCCCTCCCCATGGCAACACTCTCAGTATCCCGGCAAGCCCCTCAGCACCCCACCTACACTCAAAGTCCTCCTCGCTGTAGCTCCGCCCTGCCTCCTCCACGTTGCGCGGGTGCGAATCCTGCAGGATCTCCTCAAAGCGCTCCACCCGCAAGGCCTTGCTCAGGTCTTTCTCCTCCTCTTGTGCCCCAAAGGTGGGCGATGAGGGGCCTGGCCCCTCCTCCTCCGGCTGCCAAGGAAGCACATGGGGTGGGGCAGAGGGAGAAGGTGAGGGGGGACAAGCAGGAACCCCCCCATGACCACCGCCCCCAGCCACTCTGTGGCGCCCCCGCCTCACTGGGCCCAGGATGAAGGGTGTGTGCATGCAGAGGCACTCGTCCACTCCAGCGCACTGCTGTCCGAGGGGCGTTTCGATGGGCTGGGGGGGTCACCAATGGAGCCTCATTGAGACACCTGACAATCTACAGTGGTGAGAAATAGGGGTGGGGGCATAGGCTGAGAAGACCCCCTCCCACGGTGCCTCCCCAGCCAGCTTGGCCCACCGGAGTGCAGAATGCCCCCTCCCCCCCACCTGGCAAAGAGGGGGAGAAGCAAACCTGCTAGGATGGAGGGGATGGGATTGGGGTGCCCCAGGGGCAGGGGGGCTCCCTACCTGCGCCATGCCAGGGATCCACTGCCCCCCCTTGGCCTCCCTGTGCCCTGCTGTCGCTGCTGCCTTCTGCACCGCGCCTAGCCTTTATTCTGCTCCGTCCAGAGCCGGGAAGGTCACGGCGGCGGCGGCTGCAGGAGGGAGGCGGCGAGGCAGCAAGGCAGCGGGCGGCAGTGGCAGGCAGCTCCATCTCCTCCACCGCCACCGCGCCACTCCAAATATTGACAGGCGGAGGCTCCCCCCTGGGCCGGCACCGGGCCTGATTAGGAGGGGGCTGGGGGGGGCTGGGGCTGGAGGTGGCGCAGGGCCAGGACACCTCCCCCTCCCCTCCGGAAAGGAAGCAGGGAGGGGGCAAGATCTTCCTCACAGTCCCAGAAAGGTTGAGGGAGGGGCTGCAATCTGCCCCCTTTCTGGTCCCAACTCTGTTCTGGCTACCCAGGCGTGCCAGGCCAGGCAGCACCAAAAGGGATGCCAGCCAGCATCAAGGGCACCCAAGCAAGGAGACGGGCATGGTCCGAGGACCCCCACCCTAGCCCGTTTTGTGGGGGGGGGGTCAAGCCATACCTCCCCTGCTTAGGCAGCTGCCTTCCAACACCTCCCCACCAACATTTGAGGATGGACAGATTGCCCAACACTTCTCAAAAACTGCACAAAAGGACAGCAAAGCAACCCCCCAATAAGTATCTGCTCCCCCAGCCCCCCAGCCCCAGACACAAAGCGATCTCAAAGAGCAGCAAAGCCAGAGCTTCATTTCATGCTGGAGGCTGCAAGGATTAGGAAGCAGTTTTCCGTAGCTGAGGACTATAGGTGCCCCCCCCCATCACTAGGAATCAGCTTTAAATAACCCCTACCCCACTTTTCCTGCTTTCTTCCTTGTGACTGTGAAACCCCTCCCCGCATTGCAGGACCCTTGAGGCTAGCTGGTGCTTCAAAGGGCAGGATGGGGAGGGTCCCCACTCCAGCGCCCCCCAGCCAAGAGTGAACACTCAGGATTTGCACTCTAAACCCGCCACAGGTGACGGGGCAGCAAGCAGGGAAGCCCTCTGCCAGTGGGTCAGTTAGTGGGGAGGGTTAATGGCTGTGGGGCAGCACGGGGGGGGTATCAAGACGGAGCCCAACAGATGGCAGAAGGTCCCCCCCACACACACAGTTGATGGGTGGGACGAGGAGGGTGGGGGGAGTGGTGAGGGGGAGGAGGAAGTCAAGAGCCCCCCTCCTTCCCTGCAGTACTGATCTACCCCCCCCCCGCATCTGCCCAAAATGCATTTCGAGGCCAAGGCATTGGATGCCAGCCACGGCCACCCCGAAAA
This sequence comes from Gambelia wislizenii, assembly GCA_030847615.1. NCBI lineage: Eukaryota > Metazoa > Chordata > Lepidosauria > Squamata > Crotaphytidae > Gambelia > Gambelia wislizenii. The sequence continues at coordinate 162,704,536 of JAUMIR010000006.1, read as the reverse complement.
TGCAGCGGAAGCTGGGAAAGTGACTTAGGGAGACTACAGCTCTGGCCAGCATGGCCACACTGGCAGGCTGGGGGAGCATGGGAATTACAGTCCCTCCAAAGCACCCTTTCCTTGCCAGCACCTGACGTCCCCCATTCACACCCACCCACATCCACAGCACCACATGGGGGGGGTGGCAAGGCGGCCGAGGGCTGTTTTCAGGGCAACGTCCATTGAAATAAGAGGCAGGGGGCTCAGACCGGCTCTCTTGCTGATTCCCCCTCCCCATGGAGAAGGCAGTTTGGTGAGGGGGTTTGCCAGCATTACCTGGGAACAAAGCAAGAAGTCCATGGGTGAGGGTGGGTGGGAGGGGGGGCAGCCCCACCAGGCACCGATCAGGGCAGGGTCGCCTCCTCCTGCACCAGGAGCCCTTCCTGGGTCAGGCGGATGGCCAGGTACCCAATGGCAGGCAGGCGCCACGCAAAGGGTTAATCATTAACTCTGCAGCAGCAGCAGCAGCAGCAGCAAGCGGAGGGGAATGCTGCCAGCCAGTGGACCAGGGCGGTCCAAAACCAGGAGGTTTCCTCTCATCCGCCAGCCGGGAAGGCAGAGGGTCCCACAAAGGGGCTCAGGATTCGTATGTTGAACCCCCTGGCAAGGATGAAGGAGACACCCACAGCCAAACCACCTCAGACCCAGAAGGCCTCCTGACCTGTGTTTTAAAAAACTCCAAACGCCCACCACCCCTGCAAGGAAGTCCACTCCTCTGCTGCGAGCCAGATTTTACTCCTGACGCTCAAAGCACAGCCAGGCAGGGCAGGGGGAGCGGGGGGGGGGGATGCCATCATCATCATCCTCATCATCCTCATCATCTACTTTTATTTCTATAGCCCAGTCAATGTACATGCCGTTCCTGAGGGTCTCTGGCAGATGAAAGGGTGGGGTCCGTTTCCTCCTCCACCCTCCTCCCTCCCGTTGCAGGCTCTCTGCTTCTGGCAGGGCGGCTGTGTGACAGGCAGAAACTCAACAGGCAAAGTCCTCCCCACATCCTTCATGCCAGGACGAAGGAGCCTTGCTAAATTCCGGCCTGCTTTTCCACCGCCTCCACCCTTTTCCACCTTTTCCCAGCAGCCAAATGAGCAAGGAGCTGCCCTGGATCAGGCCTTCCTCATGGCACCACTGCAAAATGGTCGTCCATCCAGCCGTCCTCTGCCCCCCGCCCCACTCTACCTTAAAGAGACTGATTGAAATAGACAGCTCAGCCTCACCCCAAATCTGTCCCCCGCCTCCCCCAAACCAGGCCGATCCACTGCCAGCCTTGCACTGAAGGGAAAGTTCCCTCCGCCATCACCCGCCTTGCAAGAGGAGTGTCAAAGGGGCGGGTGGGTGGGTGGGATGCCTCTAATAATGGCTCAGCTGGGGCTTCTCTTGGGTCCAGCCCCTAACTGGGATCTCAGACAGCCAATGCAGCCTATTGGGTCTCCGACTGCAAGGAGTGTACATACACCCTTCATTTTGCCTCTCGGTTGTCAGATTTGGCTTCAGCAACCAAAGCCCCCTCCCCATCTTCCTCTAGACCCCCCTCACCCCTATTTGCACAGCCAAAGTCTCCAGCCCTACTGGACTCCCCTCCTCAAAGGCACCCGCCATGAGGGTGCTACTCACCCCTTCGAAGGCAGTGGAGATGATGTGGTGGAGCTCCATGGCGGACAGAGGAAAGACGGAAGGACGGGCGGAGGACGGAAGAGAGGGCGCTGGCACAGGTTAGCCTTTCTCTTTCTCCCGGGGGCTCAGAGGCCGAAGTGACGGCAGCATAACCTGCAGGGGGGGCGCAGAGAGAGCCGGTGAGTGGCGACGGCAGCGGGGCGTGTGTGTGTCATGGAGCAGCCCTGGCGTCTTCTGGTCATGGCCTCCGAGACGGGCCACAGGGCCCCCCCATTTTACGCTGGAAGAGGGGCAGTGGCTCCCAAGGGCAGGAGGCGGAGTTGGGGGGCAAGCGTGTGGATTTGAGGTCCTTGTGGGGAAGGGGCAGGGGTGGTTCCTCTTGTTGTTACTGTTGTTGTTATCTAGTTATTTTAGTTTTGCTCTCTTATCACGCCACTGCCATTACTATCAGATGTGACCAGCTGGCATTTTGGACCATCAAGGAATCTCACTCTGCCCAAGAATCTCGGCACTATCCATAGAATCATAGAATCATAGAATTGCAGAGTTGGAAGGGACCACGAGGGCCATCTAGTCCAACCCCATTCTGCCACGCAGGAAATCACAATCAAAGCATCCTCGACAGATGGCCATCCAGCCTCTGTTTAAAGACCTCCAAAGAAGGAGACCCCACCATGCTCCGAGGGAGTGCGTTCCACTGCCAAACAGCTCTTACTGTCAAAAAGTTCCTCCTCATGTTGAGGAGGACCATCAGGCACCATCCGCACCATCAGGCAATGTGAGACATTGCGTCTCTTTTTGTGACTGTGCTGTTGTTGTTTGGAAGAACCCTCAGGGTCCACGCTTTCATCCCAAAAGCAGGTAGGCCAAACCGTTCATTCATCCTGCTCAAGCCCTCTCCCTCCCATCCATTTCAACCGCCTGGGCAAATGAGACCTTGGGCCGAAAAGGAGAGGAAGGCATCCAAGTCACTCACACCACTCTAGGGAGGGGGTCCAAGGCCAGGGTGGTCCCTCCTCCCTCTCCTCCACACAGGACCCCGTTTCCATCCTTCTCTGCTGGGCATTTTGGCCCCAATGCACTTGACAGTTAGTGGATCAGCACCAGCACCTTGGACCGGGTTCGGGAGCAAACTCCCCGGGAAGGGCCGCCACATGGAACCAGTCACAGTCCGGCAGCAGCCACTTCTGCACAAACACCTGGGCTGCCATCAAGGGGCGACCAAACTTCTAAGTCCTTCCAGGTGTCTAGCTGGGAGATTATTCTCAGAATGTGGACCTCTACAGCCAGGAAAGGTCCACCTGGGCCAGTGAGGGCCCTGGGTCTCTGGCAAGTGCTGGGTCCAGAAGTAGTCGAATCTGCACCCTTGGCACTGTGCACCCTTGACTCCCCCTCCTCAAATCTACCTACCCAGAGGGCCTCCATCTAGGCCTCATTCAGCCTCAGCTGACCAGCCCCCCCCAGGCCATGACCAGTCCTCACCTGATGGAGATGACAAAGGGAAACAGAGGTGGCTGTCATGAGCACACTGATGATGACATCACATCCTTGCATGACCCCCCCACCCCGTGGCCTCAGAGGATGCCATGGGAGGGGGCAGGAGCCCCACAGTTCTGCTTCCTGGAACCAATCCTGCAGGTATCCGGATGGAATGTGGGGCTGGAATGGGCGGTGGTGGTCTGACTCTGACCCACTCTCCCTGAGTACTTAGTGGTGTAGCCCCTGGAACCATGTGGAGCCCAGTCCCCCAACGGTACGGAGCCAGTCTCATGATGGGACCCCCGGTCAGTGGCACCTAAAGCCACAGAGACACTCAGGGGAACCAAGAGGGCCCCACACTCTCTTGGCCTGGGTCATGGGAAAACCTGCCCCTCAAACCAGACCCAAATGGGCCCCAAATAGATTTTCCTTGAGTTTTTTCTGGGCTGTGAGGCCGGAAAAAAACCAAGGGAAATCTATGGATGCCAGCCGTGAAAGCCTTCGACTTCACAGGGCCCCAACTAAGTATCATGGAATGGCCCTGGGCACCTGTGGCCCTTCTCTGCCCAGTCCCGTGCCCTCTCTTTTGCCCCGTCCCATCTTGGCCAGGCCGAGGGGGGCTCTGCTGGCTTCTCCCGGCCTGCTTGCGACACATGGCCTGCCGGATTCAGAGGCTGGGCTGGGCAGGAGCGTGGCTGCCGGTCCACACAAGGAGAGCCTTCCAGGCAGAGACATCCCATCAAAGGCTCTCACACTTTGCCTTGCCTGCTAGGCGCGCCTCCATATCCCCGACGGGCTCCATGCATTACTCCATGGTGTTCGGATGGGCACCAGCCCTTTCGAGGAAGAAAGAGGCAACGGCGGATCTCCCCTCACACACACAACCCCGCTGCCAACTAGTTCGCATCTCGACTGCTAAAAAGAGAGCCTCTGTGCCCTGATCCCAGCTGGCGCATCACCGTGAGGAGGCAAGGGCCACATCCGCACAAACCCAGACTCCCACCTGGGGCTCCAGATTGGGCGGGCGGGGGGGGGGGGAATAAGGGTGAAGACCTTTCCCCTGCAGCAAGACAGGCAAAACTCAGGCAGCTCTCTCAGTGGAAGCCCCAAGATCAGAGGAGGACGCAGAAGCTCAGCAGCCCCTTCCTGTGCCAGTGACCCAGGCAGCCTCCTTGGCCAGCAGCGGGCCCTGGGGATGAGATCCATGTCTCATGAAATAACCAACAAGGGCATTAGAGGAGAAGAGGGGAGAGGGGAGGGGGAAGAAGGGACGCAAACCGGAGATGCGGCACAGGGAAGGCGTGGGAATGGGGGGCCCCTGCTGTGCCCATCTCTGGAAGAGGCAAGTGCCCAGTCCCCTCAGCCCCCCCAGTGGTCATGTCAACCCCATGGACCTCCAGGGACAAGAAAGCACTCCCCCATCCTATGTCCCTGGCCTCTAAGGAAAGAAAGTTACAGACCTAGAGATTTCCCCATTATTAGCCTCAGCTTCCCCCCTCCCCACGGGGGGGGGCGGCAGGGCAGGGGATCAAACAGCCTGGGAATCCAAAGGGGCCCAGTCGCGGCCCCCCCGCCACTGCCAAGGGCTTTGCAGATGAAATGTCCCTCCAAGGAGCCCACCAGGGGCCCTTGCAAAGCCCAGGGGCCACTGAGGCCTCAACGCATAGGGAATCTCAGCCCCCCCAAGAAATGTGAGTCCGGTCTCCTTTCCTGGCACATGCAGCGGCCTGCCCCCCATCCTGACCCCAACAAGATTCCTGCATCCCAAAGAGGCAGGAGGAAGGGAGGGGGCAGCCGAGGGGGAGCAGACTGTCGCCAGGTTTGTCTTGGCCACGCACCCACCGAGCAGTGATGAGGTGCCAAAATCAACGCTTGGCCCAGAGGGGGATTCCCCCCCACCTGGCAGCCAAGGGCAGCTGGTCTGATCCAGCCAGGGCTGAACTTCCGCAACACACACACACACACACACACACACACACACACTTACTTCCAACCAGCAGTCATGCTTGTATAGATTTTCCTTGGTTTCCCCCCCTCTGCTTGTGATTAAACTGCACTTTGGGGGCCACAGAATGGGGGGGGCGCCCTCCCTCCCTCCCTCCCCATGACCAAGTGGGAGGCTGTCAGGATGAAGGGAGCAACAGTGGAAGGGGTGGAGGGGAGGGGTGCCATGCCCAGAAGCCCCCCCAAGCGGAATAAGGGGCTACCAGTGGCAAGGACCGGCCGGCGTTCCGTCCCTGCTTGCCCCCAGCGCCCCCAGCCCCATTTGGGCATGGCACGGGAGCGCAGGTCCCCAAAACGGACAATATGGAAGAGCAGCTGCTTCCCCCCACCTTTGGGCACCAGTCCAAAGGCGGCCCATCCCAGCTTCCGCCCCCCTCCGCCCTCCTCCACGGGGGCTGAGCCCTCTTGCAGCAGACTCACCTCAGGGGCTCCCCAGCGAGCTGCCGTGGGGTGGCGGCTACCCTCAGTCGCTTCTGTGGGGCTTTATGGAGGAGGCAGAGCAGGAGAGGTGGCAGCGGTGACTCTTCCTCACGAGGAGACGCTCACTCACCCTGCGTCACCCACAGCTGGGCACACCCAGGCCGCCCCCCCACCCGTGGGATGGAGGCGCAGGGAGTTGTAGCATCTCTCTCTCTCTCTCTCAGAGGCAAGGGAGAGTTTGGCAACCCAGAGGTGTGAGCTCCAGATCAAGGTAATGGGAAAGCCCCGGCCCACCTCAGGTCTCCCGCTTCTGCCTTTCCTGGCTATGAGGCAGCCAGGCATCCATGTGGCCCGGTCCCCCCCCCAACATAAAGCCCCACCTGGGAAGAGTCCCACCATGGGAGGGGCACTTGGGCCCCCACCTTCCGTCTTGAAATCCCCAAGAAAGAGGCCCCCCAACACACACCCCCCACAGGGTTTGCAGCCACATCCCTTTGTGGGAGACCCTTCAGAAAATGCAGGCATGGCATCCGCTTTCTCCTGCTCTCCTCCATCCATCAATCCTTGCTTACTCTTTGTTTGTCCACACCTGAAGGGAGACTGCCCCCACTCATCCCAGACTCTGCCCAACACAGGGCCACTGAGAAAGTGGAAGCAGGAAAGGGGCCACAAAGGCAAGCAACAACAGGCAACTCGAGCAAGCAAGCCAAGCTGCACAGCACAATCCAAGGAGAAACCACACACACCAAGCCAGGAAAACACAAGGAGTGTACTTCAGGCAGGGATGGGGAAGGTCAGTCTGGCCTTTTGCTGAATCCACCCAGCAAAACTGCTCCAGAGAATCAGACTACTTGGGGGGGGGGGGCGGGAGTGAACACGCCCCTGCTGCCGCCTACCCACAACGTCTGTGAAGATGTTATTACCCCACACATGCTGGCACAGAACACCCCCCCCTTTATGCTTCCAGACCAAGCCAAAAGGCCCTCCACCCCCCAGCCAGGAAAAGGGGGGTGCCAAGTAGCCACAGTGCTCTTTGATTAGAGATGGAATTACAGCATAAGTCCCCCCACCCACCCACCCTGCCGCCTCCCCCAGCTGACCACACCATAGCCACACTACAGCCCCCCACATCACTTCCCCACACCTCAGCCAATCCCCATACCAAATGCCCACAGAATTGGTGTCCCCCTGGGCAGAGGGGGAGTCTCTCACTGGCCCTCCTGCTGGCCCCGGGCTGACCCCTCCAAGGCACTCTGGTTAAAACTGGTCCCTGTTTAGGGAGGGGATTGGAGGGGGGGGGCTCCTTGCAAACAGCTGCATCTCCAGGCCCATTAAAGTCGGCCCACCTCCCAGCATTCCCACTGGATGGATCCCAGTGAGACCTCTGCCCCCGCCCCATCCCTCCAGGCATCCTGCCTGAACCCAGTCACGTCCTGCTCCGAAAGGGCCCCCAGCTGGGGCAACCGGAATGGGTGTCCATGCCCCCGCTGATGCCGGAGAAGCGAGCCCTCGCCCCACTCCCAAAGCTCACAGTGCCAGCCGGCCTGCTAGGGTCCTTTGGGGGAGCACGTGTGTGTGTGGGGGGGTATTGCCCCTTCCTGCCCCAGCTCAGGGATAATCTGCTCCCCCACTGCTGGGCGCTGGACAGGGAAGCTTCTGGCCTGCGAGAAGCGGGGCCCTCTGGGCCTCCAGAATTATAGAGCAGGACGGGATGGGGCACTCCAAGGCCATCTAGGCTGACCGCTTCCAGTGCAGGAATACGCACCCCCACACACACTGCCAGCCCCCTCTCCCCCTCTCTGTCCACGCCACTGGAGTCTTCCTAGGGGCTGGGCAGTGGGTTCAAGAGCAAGAGGCAACCTGCCCGGCCAAAGGCACGGTGGCAAAGTGAGCGGGGGGGGGTGCAACATCCCTTCCCTTCCTACGTCGTGACTGCCCCCTCCTCGGGCAAGAGGGCTTCTGTTTACCAACCTGGCCCCCCATATGAGCACACAAAGTGGGGGGAGAAGGCAGCAGAAGTGCGCCAGGGCCCATACTGCAGGAAACAGCCCCCCCCCGCCCTGGAAAAGCCCAGCATTGTCCTCCCCCTCCACCTGCATGCCTAGGTGCCCCTCTGGCCACCCCACTGCCAGGAGAGATGAGGGTCTCCCCCTCGCCCTAAGTCAACAGCATAGGCAGGGAGCAGCCCCCTTCCACCCAAACAGACACATGAGGGGGGCAAGGGGCTGGGGGGGGGCTCTTCTCCTCCACTCCACTGACTCAGAAACTCCCCCCACAAACTCTGATTAAGCAGATTCCTTGACTTAATCCCAGCCTGCGTGCACAAAGTAGGGGGGGCTGGGGGGGTCTCCTGCGGATTAGGGACTCATAAACAAACTCCAGATTGTTCTGGGGAAAGCCGGGCTGAGAAGCTGCCCAGAACCCAGTTCTCACGGGACGGGACGGGACAGAGAGGGAGGGCGTCCCCTGTGGCCCCCAAGGTCCTTCCTCAGCCCAGCGTCTGAGGGGTTCAGGAGCAGGGGGGGACAAGAAAGCCCCCCCATCATCCCATTCTGCAGCTCCTGGCTGGCCAAGATCTGGCCCCCGGACAAGAGCGGGTTGGGGTCTGCTCTGAGCCCCAGTGCTCACCCGCAGACAGGAGGGGGCCTGTGCAGAGTGCTTTGCCCTCACCGCCCACTTTTACTTTCACGGGGTCTTAACCAGCAGGAGCTGTTTACAAAGGCTGGGCTCCCCAATCATGGGTGTGCAGTATCACAGATTCAGAATGGGAGGGGACCTCCAGAGGACATCTAGTCCAACCCCTTCCTGCTCAGTGCAGGATCTCCTGCCAGAGCCTCCCTGGCCGCAGGGAGCTGTCCAGCACCCTCTTTCAGAAGAAGGACTCCCAGAGAAAGGAGGAGACACAAACACCACCTCTCTAGGCTCTTGCTGTCAAGACCTCCCTCCCTCCTAGTGTTCAATCGAGAGACCTAGTTCTTCCCCTGGGGCAGCAGAGAATAGGCCTGCCTGCCCCCTTTTCTCTGGGACAGCCCTTGAGGTATTTGAAGAGGGCAGTCATATTGCGCTCAGGGCAAACAGGGTGCATCAAGTGATTCTCACTCCCCCAACAAACAAACACACACACACACACACACACACAGGGAGGCACACAGTGGGGCCCCCTTTCCCTGTCCCCAATCTGCCTACCTTGTGATGATGCCACGGGAGAGGGGCCGGGGCCAAGAGAACCACCGGGGGCCCAGCCTGCCCTCCTCTGTGCCACAACACCCCAGTGGCTGCTGCTGCCGGACACTAGCCTTGGCATGGCACCCTCTGCCAGAACCATGTGTGTGTGTGCGCGCGCTGCGGGGGGGGGGAAGAGGCAGAGCCACTACACACACACACACACACACACACACTTGCACTTGCTTGCTCCTGGGTGTTAAGCAGCAGACAAAAGGCTCTTGTGGGGGGAGGAGGAGGAGGAGGAGGGTGTGGGTGGGTGGATGGCCAGCTCAGCAGGGCAGGACAAGGCCTGGCCAAAGACTCCCACCACCACCCACCCCACCCCTTCGGGCACCCCTTCGGGCACCTGTCCACCTGCCCTGTCTGCTGCCCCCTCCTCTCCTGCTGCTTCACAGGCTGAGCTTTAATTATAGCCCGGTCCTAATTATGGGCGGGAGGGGGCTCTTTGCCAGGACTCCCAAAGTCACATTCCAGGGACGAGCCCCAACTGGCCCGGCCTGATCTGGCTAAAGAGATTATGGGCCGCCAAGTCGCCATGGAGCCAGCCAACCCTCCCCCCTCCCCAAACAAGCGCTGCTCCGCTCCAGGCTCAGGTTAGAGCCTCAGGACCCCCCCCCCAGCACACACACACACAACCCTTGCCACAAACAAGGCTGGCTGGCAGAGGGACAGCCCCGCCACCATAGCTAATAACAGCCTCCCCGCCTTGGAAGAAAACTCCCTTCTTGTCCCTCAGCAAGGAGGCAGCGAGGGGCCCACACAGCACCGCACCCCTCCATGCACACTCACTCACTCACACCCTCTGCCCTGCCCGAATGGGTGCTGGGGAGGGTGCAGAGGGTCCAGGTCCACACTGCCCCCCAACCTCATGCAGGCAAGGCATGGCAGTGGGGGGGCACACCAGGCATACACCCTGAGCTGCAGGGCCCCCTTCCCTAAGCCCCAAAGCCTGGTGTCTCTGCAGTGTGGCAGCGGCACTCTGCACATGTGCAGGAGGACATGTCTTTAATATCTGCCCCCCACACACCAAGATAACAGAAAGTGGCCAAAGGGTGGGGAGGGAAGGAGGGAGGGAGGGAAGAGGGCAATTACGCTTTACAACTCCAGGAAGTCAAGGAAGCCAAGAGGGCACAGCCAGCGCCTCGGCCAAGCCCCTGCCCAGTCTGAGCGGCAGGGGGTGGCGGGAGGAAAAGGGCGCCCCAGCCACACGTGGCCCCCAGCAGCCCCTGGGGTCCCAAAGTACCACAGCCTGACACACACGTCATACCACACAAAGAGCCCTAGCAGGCTTACTACTGTGTCCTCACAACAATCCTGTGAGGTAGGTCTGGGTCAGAAGAAGCGGTTAGCTTCAGGCAGCCTAGGAAGGGGGGATTCAGAGCCAGTGGCCCTCCTGCTACTAGCCCAACCCTCTCGCCCATGGGGGGGGGGCAAGATCCAGCAGGCATGAATGAGATCAAAGGCCCCACCCCACCCCCTGCCCCCCTGGCAGGGTAGCAAAGGCTAGCGCCACCCACTCCTGGGATCGGCCAAAGTTTGGTCCCGGCAAAACTGAGGCCCTGCAGGCACCAGAACGGTCTCCCCCACCCCCCAAATGAGCCTCCTGGCAAGGAGTGCAAAGTGGCCCTCCCCCCAGGCCCCAGAGCATGTGCAAAGGGCACAGAGCAGGTCCTGGCGCCTGGGGGCGCAGGAGCGAGGGTCCTTTCCGGCTGGCCTTCTGGGGCCAAAGGCACAAAATGGCTGCCCAGAACAAGCAGAGGGGTGACAAGGCCGGACTTTGCTGCAGGTTTATGAGGAGGAGGAGCTGATACCGCAGAATTCAAAACGACCCCCTTAACAGATTAGAAAGCTAGGCCAAAACTTACAAAATGAATTTCGAAAGGGAAAAATGTAGGATACTGCACTTGGGCGGGAAAAATGAAATGCACAGATATAGGATGGGCGACACCTGGCTTAATGGCAGTACATGCGAAAGGGATGTACTCCTACCCAACCTTTCTCTGAAGATGCAAAACGTCAGAAATAAACTCTTCCAGGACATGGCCTCACAGCTTGGGGAAAACCCAAGGAAAACCAAAGGATCTAAAAGTCTTAGTGGACCACAGACTGAACGTGAGTCAGCAATGTGGTGCAGCAGCTAAAAAAGCCAATGCAATTCTAGATTGCATTAGCAGGAGTATAGTGTTTAGATCAAGGGAAGTCACAGTGCCCCTCTATTCTGCTTTGGTCAGACCTCACCTGGAATAGTGTGTCCAGTTCTGGACACCACAATTCAAGAATGATACTGACAAGCTGGAACGAATCCAGAGGAGGGGGACCAAAATGGTGAAAGGTCTGGAAGCCATTATGCCCTATGAGGAGTGGCTTAGGGAGCTCCCTTGAGAAAGGGCTGGTCTTACACCTGAGTAAACATGCAGAGGATTGCTCTGTATGTTTCATGCACGCACAAGACAAAACCATTTTATGTGCCACACTATAAAAGATGCTGTTTAAGTTGTTCTGAGTAGTAAAATAATTTCAGGTTTGATAAGCCAGTCAGTGAGTACTGCAAATATCTCAAGATTTCTCAGTGGCTTCAACATGCCTAGAAATGTTACAGGCGGCTACCCAACAGGAGCAGCTGAGAAACACGCCCTGCCTAGCAGTGAGAACGGGTAACCAGTGGGCAGGGAGTCTGAGCCGGGAGAGGCTGGGCTTGCCCCCCCCCTCTACCCCCGTGGCCCATTTGGCTTCTTTTGGTGCCAAGATGGAGAGCCAATTTCTGTAACCACAATGAGGGCTAGAAAGTTGTTTGCCTAACAACCAAGAAAGCAGCTCTAGACATTCGGAAACCTGGGCCTTGATCCAAGCTATCCATCCTACGCTTGCACAATTAACTTGCACAGAATGAGGCTCGCTCGGCTAAGTCGCGTGACGTGAGCAACCCAGAGGAGCGCCAAGCACCACTCAGTGGGGAACGCCACGCACGGAGCGGGCCCTGGCTCCCACTCAACATCAGGGGAATCCAGCCCACCCTGGGGGCCGGTCGCCCTCTGCTGTGGAGGGGCCCTGAGAGGACCGTAAAGGGTTGCCAAGGGGCCCTTTTGAGTGAGGAGGGGCAGAGCACCGCCAGCTCCCCCCCCCCGTGGTGCCTTTGCCCCTCCCTGGTCAGGCAGAGGGGCCAGCGCCAAGCCCCCTGGCCTTCCTAAACATACAAGGGGAGAGAAAGCTCGGTTCTGAGAGGGGAAGGAGGGGGTCTCTCCTTCCATGGAGGTTTTTAAAGAGAGGCTGGGTGGGCATCTCTGGGGTGGAGTGGAATTCAGGCAACTGGCATGGGGGGTGTTAACCAGATGACCTTTGGGGGACCTTCCCACTCTATACTTCTATGTTTCCGATAGGCCCATAGCAGGGAAGGCAACCCAGCCGGTGACCACCACACCCTCTGCCCACCCCAGGGTGCCTCTCTATGCCTGCCTCCCACCCACCCAAGCACTTCTTTCCCTGCTCCCCCTCCCCACCTGCCTGGGGGCGGGGATGGGGGCCAGGCCTCTCCCGGCATCCTCTCAGGAGAGACACGGAGCTGGTGGGGCAGCAGGAGGGGCCACACCCAACCCAGTAGGCAGGGTGGCTAAAAATAGCTGCCGGTCTCCTCCACCTTCCTCCTCCACCGAGTGAGTAAGAGGATCCTGCGGATGAATCAGAGTGACCCTCCGAGGCACGTGCGCGCACACACAGGCAGCGGTGGCAGCGGTGCTGCAGTGGGGCTGCAAGGGAGACAACGGGGCCAGGGACACGGAATGGCCGCCAGCCCTACGCCTTGGCCACCCCCCCAAGCAGACCCTCCTTGGTTGTCCCTCCTCCTCCATTGAGCCAGACAGGCTGTTTTGGGAGGGGGAGGTGGCTCCCTTCCTTCTTCCCTCCCCCTCCCCAAAATAATCCAGGGGGCTGCTGCTGCACCTTGCTGGGGCAAAGCAAGCCTGTGCCATGGAGAAGGTAAGTCACTCTGTGCATGCTCAGAGTGCTCTCGTCTGCCCAAGCAGCAGCAGTAACAACAAAGTGTGAGTCACCAGTATCAAGGGCTTTTCGTATGCCTCCCCACTACCTCCTTCACATTAGACCCATTTCACAGCTAAGTGCGGCGGGGGGGGGAGAGGACTGAGGCATGCCTGCACACAGTGGGCCCAAAGCTGAGCTTGACTGCAATCGAGGGCACGCGGCTCTCTGCTCATGCTTCTCACCTCCTGTTTGCAAGTCCAGTCCTGGCCCTGGAAGCAAGGGCCAAGGCAAGCAGAGGCTAGTGGTAGCCCATGGCTAGTGAGAGCCCAACTGCATGCTTGCATGAGTGCGTGCAACGTTTCCATCCAAAGAGATGGCCCAGTCAGGAACTCGCCACAAAACCCAAGGTGTTCAGTTTGGTCTATCAAACATGTGCCCCTGAGCATGCACAGAGTGCCTCTCTCTCAGGCAGGACCAACCCTAGCCAGTCCCAAGACAGACCTTTGGTGGGAAGGCAGCTGTTATTGCCGGCCATCAGGACCCCCGCCCCACAAGGCAAAAAAAGGTGTGCCTCTTGCCTCCAACCCCTCCCCAGACAGGGCCCCTCTCACCCCCCAGCTGGTCTGCTGTGCCTGAATCCGACTCCCTGGGGTGGGAGGGGTGTCCTGAGGGGAAGGGATAGGAGGGGGAGGGGAGGCAAACCGCTGCCCCCCAGGTAAGGCCCTCACCTGCCCGCCTGCCTTCCTGCCCGCCTGAGCCGCAGGCGCCTGCCAGCCAAGAGCCAGGGACCCGCATCCCTTTATACCTGAGTGCGGGGCGGGAGGGGGCAGCAGAGGCGGGGGCACCTCACCTCGTTTTGTTCCGGCAGCGGCGGCGGCGGCTCTGAGCCTCTTGAGCTCCACTCTCCCCAAACAACCGTCAGAGTGCCAAATCTCTACAGTTGCAACTTAGCTGGTGGCCACACCTCCCTCGGGAACACACACGCACACACACACAGAGCGCAGCCAAGGCACCTTCCGTCTGCGGCTCCCCAAAAGGGACGCGCCAAGGCCTTGGCTCTCCTAAAAGGGGACAGGGGTCCCTAAGGAAGCCCCCCTGGCCCCAGGCTTGGGAAAGGCACTCTGCACATGCTCAAATCACACCATTCTAGGCTGACCCTCACCAAAAAGAGTCATGGGGTCTGGGGCTGTCATGGGCACAGGGCCTCTGGGAAGGGGGGCCTTTCTGGGGAAGGGGAGCCAGTGCTGGGGGGCACTGAAGGGAGGGGTTATTGGGCGGCTGCTGGGAGCACTGGTGTGGCTCAGGAGAAGCCAGATGCTTGGGAGACGAGCCTAGCCCATGTTAGTGGGTATGTGGGGGGGCTGCTGGACACTTGGGGGGGTGGGGGGGAGCCTCTCCTGCTGTTTCCTTCTCTGCTGAACAAGGGGTGCAACGTCTCCAAGAAAAACAAGACCGTTTGGGGCCCAGGAAGCCCCCCCCAGCAAGGAAGGACCCCCCCAATGCACACACACAGTTGTCTTGCAGGATCCAAAGAGTGAACGGAACTGCATTCCTACCCCCCCTAAAGAAAACCAATTGGCCATTTCCTTCCGCAGAGGCTCTGCACAGTTGGCAGGAGGGAACCCGGTAGTGCCAAAGGCCCCTGCCCTCTGCCTGGCCCCACATCCATCAAGGGGAGATCCAGAACCTCGAGGGGGGGTCATGGACCTCCCGCCCTTGGCAAAACAGTCCCATCAGGAAATGGGGGGGACGAAAGAGCAACTGAAGAGGGGTCTCCCCCCACCTAAACCCCAGGAACAAGGTGCCCCCCTCAGGATCCATCCCCCATCTGCAAATGGGAACAGAGTCTTGGGGGGGCTGAAGGGGAACCACAATAAAACACCCCCCCCCCAAGCTGGCTCAAAGCAGAACAGCCAGGAAGAGCCATCCGTGGGGCAGACAGGGGGGAGCACACAGCTCTCTCCCCCTCTCCCCCTCCCCCAGAGAGAGAGGTAGAAGATGCAGTCCCGATGCAGCCTGCCCCACAACCACCACTGTGTAAGCAGGGAGCGGCCTGGTCTCAGGGTGGCAGACCAAATCCCACTAATGGCAGGCTTGCAGCCCAGCCGCCCCCCCTCGCCGGCTGCCCCACCTGACCCAGACCACAGGGCTCTCTGGCCTCACTGCATGGGGTGGGGTGGGGAAGACCAAGCCCCCCCTCGCCCCCCAACTCTGTGGCTCCTTCCCCATGGTGTGGGGATGCAGAGGCAGAGCAGGGGGATCCCAGCACCAGCAATATCCAAGGGGGGCAGCTGGGCTCTATTCTGCCCCACCCACAGCAAAAGGAAGAGCAGAGGGGGCCTCCTCTGCCCAGCCTCCCACTCTGGCCGGCAGCAACAGCGTGCCTGCGCACCCATGCACAGCCAGAGAGCGCCACTAGTGTGCCTCCAGTTGCCAGAAGGCCTGGAAAGGGACGGGGAGGCGCTCTGCAGGCGCTCAGGGGGACCCCTTCGCTCTCTTGTCAAGGGCTTCCTGGGCCGAGCCACTGCGAGGGAAGGCGGCTTGCGAGGAAGCCAGCTAGACCCCCTCCTAAGAAATGGAAAGCAGCCCCTCCCTGACGCACCTGGGGGATGCCCCCCCCACCTATGCCTCCTCTCTCCCTGAGACTACTGGGGACGGTGCCCCCCAGCTCCTCCCCAGAGGGGCCCTCCTTCCATGCCCTTGACTCTGGGCGCAGACCGGGATGCCCGAGAGGGGCACTCAGTCACTGCGCGGCCACGCGACCCACCCCACTGCGCCTGGATCAGCTGTAGAGGAGCCCAGGGTGGGCACCCCAGGAGGGCCCACCGCAGGGCCCAGGGGCATCCTGGCGGAAGGAAGATGGCAGCAGCGGCAGCGTTGCCCGGCACCAGGCTGAGTGAGGCCGCCCTGCCCGTGGAAAGGAGGGAGGAAGGGAAAGGGGCGAGCGTGCCTGGATTCAGCCTGGGGGCCCCTCTAGGCTCTGCCCCCTTTGCTGCCTGGCCACCAAGGAGATGGGTGCCGAGTCCCCCAGGCGTGCTGCTTTCGGGGGCCAGATCCTGCAAAGCCCCCCCAAGACTAAGTCAGTCCCACACCCAGCAGTGTGGGTTAGGGTTGAGGTTGGTGATGTTCCCGTTTAACACCCAGCCAGAAAACCCAGGAAGAGGCAGGGAGGGAGGGAGGGAGGGGAGGGTGGAAGGAAAGGGCAAAGCCAGTCAGAGCAGCTCAGAAAATGCCGGTTTCCTTTGGCCTGCATGCGCATGCACGCGCACGCACACACACACACACGTGCTCTTCTTGCCTTTGTTTCCATTTCTGCTTTTCAGAAACTGACTCCTTTCTCAAGAAATTCTCACTCATGTATTCCTGCGTGGCAGAACGGGATTGGACTGGATGGCCCTTGTGGCCTCTTCCAACTCTATGATTCCACGATTCGCATTCAACCCCCACCTCCCCCCCTGTAGAAAGCTTCTGCCCTGGGTGGGGCAAGGAACAGGGGGGACCCCTGAGATCTTGGTGGACTACAGCTCCCATCATCCCCAGCCTCAGGCCACATTGGTTGGATCTAGTCACCCCAAGTTCTCTGCTGCCCCAAAGATATTTCAAGGTCCGCAAGAGAAACAGTGGGAGTGAAGCCTCTGCCCCACTGCCATCCCAAAGCACAGCTGCCTGCTCCACAGGCTATGTATGGGGCAATGGGATGGAAAGGGGCTGGCGTTTCTGGAGGAGGAAGGAAAAACCCAGAATCTGCAAATTTAACAGCCCCCTCCCTAGTTCCAAGATGGACACCAGGACCCCCCCCTCGCACTCATGCAAAACAGGCTGCCCTGGACTCAGCCGTGTGTGTGTGTGTGTGTGTGTGTGTGTGTGTGTGTGTGTGCAAAGCCTAGGCAGCCCCCTTGACCCCACACTCTGTGTCCTTAGAACCACACAGCAGACCCCAGAGGTGGGGGGAGCTGCTTGAGTATTCCGGCAGATGAAAGTCCTTTGCCCCCCTCCCAGGCTGCCTGAAACCCTCCCATGACCCCAGAGAGCATAAAAGGCGAGGGGGTGGAATCAGCAAAGCCCCCCACCCGCTGCCCTACCACAAGCAGCACTGGGCTACATGCCAAACAGCGGGTGGGGGCCCCCAGCGCCAGTCTGGCACCAGGCAGTCCAGGAAGGGCAGGAATCTATGGGGGTGGGGGCTTTGTCATGGAGAGGGGAGGGGCTCCTTTCCCTTGCTGCCCCACTGGCCATTCCTGGCCACTGGACAAGCCTCCAGCTGGCACCAAAGCCACCAGACACCACGGGAGCGAGGCCTAATGAGCAGAGCCGGCTGTGGGGCCGGAAGTGCTCACAGGGATGGGGGGCAGAAACAGCCGGCCCAGCCAGGGCACGCGCGTCATCTTTGTACAAACTGCCCCTTGGGGGCTGCCCTGGCCGGGACACACACACCCTGCCTGACCGGTCAAGGTGGGAGCCCAGCAAAGGATTGGGGGGCAGGTAGGTTGGCAGGAAGGATGGCGTTCAGCCACTGACCTGCAAGCCGTCCTCAATCAGACAGAGGGCCTCCTGCCACCAGCCACTGAGTAGGAGGTATCCCTTGAGGCCATCCAGTCTGGCCCTCCAGGCTCCTCCGCAGACTTCTTGCTGGCAAACGCCCTTCAGGGCTTCACACACACACACACACACCTGCTGGATTTTTCCAGCAGAAAAGGAAGCCAGCACACCCGCCTTCTTGGCCAATTGCACACGGCAGGGAAATTCTTCTGGGCACGATCCACCAGAAAGAGAAGCCTTCCTCTGAGCCTCCTCATGGAAGGCAACGCAAAGCCCCAGCTCTCCCCCCTCCCCGCCGCCGCCGCCGCCTCCTCCAAGAGGCCTCCCCACTCCAGCCTTCGCTATTGTTTACCCAATACCACTTTCTAACATTTTTGCCAAAACAGGGCAGATGCTAAGTCCATGTGGTGAGGGAATAGATGCAGTGCAGATCCCATTTTACAGACAAAGACTGAGACCAGGCCAAAAAAATATCTTGTAGAAAGCTGTGAAGGAGTCCATCCTCCCTTTGGGGAGGGCTGGAATTTGGGGGAGAAGCCCTCCAAACCCCAAATCCACCTCTCTCTGTCCTGCCTCCTTCTTTTTTCCAAACTCCAGCCCTTCCCATCATGATGGGGGTGGCAGCAATGACTGTCCCCTCCTTCTCTTCTCTTCTCTCCGGGATGAGCTGAGAAAGAGGAGCTGAAGACCCTCCCAGCACCTGCCTCCCCCTTTTCAAGCCCCAAGCCCCTCCTGGGGCCTTTGCCCAGCTTTGCCCCCCCCCCCACAACCCCATGTTCCTCCCTTGCAGGGAGGGAGGCAGCAGTGGCCACGCTCCGTCCCACTGGAAGGGGGGGCTAGGCGTTCCCTCTGCCCACAGCCTTTGGCTGGCACAGAGGGGGGCACCACTGAGCTGTGGACCAAACCACAATCTTCACCTCGAACAGGAAGTAATTGCGGCTGGACTGATGGCCCAACCAACCCCACGCTTGACCTGAGGATGCTTTCTAGCCCTCCTCCCCACCCCAACCCCCTGGAAGAGGCCCAGGCAGACCGCCTGTCCTTCCCTCACCCCACAGAACTGCTCAAGATAGATGCCCTCCCCCACTTCCACAAAGGCCAGGAATCCACTCACAACCCCCCCCCCCCAGGATGGGGAGAGCTCGCCTGCGCATGGGCACATACATGCTCACTGGCTCACCTCCTCCTCTTCCGCCCAGTCCAGGGTCTGCCGAGTTTCCAGCTCAGTACAGGTGGGGAGAAGATGCTTCCAGCTGGGCCATTCCGGGGGGGGGGCTGCAAAAGAGGCGTCCAGGAGAGGGTGAGTCACCCCACTCGGGACCCCAGGGGTGCACCCCCACCTCCCCTCTTCTCCCTGGACATCCCATCTCCCCAGAGCCCTCCCTGGACAGTGAGGGTCAGTGAGGGAAGCGAGTCCCTCAAGCGGGAACAAGGAACCCTCTACCAGGGGAAGGGGCACGGAAGGAGTCCCCATGGGTCCCACACAGGTTGGATGCCCCAGAGACATCCGCACATTGATCCACACCGCTATTCTGTGTGGAGCATAACCCCAACACGGCTGACACTGCGCCAGCACAGCTACGTGGGTTAAAATCACTTGGAAACATCCCACAAGGTGCCACAAAACAGCAGACGCTGCTGGCCCAGGGGACCGCGCGGCCACTAGCAGGGTTGGTTCCTTGCGATAAAATGGAAAGCAGGGCGATTGGGCCACGTGCCTGGAAGCAGGTAAGGAGAGGCTCCTGCCCAACCCACCACAGGAGGGAGGAAAGGCCACGCACTAGGCCCCACCACTAAGAAGGCCCCGCTGTCTCTCTCTCTCTCTCTGTCCTGGTCCCCCCTCCCCCATGCTGGATGTCTACTGACCACATGGACCCAAGAAGGCAGGTTTTAAGCATGCACAGATTTCAAAGGCCAGTGGTTGTTCTGAGCTGGAAACAAGGAGGCAGCAAAGGAAGGTGGCGGCAGTGGCCGGGGGCGGGAAGAGGATCAAGGGGACAGAGGATGATCTCAGAGGCCCAGTTTAAAAGGCTGACCACTACAGTTTGGACCACTCAAAGTCTCTGGGCTAACTGCAAGGACAGCCCTGTGCAGACGGCATCGTGGTAGTCCAGCTCCCAAAAGGCTGAAGCTGCTAAAATGTCAGCTCCACATGCCCACACACACACCCCAAGTGCCCCTGAAATATTCAAGGGTCCCCCCCAATCATGGTAAACCTATTAGTCTCTGGCACCCCCACATCCCCCAGTTCATTGCAACCCCCCCCCCGGTCTGGATCAAGCTGCAACACCTTGGCCCCCTTTCAGCCCAATGCTGGTGTCAGATGGAGGGTGCCCAGCACCCCACGCCACCCCACCGGATCTGAGGATGGGAAAAGGAGAGGGAAGCAAGGAGGGCGTAGCATCCACACAGCGGTGGCCCTCAGTTTGAAGCTCCACCTGGTCATTCCCAGCAGCCTCAGGCAGACTTCAAAAAGCACAGAGCCCAAGGCCGTGGGTAGAGCCACCCCCCTCCAGCACCCCCCAGAAAGCCACAGAAAACCATCCCTCCAAGGCTCAGCCCCACAAGACACTTCGCCCCCCAGTATCTGCCACCAAAGTTGGGTGACTGTGCCCCCCCAGGGCTTGTGAATATGAGAGAGGGGAGGCTTGCCTTGTTGGAAGCACCCAGCCTTCCCTCTCCTCCCCACCCCACCCAACTCCCTTGCCATGAGGGCAGGTGGGTCCCAGGTAGGGCAGAATCTCCTGCTTGTTAAACATCCTCCCCTTTCTCTCATTCAGGACTTGCTTGACCTTTGAAGTGCAGGGTTGTAAATAGCTTGCAACCAAGCAACATGACCATGTGGCCCCTTCCTTTGGCCTTGGTCAGATAAAGATATACCCCTGCTGGGCTCTGGCCTTCCTTGCCATGCTTGCCTTCTCATCACGATGGTGAGTTCAGATGGATCAACTATCTCTTACCCAAACCTATTCATTAGTTAGTTAGGATGCAGCCTCTCCAGACATACATAAATGCGTGGCCATTAGTAAACTCTAGAGTTTGTAACTTGAAGCTGCCTGCCTCTTTTGTTTCGGAGTTCAGAGCAAAGTAATACATGATTGAGTCACTTCAGAAAGTTAAGTCTTTTATCTTCATGGAGTTTCCCAAAAAGGGCAAACACCCCGGGATGCTCTAATTTCCTACACCTCCCCCGCTTGTATCAGGGTGGTTTTGCTGTGTTTTTCCTGCACTGATGGGGGCTGGACTAGATGGCCCTTGGGTACCCCTCCCATCTCTGCCACTCCTGTGATTTCTATGACCCCTGCTTGGAAAGCAAAGGCGATCATCTGCCCTGCAGCTTGAGAGGCAGAGAGGGCACAAAGCCAGGCAGCCATCCAACTGGCCAAGCCCCTCTGGGTGCTGGGGTCTTCTAGAGGCAGTCAGGCCCAGAAACGCCCGCCTGCCCGCCACGATCCCTCCTCCACGCAGCAGCGCAGGCCCAAAGCCCCCTTGGCGATGATCATGTGCTCCCACTTCTCCCCCTGAATGAAGTGACACAGCACCTGCAAACCAAGGGGGCTCGGGGCCCCCAGGAGGCCACAGGCAGGGCAAGGAAGGCACCCCCCAACTGCCATTCTTCCCTCCCCCCATGCCTGGCATTGCAAGGTGGTCTGCCCCTGGTCATGGATGCTCCACTCAGCCATCACTAGGCCGCCCCTCCTCCTCAAGAGTGTCTGATCGGCCTTCAGGCCACGAGGCACCGCCACGCTCCATGGCAGGCTGTTCTGCAGAGGAATACAAGAAGAGCCATCATCCACAGCAGGCGGGGGCAGTGGGAGGAGGCACTCTGGCCCAGAGGAACCCAGACCGGCCACCCGACCTGCCTGTTCCCAGCGGAGCCCACTTGGGAAGGAGACGCCAAACGCAGAGGGCAGAAGCGCCACAGCCCAAGTCCCACACAGGGGAAGAAAAGAGCAGACCCACACAAGACACCACCCAGCCCTGGTCCCTCCTTGGGCCCCTCCAAGGAGCCTGTGCGCTCTCCCAGATTGGGGCACCAGGGGTCCCGCCTCCGCCTTTTAAGGCAGGCGCCCTTCCTGCCCTTGAGAGGAGGGCCTCTTGGCCTCCACCTGTTATCCGGATCGGATAAGGTGAGGCTCACCCCCCCACACACACACTGGACACAGCCACACATGTGTGCACGCACATATAAACATACACACGCCTCTCTGGCGGCCGGTCTCCTTTGATAGGTTTGGAAGGCAGTCAAGGTTTGCTGCCTTAATCTCTCTTCTCCAGGCTCAACTGATGTTTAACTTTGGCCTAATCAGAACCCCGTGGCTCCCCCCCACCGCCTTTGCCAGGTCACGGGGAGGGGGGATGAAGGAGCAGCCCAACCCAATGGCTGTTCAAGGGCACGGGGGGGGGGCAGTGAGGCCGGCCGGCCAGAGGAGCTGGACTCGCAGGGATCCCAGCCTCCTCAAGAGTTCAGCCAAGGAACCTGACCCAAACCCTGGTTCTGCTGTGCAAGTGCAGAAGGTCCGCTCTCTCCCCTCTCCTCTGGGACTCAGGGGGCCTTGACCCCGGCTCTGGAGCCAACCTCAGCCCCAGCATGCCCCAGAGGGCCTGAAATCAAGGGGGGGGGAGGTGGGTGGTCCCTGGAGGAGTCTGAGTTGCAGCCCCAGTTCACCCCAGTCCTGTCCGCCCCCCTTTCAGTCACTCTGGGGGCTTCAAATAGTTTCATCTGCAAAGTGGCCACTGAAGAGGTCCTGAGACCAGAAAGAAAGAAAGAAAACAGCACAAGAGAAAGGCAGGAAGGAGGTGAAGGAGGAGAAAATTCCAAGAGGCCTCAGAAAGCTGGCAGCGGCTCAAGACAAACCCTCAGCAGCAAAATTCGGGAAGAGGCAGGCAGGCGCTGGGGTGGTGGGAGCGGTGTGGGGCTTCAGGACAAAGCTGGCCCCCTCCCCAAACCTACTCTGCCAAAAGGCTCCCCACCACCACCTTGGGGTCCTCTTTGTGCCCCTGGGATCAGGGAGCGGGAAAAATGCTGAATGAAGGGAACAGGCTTCAGAAACTGGGCAGGGGGGCACACAGAAAAAGGGTGGGGTGGCACCCACTTAGGAGGGCAGACACCAGCGACCGCAAGGGGGGGTGCCAGTCTTTGCCCCAGGAAACACCCCAAACTCCCAGGGGACACAGGCTTCTGCCGGATGGAGGCACCGATGGGCGACTGAGGTGGGGGGATCCAATGGCGATCCTGCCCCATGGATCTGACTAGTGACAGCTGTTGGGCCCTTCAGGGCTGCCAACCTGGGGGGCAATGGAGCACTGAGTCCCCACAGCTGGGGAGGGCACAGTGCAGGAAGCCTCCACCAGCTTGGGGGCAGCCACAGGGGAGGCCCTGACTTGTGGGTCCCCAACAAATGTGCTTCTTCTTGTTAGGTGAATTCAAGTTGACTTATGGCAACCCTTCCCTAGGTTTTTTGGGGTGGTGGGACTGAAAGCCCTTCCCCCAATTTCCAGGCTGAGGGTCATTCAGCGTATCTCCATCTTCCTGCCCAAAAATGGCACTCAAGGCAGCAGCTGAAAAAACAGGGGAAATAATGTATTGATATGGATGCTGCCTCCAGTAAGAGGATTAAAATGTATAAAAGGTTAAACAATGAGTGCTGGAAATGTGAACATCAGGAAGGGACATTTAATCATTCATGGCAGACTTATGGCAAAGCAAGGAAGCACTGGAAACAAGTTCGCTGGGCAATCCAGAAGACTCTTAAGGCAAAAAATTCTTGAAATTCAGGCCAGAATTCTCCTAGATCATCAATGAGAAAGGATTTTATTGTATATGACCACAGCAGCACGATTATTGTATGTTCAGAGGTGGAAGAATTTGGATACTCCATCGATGGAAGACCGGACAATAAAGCTGTTTGAAATGGTAGAAACTGATAAATGGTCCATGTTTTTGAGAGAAAAGTCAATAGACAATTTTCTGAAGACTTGGGAAACTTTTTTTTACAGTTTTTAAGAGGGAGGGGAGAGAAGAGAACACTTGTGGGTTTTGAAACCTAGTTTACAGTTGTTCCTTCCTATTCGCTGGGGTTTGGTTCCAGGACCCCCCCGCCCCCATGGATACCAAAATCTGTGAATACTCAAGTCCCATTCTATGCAATGGCATAGCAAAATGGTGTCCCTTATATAATAAGATGGCAAAATCAGGGTTTGCTTTTGGGATTATTATTTTTTAAAGAATATTTTCAAGCCGTGAATACTTAAATCCATGGATGCCATATCTGTAGATACGGAGGGACAACTGTAGTTTGTAAATGAGGAGTTGGAGACTATGTTAACTGATTGGATTTTGAGGTAGTTTATTTTAAGTTATTATTTATATTTCTGGCAAGAAAGCGGGAAGTCAGCTTTTAATCATTTACATTTAGTTGAGTAGTTTGCTTTTATAGTTTGTAGTTTTATAGTTTGTTGAATAAATGTAACTAGTAAGTATAATTACTTGGTATTCTTTGTTTCCTTATCTTGTTTCTTTCTTTCTATTGCTTGTAGTTTATTTTATTCAATAAAATATATTTAAAAACCAGAAACCTCAGATAAAAGCAAAAGCAATTGAATCCTAAAAACAGGACTTAAAGAACACAATCAGAAAAAAATAGTGAAAAGGAACCACAGCCTCCCTCTGAAAGCTGGCCACCTTGGAGGCCGGAGGTCTGAATGAAGAAAAAATGCAATTATTGCCTGTTGGCAGATGGACAAGAGAGAAGGGGTCAGCGCAGCCTCACACCGCAGGGAGCTCCAGAGACTGGGAGCAGCTACTGACATCATCATCATCATCATCATCCTTACCATTATCATTTATAACCCACTTTTCCCTCAAAGCTGAGACCCAGAGCGGCTCACACTTTTAAAAAACACACAGTTAACACATACAAAAGTGTATGTTAAAAACATATTAAACTAATTACATTATTAAAACAACAGCCACTCTTGTGTCGCCACCAAACCTGCCTGTGAGGGTGGAGGGGCCTAGACACACACACACACACACACACACACACCGTTTGCGTGTGAGCTCAGCCTCTGAAAGAGCCCCCAGCCTTACAGGGGCACTTACAGGTCACAAACAGCCCTCCTCCGAACTGAACTGCCCTCAGAAACAGGCCAGATGCCGCCTGGCTGTGGCAGGAAGGGAGTCACACAGGACCGGCCAACCGTCCAGCCATTTTTGCAAACACTTTGCTCAATGACCAGCAAGACAAAAACTGCCCACCAGGCAAAAGACCCTCCTACGGAAATATTTGCCAAGAGCAACCCTCACCAGCAGGCAAAGGAAAAGGGGGCTCACCCCTTGGCAGCGCTGGCCCTGATCCGGGAGACACACTGCAGCGCCCCACAATCAGCAGGCACCCATGCTCCCAATGGGCCTGCTTCGCTCCCCCCCCCGCGTCCGAAGGCACAGCAGGGGGCTCGTCTACAGATTCAGGAACAGGAAAACCCAGCCCACAAATCCCAAAGGCAGTGAAATGAACCCCTTTACACACACACCCAGCAATGATCTGCCCACCCCTGCTCCAGAACTCACACACACAAATCTTGCCACAAAAATAAAAGACAGCAAAGAATGGGGGTCCACCCCTGGGGGAATGCCTCCCACCCATGCCTGGAAACAGGACCCAAGCCCCCCCCCCAGCCTAGCCCCTTTGGCATTCATGGTTGCTTTTCTGCCTTCAACTGACTTTGGGGGGGCTCTGTGGGGCTTCGAATGCCGTTTCTGGCCCACCAAAGAGGAGGAGGAGGGTCCCCCCCAAAGCCAGCCAGGGGCCCAGGCCTTGCTGCAGAGCTAACAGACCCCCTACAACCACCCATGTTTTGGGGTGCACTGCTTGCGGAGGCAGGGCACAGGGGCAGGGGGCCAGATCCCTTTGCCCAATACAAAGCGGCCCCCTGGCCCCCCATGTCACCTTGCAGCTCTCACAGCATGAGAAAGCCCAGAAGAGGCTCTGCTGGGGGGGGGGAGCCCATAACAGCTGCAGAAGGGGTGGGGGGAGTGTCCTCCTTCCCCATCATGGCAGGCAAGGTGGCGCTCCAGCGACACAGGGTCATTCGGAGAGAAATCCCAGGGAGAAGAGGAGCCCTAACCCATGTTAGGGGAGGGGGGTCCTGTCCCTGAGATCGGAGGGGGCGGAGGTGGCATTGTCCCAGAGCCAGGTGGCCCCCACTGCTGCCAAACCCAAGCCCTTCTGCCCTCCTTTCTACCCTGGTAGGCCAGACCTTCCCCCCCCCCCAATCCAGATCCAGGGACCCACAGCTTCCCATTGTGGAATTCACACAAGAAAGACCCCGCTGCCCACGGAGACACTGAGAAAGCTGGGGGGGGGAAGGTCTGTGGGCAGGGGGCTGATTGTAGGCCAGACCTCCCCCCCCCCAGTCCAGATCCAGGGACCCACAGCTTCCCATTGTGGAATTCACACAAGACCCCGCTGCCCACGGAGACACTGAGAAAGCTGGGGGGGGGTGCGGAAAGGTCTGTGGGCAGGGGGCTGATTGTAGGCCAGACCTTCCCCCCCCCAGTCCAGATCCAGGGACCCACAGCTTCCCATTGTGGAATTCACACAAGACCCTGCTGCCCACGGAGACACTGAGAAAGCTGGGGGTGGGGGGAAAGGGCTGTGGGCAGGGGGCTGATTGCTACACCGGCTACACCTGTGGACCCCCAGGTCAGGGCCCCTCCTGCTGGGCCACACCCTCCCTCGCCCAAGTCTGTGAACCAAGGGAGCCTTGCTAGCCCCCCCCGTGGGCACTGTCCCTCTTCTGTCCGGTCAAGAAGCAAGGGGGGCAGGGGAGGGGGCTTCGGCTGTAGCAGCTCCTTGACTCTGCCTGAGAAAGTCCAGCATCTACTGCTGAGCTGGGCTTTAGAAAAGGACAGAGAACGGCTCAGTTTGGGGTGGGGGGAAATTACATGGTGGGGGGGGGTTGTTCACTTCAGTTTTCCATTTTGGGCTGCTTTTGGCTGCTTTTTAAACATTGGGGGAGGCCCAAATTAAACCATCACATTTGTAGGCAATTTGGGGCAAAGGAAATGACCTGAAAGTCACACACACCCCAGTGAGAATGTGGTGGGGGGCTTTAGGACTCACAGGCTGCACTCCCCCCCCCCAGTTTTGGTCCCATTTTACTCAACAGCTTGGTTTGGGGCTCTGCTCAGTTCTCCCCGCTTCAAGTCATGGCTGTTTTCTCTTTCAGGGTGGTTTTGTGCGATTTGTTCGCTGCTTTGACTGTTGGAAAAGTGGCTTGTAAATAACTATGAATTTATTAAAAAATATTACAATATTTTTATCGCACTCTTTTATCATGAGATCTCAGGGCAGCAGACAGATAAAATGATCTAAACAATTCAAACAACTCCAAACTGCGATCAATAAATACTGTATAGAAGATGAAAGCATATTAAATAATTCAAATAACCTACAAGAGCTTCAAAAGGCTAAAAGAGTTAAAGCTATGGGTATGCTGAAAAGTGAATTAGGCTCCAAAGCCTTTAATTAAAAGCCGTGTCTTTGCCTGACGCCGGAAAGGAGCCAACTTTGGTGCCAGCTGGATCTCCAAGGGGAGGGCATTTCACACGCACATTTGTGTGCAGGAAAAAGCGGCTTATAACAGGCGGACAAAACTCCAGCAGGGCAGCCGGAAAAGGAAAACCCAGCAGAGGTGGGCAGCTGGGCTGGGTTCTAAACCCAATGAACAGATCCCGGCCCCTGGCCCCCCGTTACGCTCAGGTGCTCACTGCACCAACCCTCCTGGCAAGGGGGGCACAAAAACAGTGCAAGAAGGTTGTGCCGGGCACTCGTGTTCCAGTGGCCCAGAGGAGGCCTGATCCATGCATGCGTCCTCTGGCCTGAGGTGTGATGGGGGGCCCTCAGACACCCCCAGTGGGGACAATCCGTGGTGGGCGGGAGGCGGACGCGGGAGCCGAGCCTTCTCTGCTGTGGGATCCCGTTGTTGGAGCCCCCACAGCCCCCGCCCCAGGCACCGAGATTGGCTTCATTCCAGCACAGAGGAGAAAAAAATGTGCCTTTTTATGGAAGCCTTTGGGCTCAACTGGTTTTACCAAATCTAGACACCGGTTAAGAGTTCAAAATGGTTTTAAACAGTTTTAACTGATAATAATGGACTTGTTTCAACTTCCCAAATTGTTTAGTGATGCCTTTAGCCTGTTTAAAGTATTTCTCCTGTTTTATAGTGTTCAGATTGATTCAGCTTTATTGTATGCCGCCTGGAAGTCTTACCATGATATCAGGATGGATAGAAATATTTTGATGAAACAAAGTACATAAAACCAGTTGGGGGGGGGGTCAAGTGGGCGCCGCAACTGAAGGCCCCAAAGGAGGGAACGGAAGGGGCTGGGGTCAGGGAAGCCTGCCTGAGGGTGGAAGACCCCCCAGGAGCTCTCGCCCCCCAGCCAGGCACGATGTGTCCCACACAGGGCCACCTGCTCAGTCCCAAGGAGGGGAGGGGGAGAGCCAGGAGCAGTGCGGGGGGGGGCAGCAGGGGACCCCCGAAACAGATGGAGGGAGCCAGGAGGGGCCAGGAGCCAACCCCCCCCCAGGGACCCCAGAGCCCTCCTTCCCTGGGCTGGGGGTGTGTGTGTTGGGGGTGTGTGTGAGGACCCGGCTGGGGCCGCCCCTCTTCTCCCCCCGCTGGGAACCGAGGCGGGGGCTGCGGGGCAGGTTGAGCAACCCCGAGGAGGAGGAGGAAGGCGGGGGCTCGGCTGCACCCACCCCGCAGGGAAGGCGCGCCCGGCTCGCCCCGGCATCTCCCGGCTCGCCCCCAGCGCTCCCGCTCGCCCGCCCTCTGCCCCGCCTGGTGGTGAGCTCCGGGCGGGACGTGGGGAACGGATGGATGACCTCACGGACGAAGCCAGCAAGGCGCCCCCAGGCCCGCGGAGGGCAGGGCGCTCGGGGCGGCGGGGGCAAAGGCTGGGGCGCCGGGGGGGACCCCGACCCACGCCGCGGCCCCCTAAGCCCCCCCCCCGCAGCCGCCCGGAAGGTACCGGCCTGGCGACCCCAACCCTCCCCGGGACGGGCGGGGGCTGCAAGCGGGGAGGGGCTGCGAGCACGGGGGGCGGAGGGGGTCCCAAACGGAGGGCCCCCGGGCGGCCGGGCGGGACGAGGAGGGGCGGCCGGGGGTGGCAGCCGGAGCCCACCGCCCTGGCACCGAGGGCGGGGCTGCGGGGGAGGCATCGAGGCAGCGGCAGCCTCCCTTCCCCTTCCTCTTCCCCTTCCCTTCCTCTTCCCCTTCCTCTTCCTCATCCCCTTCCTCCTCCTCCTCTTCCCGGACAGAGGCCAGAGGAAGGTCCGGCCGGGGCCGCGCCTGGCGTGCACGCGCCTGCCCACCCTCCCCAGCCCCCTCCCTCCCCCGCGCACGCGCCCCTCCGCGCCCGCGCGCCCTCACCCGCCCGGAGGAGCGCCGCCGAGGCCGATGCCGCCGCCGCCGCGGAGGGAGGGACCCGGGCGCGCGCCCGGCCTTCGGAGGAGGGAGAGCGAGGAGGGGCGCATGCGCGCGGGCTGGCCAAGGCGCGCTCCCGGCCCCGCGCCACGTGCACGGCCCGGCAGGCCCCGCCCCCGGAGCCCCGCCCGCGGAGAGGAAAAGCCGGGGGGCGCCCCCATCACTCCGGGACCCCCCCCCAGGGCACCGTCTCGGCCTTCGGGTCCTCTGGGGCCACGGGAGTCCCGGTCCCGCGCGTGGGAAAGGCCCGCCAGCGGCGCTCCTGGGGGGCCTCTCGGACCCGTGGCTTGCTGTCCATTCCTTTGGTGGGGAGGGAGCGTGCACCCCCCAAGCCAAAAGCGAGGCAGCGAGCCCACGGTGGCGGGTGGGGGTCTCCGCTGCACCAAAGGGGGGGGCTCGGTGGGCGGGGGAGTGAAACTGGAGCACTGGCCGAGGAATGAATGGGTCGGGGGGGCAGGAGGAGTCCCCGTGGGAGAACGGGGGGGGGCAGCCCTGGGGGTCCCTTCTGTCCCCAGAGGGCCTGGCCATCCCCCCCCGCAGGAACTCCCCTCGCAAGCCCCCCATAGACACGCGCGCTGGAGCCTGGGTGCAGAGAGCACGGGAAGCAGCCAAGATGAACTGGAAACTCTTTTAACAGGGAGGCAAACATGATGCCACCGGTCGCTCCCATCTTGTGGGATGAGTCTTGTGACCGGGCAGAGGAAGGGAAGGGTGTAACCGGTTCCAAAGAAATACACCAAAGTGTATCATTACAGGTCAAGGATGTGAACACCAAGGATGCCAGGAGATCCATGGCCTCCCTCGAGCAAGGGTTCGGGACCTGTGGCCCATGCACCCCCAGGGGTTCCCAGTGTCCTCATAGGGCCTGTTGGGCCTGTACGACCAGGCAGATGGGCTTTGGAGTCCTTCTTATCATCATGGCCTAACATTAAGAGGTGTCTGGTGACAAAGAAAGAATCATAGACTCATAGAATTGCAGAGTTGGAAGAGACCCCAAGGGCCATCCAGTCCAACCCCATTCTGCCACGCAGGAAATCACAATCAAAGCATCCCCAACAGATGGCCATCCAGCCTCTGTTTAAAGACCTCCAAGGAAGGAGACCCCACCACGCTCCGAGGGAGTGCGTTCCACTGCCAAACAGCTCTTACTGTCAAAAAGTTCCTCCTCATGTTGAGGTGGAATCTCTGTTCCTGGAGCTTGCATCCATTGCTCCGTGTTCCAGTCTCTGTAGCAGCAGAAAACAAGCTTGCTCCATCCTCAACGTGACACCCCTTCAAATACTTAAACAGGGCTATCATATTGCCCCTTAACCATCTTTTTTCCAGGCTAAACATACCCAGCTCCCTAAGTCTCTCTTCATAAGGCATCATTTCCAGACCTTTCACCATTTTAGTCGCCCTCCTCTGGACACGCTCCAATTTGTCAATATCCTTTTTGAATTGTGGTGCCCAGAACTGGACACAGTATTCTAGGTGAGGTCTGACCAAGGCAGAATAGAGCGGCACTATTACTTCCCTTGATCTAGACATTATACTTCTATTGATGCAGCCCAAAATCACATTGGCCTTTTTAGCTGCCGCATCGCACTGTTGGCTCATGTTCAACTTGTGGTCTACTAGGAGTCCTAGATCCCTTTCACACGTAGTCTCATTCAGCCAGGTCTCCCCCATCCTGTATCTATACATTTTGTTTTTTCGCCCTAAGTGCAATACCTTACATTTCTCCGTACTGAATTTCATTTTGTTAGCTTTGGCCCAGCTCTCCAGTCTATCCAGGTCATTCTGAATTTTGATCCTGTCCTCTAGGGTATTAGCTACTCCTCCTAATTTGGTGTCATCTGCAAATTTGATAAGTATGCCCTAATTCCCTCATCCAAGTCATTGATAAAGATGTTGAATAGCACTGGGCCCAGGACAGAACCCTGTGGCACCCCACTGGTCACATCTTTCCAAGACGAAGAGGAGCCACTGCTGAGAACCCTTTGGGTTCGGCCGGGCAACCAGTTACAAATCCACTTAACAGTTAACTTGTCAGCCCACATTTTACAAGCTTGTTTGCAAGAATGTCATGGGGAACCTTGTCAAAGGCCTTACTAAAATCAAGGTAAGCGATGTCCACAGCGTTCCCTTCATCTACCAAGCTGGTCATTTTATCCAAAAAAGAGATCAGAGAAAGGTTATTCCCAAAACTAAATAAATAAATCCAAGAAGCAAACCTTGACTTTGCCATTTCATATAAGGGATGCCATTTTACTACACCATTGTATATAGTGGGACTTAAGCATCCACAAATGTTGGTATCCACAGGGGGTCCTGGAACCAAACCCCAGTGGATATCAAGGGCCCACAGTATAACCCCTGGGAGCCCACCTTCCATGGAACCAGCCTGGGGTACGCTGCAGCTCAGGTGCCCCATTCAGCCAGCGGCCGGAAGTTAGGTTCCTGTCTGGACAGAGTCTAGGCAGAATTTGCTTAGTGGCCCCATGCTGAAGCCCACCTGTACAAAGGCTGGGATGCTTCTCTGCTGTAGGCCTCATTTACGTCATCCGCAGGAGCACAGCGTCCCTCCTGATCCAGGGAAGCGACCACTCGGTTCTGCTTTGGTCGGACCTCGCCGGAGGAATCCTTTACTGCCAAGAAGGCTGATGGTAGAGCAGGAACAAGTACCAGCATTCAACGGTGATCTAGAGCAGATAATTGAACAGTAAGCCTTTAAGCACTTACAATGTGCCATGATCACTAAAATTCAACATGGGTTTCTTAAAAACAAGTCATGCCAAATTGATCTTATCTCTCCCTCCCTCCCTCCCTCTCTTTTTTAGAGTTACAAGCTTGGTAGATGAAGGGAATGCTGTGGATGTAGTATATCTTGATTTCAGTAAGGCTCTTGACAAGGTCCTCCATGATATTCTTGCAAAAAAGTTAGTAGCCTGTAGTCTAGACAATGCAACTGTTAGGTGGATTTGTAATTGGTTGACTGACCGAACCCAAAGGGTTGTAGTGACCAATGGCTCCTCTTCATCCTGGAGAGAAGTGACCAGTGGGGTGCCACAGGGCTCTGTCCTGGGCCCAGTGCTATTCAACATCTTTATCCATGACTTGGATGAGGGAATAGAGGGTATGCTTATCAAGTTTGCAAATGACACCAAATCAGGAGGGGTAGCGAATACCCCAGAGGACAGGATCAGAATCCAAAATGACCCCCTTAACAGATTAGAAAACTGGGCCAATATTAACAAAATGAATTTCAACAGGGAAAAATGTAGGATACTACACTTGGGCAGTAAAAATGAAATGCACAGATATAGGATGGGTGACACATGGCTTGATGGCAGTGCATGCGAAACGGATCTAGGAGTCTTAGTGGGCCGCAAGCTTAACGTGAGTCGGCAGTGTGATGCAGCAGCTAAAAAAGCCAATGCGATTCTAGGCTGCGTTAATAGGAGTATAGCGTCTATATCAAGGGAAGCCATAGTGCCACTCTATACTGCTTTGGTCAGACCTCACCTGGAAAACTGTGTCCAGTTCTGGCACCACAATTCAGGAAGGATATTGAGAAGTTGGAACGTGTCCAGAGGAGGGCGATCAGGATGGTGGGAGGTCTGGAAGCCATGATGCCCTAAGAGGAGCGGCTGAGGGAGCTGGGCATGTTTAGTCTGGAGAAGAGAAGGTGAAGAGGGGGCATGAGAGCCATGTTTAAATATTTGAAGAGATGTCAGACTGAGGATGGAGCAAGCTTATTTTCTGCTGTTCCAGAGAGTAGGGCACGGAGCAATGGGTTCAAACTACAGGAAAAGAGATTCCACCTCAACATTCGGAAGAACTTCCTGACGGTAAATTGTTTGGGAGTGGAATCCGCTGCTGCCTGGGAGCGTGGTGGAGTCTCTTCCTTCTTTGGTGGTGTTTAAACAGAGGCTGGATGGCCATCTGTCGGGAATGCTTTTATTGTGTATTCCTGCAGGCCAGAATGGGGTTGGACTGGATGGCCCCCAGGGGTCCCTACCAACGCTATTCTTTTCTGAGCACCAAAAGAACTCTTGGGTAGCCTGGAACTACATGTCAGTTTTGGAACAGAAGGAGTCCCCCATGATATTCTTGAAGCGAAGCTTGTGAAATGTGGGCCAGGACATGATGTGTTTTTGGGCGGACGTGCAGTTGGACTGAAGCCAGAGAGTGCTCACCAATGGTTGCTCTTCATGCTCATGAGAAGCGACTAGTGAAGTGTGTCCTGGGCCCGGCGTTATTTCACATCTTTATAAATGATTAGATGATGGAATAGAAAGTAGGCCTGTCTCATTTTCAGATGACACCAAACTGGGGGCGGGGGGGGGGAGTGATCAGGATTCAAAATGACTGACAGCTTGGAGAGCCGAGCTAAAACTACGAAAATGAATTTCCACAGGAATCAATGCGAAGCCTGGCATCTGCGCAGGAAACACGCAAGGCGCAGATGAGGGGTGGGTGACCTTGAAAGCCCCCCTGTGAAAAGGGTCTGGGGTCTCAGTAGCCAGGAGCGAGACGTCAGTCGCCGTGCGCGTGGCGCAGCAGCCAAAGAGGCCGAGGCGATCCTGCGCGGAGCCCAGCCGCCCTCCGGCTCCAGGGACCCTGCCTGCTTCGGTCGGGCTTGCCCGGAGGACCGCGGACCCCGCGGGGGGCGACCGGGACCCCCAAAAGAGGGGGCGCCTGATCCGGGACCCCCCGCCCAGGAGAGGCTCCGGCCCCGGGCCGCCCACCGGCGCTCTGCACGCGCCTAGAGGTACCCTCCCGCGGGGCGGGGCGGGCGGGGGCAATAGGGCCTCCCTCCGCCTGGCGCGGGGCCTGCCGGGAGATGTAGTCCCCGCCCCTCCAGGCCGCGCAGCCGCAGCCAGCGGGGCATGCTGGGAGTTGCAGTCCCGGGCGGGGAGGGAAGGAAGGGACGGGAAGGGGTCCCGGGCGGCGGCGGCGGCAGCGATGCAGAAATACGAGAAGCTGGAGAAGATCGGAGAAGGTCGGGCGGCGACGGGGTGATTTGGGGCGGGGGTCTCTGTGTCCCTGCAGGGGGAGGGGGCCAAGGGGGTCTCCAAGGCCGACGGGGGCGGGAGGGGTGCCGGCGGGGATGGTGGGGGCTCCTCTCGCCCCCCACCCCCCCTTGGTCCCGGGGGTCTCCCGCGCTGGCTCTGCAGCCCTGTTTGGGGCGGGGGCGCCGGCCTCTCCCGCCCGTCACGCACCCGCCCCCTTCCCTTCTGCACCCCGACCCCCCCCCCCCTCCGCAGGCACCTACGGGACCGTCTTCAAGGCCAAGAACCGGGAGACCCACGAGATCGTGGCCCTGAAGCGGGTGCGGCTGGACGACGACGACGAGGTGGGGAGGGGGCCGGGGGGGCGGGGGGGGGTTCCCCTCCCCGCCTGTGCCTGCCAGGGGAGGGGACTTTTTATTATTATTATTTTATTATTTATTTATTTCTACCCCGCTCTTCAGCCACAAGGCTATCAGAGCGGCTTACAAACTGTTTTAAGCAATAGCAATTTACGCATCCACACTGCATTAAGCAGTTCCCAATGTGTGTTAGCTCATTGCCCCCACAAGCCGGGTCCTCATTTTACCAACCTACGAAAGGATGGAAGGCTGAGCGAACCTTGGAGCCGGCTGGAATCGAACTTGCAACCTTGTGACTTGCAGGACGGGCATTGAACCACTGCGCCACCAGGGCTCCTTCTGGAAGACAGGGCGCCCGCCTCCCACCCTGGCCCTGAGAGCCCCCCCCCACTGGGGTCCTCTGGCCAGAGACCCCCATTGCCCAAGGCACTGGGCCGGGGGGGGCATTGCTGGGAGACCAGGACTGGCCGCTGAGCATGCGCAGAGTGCGCGCCTGACCTTGTGCCCACGCCAGGTGGGGCTCCGTGGTCAGCCCTGGTCCGGGGGGGAGGCCGGAGGCTGCAGCTTGGGCGCTGGCAGACCCCGTCCCCCCCGGCCACCGCGGAAGACAAGGCCCCCAGAGTCCTAGGCCCTTTCCAGCCTCCCGAGGTGGGAGTCCAAAGGGTCAGCCCCGCTTGAAATGGCCCCCCACCCAGAAGGGCCTCAGCAGGGAGCGGTCTGCATGTCTGTGTGGGAGAGTCCGAAGTCCGTCGCGGGGCCGGGGGGCACTTGGTCCAGGGTCCGTCTACATTGTACAGTAGCACCCCCGTATCCCCGGGGAGTGGTTCATGGGCATCCCCGCAGATACTGATTTCCGCGGATGACAGCAAACGCCAGGCCCCTTCTCCCCCCCCCCCCCGCCGCCACAGCCCTCCTGGGGGTGGGAGAAGGGGAGCGAGTTCCCCAACCGCAGGTAACTGAATCAGTGGATGGTGAATCCGCAGATACGGGGGCCCTACTCTGTAATTATGGCGCAACGGCTCTATTTCAGCTCCCACGGCAACATCCTTAAGAATAGTGGGATTCACAGGTTAGGGAGGGATGCTGGGAATTTTCAGTCAAAGAATGGGCTTAGTGCCTCCTGACCAAACTACAAATCCCAGGATTCCATAGGATGCATCCATGGCAGTTAAAGTAGAATTGCATCACCACAATTGTGTAGAATAGTGTGAAAGGACTCTATGTCCCTTGGGACGTTGGGGGGAGCGTTCAGCAGGGCCTGTGTGCTTCACCCCCCTTTCTTTTTCTCCCCCCCCCCCGCCACCCCACCGCTTTCTAGGGGGTCCCCAGCTCTGCCTTGCGGGAGATCTGCCTCCTTAAGGAGCTGAAGCACAAGAACATTGTGAGGTGAGTCAGGGGGTGCTCGAGGTGGGGTGCAGAGCGGTGCGGCGGGGGGGGAGCGCTGCCTTCTCTGGGCCGGCCCCTGGCCCCTGGAGACAGAGTGGGGCTGGGCGAGGGCTCATCGACAGAGGCTGAGTTTCTGGGAGGACAGAGTCCGGGGGCGGTGGCTCCTGGATGAGGCTGCAGCCCCCTCCCCATAGCCGGATCCAGAAGTCACATCACGTAGCTGCTGCCCCTTTCGGTTTTGACTGGTTTTCTCACCCTTCTCTGTGGGGTTTGGGGTGTAGGGGATTGTGTGTTTTACAGGGTTTGTGGTGGTGTCAGGAGCAAAGCGTTTTGTGATGGGTTGTAGCTGGCTTTCACCCATAATTTTATTATTTTAAATGGGGGCAGTTGGTGGGCTTAGGGGATGTCCTGGGAACAAAAAAAGGGGTGTATGGTAGGGGCCGCATGTGGTCCAAGGCTGCACTTCCCCCCACCCCCAGAGCCAGGCACATATTCTTGGGGTGCCCTTGGATCTGCCCCATTGCTCGAGGTACCTGTGGGGCAAAGAGGGCCTGGCACTGTGGTGTGCTGTGCCTGGCGCATCAGCTCCAGCTGTTCCTGGGCAAAGACAGTCCCGTCCGGCCAGAACGTTGCGTGCGTTGGTGAGTTCCAGACTGGACTACTGTACTGCCCTCTAGGTCGGGCAGCCCTTGGCCTGGCCTGGGAGGCTGCGGCTCAGGCACAATGGGGCTGCTGGGATGCCTGGTGAGGCCTTGCGCCAGGCGCGTTCATCCCGGCTGGGCTCTCTTCCCCAGCCACCAGTCAGGTAGCAGGTCATGCGCAGGGGCTCTGCAAGGAACAGCCCCCTCTGACAGGCAGTGAGCCAGTGGTGCCACTAAGGGGGAGCGGAGAGGCTGAACTGCACCAGGGGGCGTCGTCAGGGAAGGGGCGACACAAGCGGCAGTGCACCCCCATAGTAGCGCCACCTGCCCCGCCTTATCGCACGACGTTGGTGTGTTTCAGCTCTTCTCCCAGTCCGATCCCATAAGAGGCTGGTGAACGCACGTCTTTTGGCCGCCTGGAAAAATCCATTAGCAAAAAAACCTGCCTTTACCACCGTCTCCCACACGCCGATGTCATGCGATAAGGCAAGGTGGGATAGGCTGCCCTCTGGCTTCCCTTCCTTGGTGTGATAAACCCCTAATTAGTGATGCCACATCCACCAGGAATGTAGAAGCGATGGTAACGCGTGGGCTTCCCACCATTCAAGTCGTAGACAACAGGGCCTTCTAACAGGGGCGGGACCGTCCCTCCAGCGGTGTCACCTGGTGCCTCTCTGCACACACACACACCTGTGCCTGTACTGGTGCTGCTGGGCCCAGGGGTCCTTCTGGACTGAGGGGTGGAACCATCGGGCGCTTTGGCCTGGCCTGCTGGTGGTGGTGGAGGGGGGCTCTCTCCTTTCTCGGGCAGGTGCGGGAATGACCCCTCAGCTCCCCCAGCGCAGCCCCCTTTGTAGTTGGCCATCCCAGTCTTCGGAGCCACCTTGCTTGTCTGATGCACGGACAGAGATCCGCTTTGGGGTTCCTGCTTCAGTGTACACATCGTTTGACTGCTGAGAGTCAGGGTCTCCTCCGTTGTGGCCCCACAGCCTTAGGATGCCCTTACCCCCAACATGGGCTTGGTCCCCTCAGTTCAGCGTGGGCTTTTAGCAGCACCTTCAGATGGTTCTCTCTCTTTTGATGCCCTGTTTTTTTTAAAAAAGTAGCTTGTGTGATCCCAGGTGCCATCGTGTAACAGGTGCACATGCTTTTGATGTTCTTGGTGTGTCCCGTGTCAGTCTTCTGTGTGCCTTGGTTTTGTGAGGGTTTGGCCCTCAAAGGGGCTTATTCATATTCAGAAGACAGACTAATGCACATGTTTGTGCGTGTGCGTGTCTGTATACATTAGATGAATACTGGGATGAATAGCGTCTAACCTAACTGGAAGCTGCCTTATACTGAGTTGGTCCCTTGGTCCTTCTCAGCCATTACGGTCAGCTCTGATGGGCAGAATTCATGGCTCCCTCCAGGGTTTTGGGTGGGACCCTTTCCCTGGCCCAACCTGGATGTGCCGCTGGGCTTGGCACCTGGGAGAAGCCGCCAGAGACCCCCGAGAGGTTCCTCTAGGCAAAAACCCTGCCTCTCTCCAGGGCTTCTTGGAGGCAGGATCGTGTCCCAGCCCTACTGGGAGATACCACCTGGGATCTATCCCTCTGGGGGGTCTCCCATCCCAGGACTGGCCAGGAGGAATCCTGTTTAGCTTCTAAAATCAGGCAAGATTAGGCACCTTTAGGCTGAGTTGCAAACAATTTGATGTTTCACGGCTTATTTACGTGTTTCGTGATCAAGAGGCGCACACAGTGTGGGCCATCTTTCTTTGGGTGGAATCACAGCCCCGGCCATCATATGAAAGCCTGTCCTCTTCCTGCTCCATTAATCTTATCAGAAGCAATATTTTGGACCCCTTCTGAGGGAACAACCTTCAGGGTTTGTGGGGAAAATCTTGTCCCTGTGTTGCAAGAAGGCTTTCAGCCAGCGACCCTCCAACCTGCCCCCCTCCCAGCTCAGGGCAGCCCAGCCAAGGGGGTTCTTCACTTGCCAGCTTTCAAGAGCAGGGCGGATTGGGGTAAATATTTAAGGTCATTATAATCACCGAAAGCAAAAACCCAGTCTAAGTCCTTGATTCAACTTTGCTTGCTTTGTGCCTTTAAGTTGACTCCAACTGATGGCATCTTTGGCCAGATTTCTTCAGAGAAAGTTTGTCATCACTGCCTTCCTTTCAGGCTGAGAGAGTATGACTTGCCCAAGGTTCCTCAGGGCTTTCCGGGGCTGGGTGGGGATTTGGAACCGGGTCTCCCAGAATCCTTGTCCATCACTCAGACCATAACACCACACTGTCTCTCGCCCACCCCGAAATTGTTCAGAGGTTGAGAGAGTGTGGCTTGTCCGGCGCCACCCAAGGGAGTTTCTCTGGCTGAGCAGGGATTCGAACCCTGGTCCCCCAAGAGTCCCAAGTCCAACACTCAACTGCCAAACCAGCTCTCTTATTTTTGGGGGTACAATATGTTGCTTACCGCAATATAGAAATTGAGGGTAGAAAGATCACTCTCTCAGAGAGAGGCATGCACTTTGCCACACCCGTGGAGCAGTTTATAACATCCGGGGGTTCAGGGACAGATCCCCCCTGTAGCAACGTCCCTGTTTTGAAGGTGCCTCACTCCGTTGTGTTGAGCTACCTTTGTAGGAGACCCAAGTCTAGGTTGAGCTACCACGCTTGTGATGAGCTTTAGTTTTAATGTTGTGTTTAAATGATGGTCAAGAGAAATGTAGGGCAAGAGCCAATTGTTCATAGAGTAGACTCACAGAATTTTTTTTAAATTTTTTTTAATTTATTTATTTATTTATACCCCGCTCTTCAGCCACAAGGCTATCAGAGCGGCTTACAAATTGTTTTTAAGCAATAGCTATTTACACATCTAACTGCATTAAACAGTTTCCAAGAACTGACCTGAGTGTTGACTTATTACATTCTCATTGGTTTAGAGGAGCCACCCTAGTTGGGACTAATAGTTGGATTTAGGCTTTACTATTTTATGGTATTTTAACCCCCAAACTCCCAATTTGAATGAAAAAATCAGATTTTAAGATGTGATTTTATCCGTTTTGTCCAGCGGCGAGGCCAGTCATGCTCTGGAGGCCTTGAGCCAGCTGTGCCTCGTGCCTCTCATGGTGACTCTACGTGTTAAGAGGGGCTTCCAGTGACTCCTGCATGTGTCCTTCCATGGCCCTTACAGAGAGGGATTGGGCAGAAGTCTGGCATTGCTGCCTGACCCTTTGTTAGTGGCCGGTCTTGTCGTAAATGTTGAATTCCAGACAATGGTTCATTGTGACCTTTCCTTTGCCTGTTGTGTTTCCCAACAAGGATTGCTAACAGTACACAGGCTTTACTACTGCATTGGGCGTCACGTGGGGCTGCCCTTGGAGACTGCATGGCTGCTGACACTCTGGGAAGGTGTCACAGTGGGTGCCCATGCCCATGCTGTGGTGCATCAATGCGCCTGTGTGCTGTGCTCTATTCAAGCAGATCATTTTAACACTTTAAAACCCATCACACCCTGGGCCCCCATCTCCCCCGGGGTCAGCCCACATGCTGGGAACTGGGTCCTGACCCGCTGCCCTTCCGTGACCGCACGCAGCCGCAAGGGCAGGTTGTGGTCATGGCAGAGCAGCACCTTCACTGTGGTGGCCTCTTCACCTCTGAGACACTGTGCCTGCTGTGGTGAGAAGGTAGTCTTTCACAAGGCATGCAAAATACTCTTTTGACACGTTTTTGGTTAATTGTGCAGCACAGCTTACAGGTCAGTTCACTATATGCTTTAATGTACAGCTCTGGGACCTTTTGCTGTTGCTGTTGTTTAATGTCTGATTTAATTGTTCAAACGTTTGACTCTGAACTGATCTTGAGTGCCTAGAGAAAGCAGGCCAGGCACCCGGGACCCCTTGGTCCTCTCTGCAGGCAGAGCGCTTTGTGGTGGCCCCCTCGAGGCCCGCACAGCTCTTTTCCTCCCGGTCTTCGCTCTCCCCGCTGGCTGAGCAGCGCTGTGTGTCCCTCTGTCTTCCTCTCCCTGCTCAAAGGAGAGGGGCGTGGGGCCTGCCTCTCCCCACTTGTGGCTGGTTTGGTCGCTGCCCTTGAATCCTTGCTCTTCTCCCCCCCCCCCTGCAAACCACCACAGGTTGCACGATGTCTTGCACAGTGACAAGAAGCTCACGCTGGTCTTTGAGTTCTGCGACCAGGTAAGGGCCCCGGGGGGGGGGGAGGGGGAAACTACACTTCCCAGAAACGTCAGTCCTAAAGCCTGGCGCAGCCTGTTCTTCCTTCTCCAAAGGAGAACCCAAAGGAGCAAGGGGTGGAGGGCACCCTCTGGCAAGGGAGGGGGCAGTCTTGGGACCTTTCTAGCGCAGGTGATAAAACGGTGTGGAGCATTCTGCTCCCACAGCCACTGGCCGAGACCCCCACATGGGGAGCCCAGCAGCGGGACGTGGGTGTAGGGGCCGGTCTTCAGAGACACACCATCTCCATCCTCACCCATCTGGCACAAGAGGACTGCTCTCAAGGCATGCCTGCATTGCGGACCATGAGACCCTGGAAATGGCCCTCAGGCAGGACCCCCACCCTTCTGATCTCTGTGTCCCCTCAAATGCCTTTTTTCCTTTGGGTGCCTCAACTGGATTTCTAAAGGATCAGCACAAGCTTTAAGTGGCCGCCGTGCTGGACGTTTAGGACTGAAGGAATATTTCGTGGGGAGGGGGAAGGATCCTTGTGGGGGGCAGTGCCCCTCCCCTGCAGCTACAGACCCAGTCCCCTTATTAAAGGCCTCTGAGCCCAGGGGTGACAACCCACTGGGAGACCCGTTCCCTTGGGCAGCAGGAGAGCTCCTGAGCAACTCAGAGCAGCTGCAGGAGGAGAGATGGCGAATTTGAGAGGGATTCCCCACCCCTGCAGAAGCAGAGCCACTGGTCACCCCATGGGGTCCGTCCGGATGATCCGTAGCCCCAAATTCCCCTGCCGGATCGTGTGCTCTCTGGAGAAATCCTCCCATGGGTCTCTCCTGATCCTCCTGCTATTCCGCTCCAGCAGAGGAACTCTCATGGGCTCTAGTTTTGTGGCGTGTGTGCGTGAGTCAGGGGTGTGTGTCCTGTGGATCCTTCTGTCCACAGGAGGATGGTCGCCACATCATTTTATCCGCCCCAGCTGGTAAGGTCCCCTCGCTGCTTCTGCTCTCCCTTGCACAGCAGTGGGCGTTTGAGGCCTCCAGATTGCCTCCAAAATCCGGAGCACTCCAGAGGGAACATTGCCACACTGGGGAGTGCAAGGCGTACCCGGGTGCCCACTCACTCTCTCTGCCCCCTCCCCACTCCTTTGCTCCTCCCAGGACCTGAAGAAATACTTTGACAGCTGCAATGGGGATCTGGACCCGGAAATAGTCAAGGTGAGCGAGACAGGCTGGGGGTGGGGGTGGTGTGTGGGTGAGTGGGGTTGCACCCTCTGCGTCACCGTTCTTCCCGTCGTCCCCTTTGCTGCCTGGGGTAACTGCGGAGCAGGCGTGGAGGCCTTGGCCTGCAAGGGCCTCACTCTTGGCGAGCGGCACCTGGTCGGTCAGTGTTGCCCGCTTTGGCTGGCAGCAAGCATGACTCTCTGGGGGCTTGGGAAGGGCTCTTGCCCACTGGTCACCCCTCCAGGGGCTCATCAGCCCCATCCCCACGTGCCTTCCTTGTGTGCATGGAGCCTTGTGTTGGCAGTCTGGGCTCTCTGGGGTGCAGGCCGGATCCTTTCCCAGCGCTGCCTTGAGGCCCCTGGTGTTCCCTCTGGGGCTGGGGGTGCCTCCCATCCAAATGCTACCCAGCCCACCCTGCTTAGCTTCTGCATTGGAAGGAGGGGCGGGGGGCTCTTGGAGGGGCTGGTGGTCTCTTGGGGACGGACGGCAGCCTCTCCCCTCCTCCCCTCCGCAGTCCTTCATGTACCAGCTGCTGAAGGGCCTGGCCTTCTGCCACAGCCGGAACGTCCTCCACCGAGACCTGAAGCCCCAGAACCTGCTGATCAATAGGGTAAGTGTTTGGCCCTGCAGGTGTGGAGCATGGCTGCTCTCCAGTGGTGGTGATGCGCACCAGAGAGGAGGAGGAGGAGGCGGACAGGTCCAGCTTTTGGCAGCCCCGAGAGGGTCCGGAGGGGAAGGGCCAACAGGAGGCTTTGCTTGCAGAATGGGGAGCTGAAACTGGCGGACTTCGGGCTGGCGCGGGCCTTTGGCATCCCTGTGCGGTGCTACTCAGCTGAGGTGAGTGGAGCTGTGCGTGACGTGTTTGGACTGGGCAGAGTTGGCGGGGGGTGAAGAGCGGCTGGCCAGCTAGGCCATGGCTGTGGCGGGGAGACCCCGGCACCCCAAGAAGCGGCCAAGAGAGACCTATGTTCCTTCTTCAGATATGGGACATGGGGATGGGTCTTGGTTGGGGCACAGAATCAGGAGCACATCTTTGGGCACGGGGCTCCTTCTTTCCTTCGTCCGTCCTTCCTTTGTTTGGTGAGGGGGCAAGAGCCTCTGTCTTCCGTGGCTCTCTGCAGTCACAGAGCGGGTGGGGAGGCCCACGGGTTTCATTCTCACACAGAAAGAAGAGTGAATGAATAATCTGAGCAGGCTTCTTCCCAGCGCGCAGGAATCCAACGGTTTACACACCATTTGCTGCCATTCAGGACTCTTTGGGGGTAAATTCGTTTGCCCAAAACACACGTGCTTTTCCTGTGCTGAAGGAGGACATGTGAATGTGCATTTTTGTGCAAATGAATCTTCCTGATGAAAGCGTCCCAATGTGCAAAGTATCTCCCTGCTGTTTGCCCTTTTCTTGGTGGGATGGTGCGAGTGTCAAATCCTCCCTCTTTCTGCTGGCTGAGGGGGAAAATATGGGCAAGGATTCTTTACTTCCCCTGTGAGGGATTGAGGCGGAAGCTCCTTACATCTCAGCATGAATGAACCTCCCCCCCCTTGCGTTTTTACTTTCTCTTGAGGAGAGCCAGAGTGCTGCACCCCCTTCTCAAATCACACAGGTGGGGTCTCTTCAGAGAGCAATGGGGAGGAAGCCTCCTGTCCACGCACAGCTACGCACGCACGCACGCCTGAGTCATAGAATCATACAGTTGAAAGTGGCCTCATGGGACACGGCGCCCAACCCCTTTCTGCTCAAGGCAGGAACTCCAGCTAGGGCTTCCCAGCAGCAGGGGGCTGCCCAGCTTCTTCCTGAAGATGGCCATAGAAGGAGACACACACACACACACACACACCTGCCAACACCACCTCTCTAGGCAGCTGCTTCCATTGCTGAACTGCTCTCACTGACAAGGAGTTACTTCCTTCTGATGTCCAATGAAATCTACCCTCCTGGTAGATGAGGCCCCCCATGAGGCCTGGTCCTCCTCTCTGGGGCAGCAGATGTGCACTCTGCACATGGGCAGGGGCTGCTCTCCTTGGCCTACTGCCTGGCCCCACAGACAGCCATGGGTGGGCTCTGGTCAGGTTTGGCCCCCGCTGCCCTTCCTCCCCCCTCCCTGCCCAGGTGGTGACGCTCTGGTACCGCCCTCCGGACGTCCTCTTTGGGGCCAAGCTCTACTCCACCTCCATAGACATGTGGTCAGCTGGATGCATCTTTGCAGGTAATGCAGCCCCAGCCCCAGTGGGCAGGAGAGGCACGGGGTGGGAGATGGTGCCCCCCGGGGCAGAACCGGCCCTGTCTGGACTCTGGAGGTGCTGCTGGTGCTGATCTCTTCCCCCCCTCCTCCCGACAGAGCTGGCGAACGCTGGGCGGCCCCTCTTCCCAGGCAATGATGTGGATGACCAGCTGAAGCGCATCTTCCGATATCCTTCCCTGCTTTTGGCACGAGGGCCTGGTGAGATTGAGCTGGGTGGGGCGGGTCAGCTTTGAAAGGCCATGTGTTGAGGGACGTCCAGGGTCCGTGGTGTCCAAACATGAGTGCAGAAGGTGGGGCTGTTGGAAGCCTTGGGGGCGGTCTTCTCCTCCTCTCCCTCCCACGGCTTCTGAGGGTTCATGGGGGTTGCACATCCCTTGCGGGCACCACCTC
Source organism: Gambelia wislizenii (assembly GCA_030847615.1). Classification (NCBI taxonomy): domain Eukaryota; kingdom Metazoa; phylum Chordata; class Lepidosauria; order Squamata; family Crotaphytidae; genus Gambelia; species Gambelia wislizenii. The sequence goes on along the minus strand of JAUMIR010000006.1, from coordinate 162,660,366 downwards.
TTTTGCAGCCCCAGCACTGTGATGGCCAAGGCATGGCGCGTGTGGGGGATCCCCACCCTGGGGGAGGAGGCGGGTGTGGGAGGGGGTTGCCCTTCCCCACAGGGACGTCTCCCACTCACCCACCCTCAAGCGAAGACCCCTTGACTGCTCTGCCACGCTGCTGGGGACCCCAACTGAGGAGCAGTGGCCGGGAATGACCAAACTCCCAGATTACAAGGTGAGCCCCTCCCTCTCTTCCCTGGGGGGGTGGGAGGGAGAGGCAAGGGGGATTCTGGGTCAGGTGGTGCCTGTGCACACATGTGGCCATCTTCCCCCCCCCCCCACTTTCTTTCTCCACAGCCATACCCCATGTACCCAGCCACAACCTCTCTGGTCAATGTGGTGCCAAAGCTCAACACAACTGGCCGGGACCTCCTTCAGGTGGATGCTCTGCCCCCCCCCCAAATGCCTGTGCCCCTCATTTTCTGCTGGCCCCCTCATTCCAGTCCTGGGGTTCTCCCCCCCCCCCGCCACTCTCCCTGGGAGCCCAGGCCAGAGTTCGGGAGACTCCATGGGGGTTTGGGTCCCCCAACACTAGAGTGGGGCAGCCCGTGTAATCCTGTGGGGTTTCTCTCCCTCCACCTGCCTGTCAATGCGCTCCTGGCGACAGTGTGATCTGCAGGGGGAACCAGGCAACCCTTCCCAGGGTTTGTGAAATGTGTGGGGCAGAAGGGGTGGGGTAATATGTGTGTCCCCCCCCCCGTCCCTGCTGCTGCCTTCCTGTGAGAGTTTCAAGTGCTCTTTTTGGCTCTGCAGAACCTGTTGAAGTGCAACCCGGTTCATCGGATCTCAGCAGAGGATGCGCTGCAGCACCCCTACTTCACGGATTTCTGCCCGCCCTAGGTGCCCGCCTCCGCATGCCCCCTAAGCCCCCCCCCGTGAATTGTCCACCTTTGGATGTTGGGGAAGAGGAATGCTGCTGGTGCAGCTGCCCCCTCCCCTATGGGACCAGCCGGGAGGCACTGGGCGTGGGGGGAGGGGCACCCATCCCTCCCCCCTCCAGCCACCATGGGAGGGGGCTTGACCGGCTGTGGGGGGAGGATGGCGGCCTGTTGCTGATGTGAATATTTGTGAGCTCTATAAAGCACTCCTTCCCCCCCTGCTGCTCTGTGGTGGCCCCCTTTACTTTCTTGCTGGGGGGGGTCTTCAGAGGAGGCAGCGGGGGTTCTGTGCCCACCCTCAGCCAAGGCTGCCTCTGTTCCTCTGCTTAGATGCCTCTCCAGGCAGGACTGGTGGGGGACACAGGTAAACATACGCCCCTCACTTCCAAGGGCCCCACGTGTGTTCTTCCCCACACACACGCACACCTCTGCAAAGTGTACAACACACCCCTGTGGTTCTCCCCCACACACATTTTGGTGAGAGGGCAAGATGGCGTTGCCAGGAGCTCTTTAATGGCACACAGGGACAAAAGGGACACACACAGAGGTTTGGGGTGAGCCATGGGGTGTTCAGCAGGATCACGGGTGGGGGGGAGGTTACACAATGCAGCAGCACACTCATGCATAGATCTGGGAGCAGACAGACAGACCGACCGACAGACTGAGCGACAGATGTTCATGCAGAGGTGCTGGCCCCGCCAGAGGCATCTGTGGAATCGCAGGGGTCCCCAGGGGCCATCCAGTCCAACCTCCTGCCAGGGCAGGAACCCACTGCTGAGCCCCTGGGCCTGGTCACTGTGGTCCTTGTGCGGGTGGGGGGGCCAAAGAGGGGGAGCCCCAAATAATTGTCCCATGCCACAAAAGCATCCAACCAGCGCCATGTTTAATGTGACACTGCTTTGTGCGTTTCCAGTGGCCAGTTGGAGGGCTCCCAGTGCCCCCTCCCCACCTGTGGGTTAGGAGCACCCATGGGAGCCCTGTGTCGAGCCCTTCTTGGTTGCGGGTCAAGTGGAGTCTTCGGGGGGAGGGCGGGGCAGACGGACCCCTTCCTTCTTCCTCCCTTCCTCATTGACCGCAGTAAAACATTCCCTGCATCAGGCTGGTGCTGGTCCAGCGATGGGGGGGTGTCAAAGGGGAGGGGGGGCCAGCGGCATCTTTGGCCCCTTCAGCAGGCGAACTCCTCAAGGTTGCCTAGAGTCGTGTGACGAGGTAACAGGTGCGGGGTGTATCCGAGGCTGGCCGAGTGACCGTGCAGCGTGTTGCAGGCGCTCTGGGGGGAGAGAAAGCATGGGGGGGGGTGAATGGGAGACTCCTGCTCGGTTCCTGGGGTGGGGGGCATGGCGTGTGCACCTGCACAGAGGCACTTGTGTGCACTTGGCCCTGATGGAGATTTGGCCCCGGGCCGCCAGGGAGGGCCAGGGAGGCTGCCAAGAGGAGGGGGCTGCAGAGGTGGCCTTGCAATGTTGTGGGGGAAGCCCAGAGTTGGGAAGGGAGGGGTCAGAACTCAGTGGGAGGGGAGCCAGACCCACCTCCCCGCTGCCCGGGTCCCCCCTTCCTTGCTTGGTCCAGCCCTGACAGGACTGGGGGCAGAGAGGGGCAGGAGCCCAAGTCTTGCCTGGCTGTAACAGCCTCCCCTCCCCGTGCCAGGGAGTCAGGGGCATCCACGCACAGATGCCCACAGAAGCACGCGGATTTTGAGCCCACCTGACTTGAGGGCAGCGAGGGCTCTGTCCCATCTCTCCCCCAGCCCCGTTTCCGGTGCTTGCTTTTGTGACGGTTGCTGCTCTTGGCTGCTCCCAGGGCGTGGTGGGGTCACCTCAACCTTTGACCCTCCTGATGGTTTGGACTTCAGCCCCCAGAAGCCTCTTCCTTCTTCCCCAGCTCCAGGGTCAAAGGCCAGGGTCTGGGAGGAGCAGAAGCCCCCCTACTGCTGCGAGGAGGGAGGCAGGGCAAGGCTGCTGGTCAGCTGCCTCTGCCCTGTGGGGACTGAGTGAGGCCTGTATTTTTATGATTGACTGATTGGGATTTGATTACTCCTGGCCACCTCTTCCCCAGAGCTGGGACCCACACTGCCACCCGCTGCACTCTGTGCATGTTTAGCACCTTCCTTGTTGCCTTTGGGGGGGGGCTTATGCTCCTCTCCCCCCTCCCCTCCAGCATGGCGTGGGCCTGAAGCAAGGGCTTCGTGTTCCTCCTGGAGAGTAAAGGGCAGGGGACCCTGCAGCCAAAGACCAGCCGCAGAAGGGGGAGCATGTAGGGTGGGAAGGGGTGCTCTGCCTCCCTCCCTCCCTCCCTCCCCCCAGCACCCCCAGGGGAGGGGAGCCCACCAGCGCCCCCAACCCTGAAAGGGAGCCACTACCTGGGTGGGCGGGGGGGTGGCTCCCGTCCTCTGCTCTCGGGGCCACGAGGCAGGTCCATGTACTCCTGGCCCAGGTGGGATGCCGGATGGAGAGGGAGGCGCGATGATGGAGACGTGGAAGGGGAGGGGGGAACGGACAGGGGCGGGTGGGGGGCAAAGGGAGGCAGAAACGAGAGTGATGAGGTGGAGAAATGTTTCCCCAGCCACGGAGGCCGGGCGCTCTCTCTCTCTCTCTCTCTCTCTCTCTCTCTCTCTCCAAAGGACCCGGTGGTGAAGATGATGAAGCCAATGGAAGGTGGGAGTGCCTCTGAGCACGTGCTGAGTTCCTTTCCCTTGTGGTCACACACCTCTAGCCAACCCACTCAAGTCCATGGCAGGGGGGAGGGTGGCCTTTGGCCTTGGCTCACAACGGCCCTTCTGAAGCCCCCTTCCCTTTGCTGGGGCGCTGGGGGAGTGCCCAACGCCACCAAACTGGGCAAAAACTGGCTTCCCATTGCTCAGGGAAGCCAGTTTTTCTCCCATGACGTGGGGGGGGAGGTGGGGGAGGCCCTGCGCCTGGTGAGGAAGGTGGAAAGGGACTCCTCTGTTGGCGGGACACCCAGGGGTGGGGTGGGGTGGGGAGGAAGCTGGCACTGGGGGGAGAGGTTTTTTGCAAGGGCGGGGAGGCCTGTCCATTACCAGGCTGTTCCTGTTGCTCCTCTCAGCCTGCTTCCTTGCGTGGTAGAAGCCCAGAAGTTTATCTCGGAGTACCTGCCGTGAACAGAAGAAACAGAGGCAGAGAGCCCACCTGAGCCTCGAGCCATCAAGCCGCCCTTGGCTGCCCGTGTGCTCCTGAGCAGCCATAGGGTGCCTCCCCACACACCCTTGACCGGCTCAAGCTGGACGGTTTGGGGAGGGGACATTCCCCCTGTGGGGGGGGGAGTGCCCAGGGCATGAGGCCAAGAGAGCAGGCTGGGCCAGGTGGGAATGCAGCTTGCTGAAGAGAAATTTGGGGGTGACATTAAATACCTCAAGGCCTGTTCTCTGCTGCCCCAGAGGGGAGGACCAGGTCTAGGGGGTTTGAATCACAGGAGGATAGATTTCGATTGAACATTAGGAGGAACGTCTTGGCAGTAAGAGTGGTTTGGCAATGGAACCGGTGGCCTAGAGAGGTGGTGGTGGTGGTGATGGGGGTCTCCTTCAGTCTCTACCCCTAGCCGGCACCACCCACCTCCTTTTCTGCAGCCCCAGGCAGTGGTGTATGTGAGATGAGTGGGTGGGATGCACAGGAGGAGCCTGCAAAGGTGGGTGGGTGGGTGCTTAACAGGCACACTGGTCCCCCTCCCCTTTCATTGGCTGGCCTAAAGAAGGGGCCGGCCCCATGGCACCCCCAGCCCCTGGGGGACAGAGATGAGCAGACAAGGGTGCTGGCCTGAGAGGTCAGCCTGCTCCCCTGCCTCCTTCCTTTCAGGCAGCCCTGCTGACCCCCCCACTGCCTCTGGCTCCAGACCCCTGGCGCCCCTCCCTCCCCCCCACTCACTTCGTACAGGTAGTCAAAGATCTCCAGGATGGTGAGGAGGCTGGCTCCGATGAAGAGGCCCATCTGCCCTCCAATGTCTCCTGGGGAAGCGACAGGGGTTTTCGTGGGAGGGGGTGAATCTTATCCCCCAACATCCCACTGATCAGCCCAGAGAGACCCCTCCCTGGCCCCAAATGGGATCTGCAATGTAGTAGCCAAGGGAGGGCTTCAAAGTGCTAGCCCCTGGCCTTAACCCCCCCACACTCCATGGTGACCTGTCAGGCGCGGGGGGGGGGTTGTCCTACTTCTCAGCACACCTTCCAGGGCCTGAACCCATTGTCAGGACTCCACCAGGAGGACCCCTTTGTTTTATCTATTTCATTTCATTTGTATGCCACCTTCCTCCCAGAGGGGGATCCAAGGCAGCTCCCAGAGAGAACTGAAAAACCTTCCAAATAACATTTAAAACCACCACATCTAACAGTATAAAATCATTTTGAAATATACAAAAGTTTAAAAGATAAATAAAATATCCCACCAAGAAGCTCCCCTGCGTGCACATTAAAAGCCTGCTTGAAGAGAAATGTCTTTGCCTGCCGGTGAAAGAAAGCAGGGAGGGGGCCAACCTAGCCTCCCACGGAAGGGGGTTTCACATGGTGGGAGCCACCACTGAGAAGGCTCTCTCCCATGTCCTCACCAAGCCAGCCTGTGATGGTGGCCGGACCGAGAGAAAGGAGTCTCCTGATGATCCCAGAACCCTTCTGGGTCCGTAGGGGGGTACGCGGTCTTTCAGAGCTTCACAGTCCTTTCACCCTGCTATTGACAACTCCCCCTCCTGCCCCCCAGCAGAGGAAGGGGCTCCCTGTGCGTCTGACCAAGAGGTCCAGGTGTGGGGCTTTTGTTTTTGGCTGTAACATACTGAGTGACTGCTGCAGAGAGAACGCAGCCTCCTGTGCGGCACTATTTCTAACAACTGTGTGTGGGGTGTGTGTGTGAGGGAGCCAATAAGCAAAGCCCCTTCCTTCCTCTGTGGGGAACAGGACGTAGTGACAAGGCCGCGTTCAGCCATGCCCCTGCTGAGCTGGAAGTCCCTGGATGGAGGTGGTGGTGGGGAGACCTAAAGCCACGAGAAGCACGGTGCTGATTTCAGGCCCAGAAACTGCTGTTCCACCTTGACAGCTCATTCCTACCAGCAGGCTGGTGCTGAAGCTAGACTCAGGTGTGTGTGTCTAAAATTAGTGCAAAGCAGGTGAAACCAAAGACGGAAGTGGCGCATAGAAAACGCTGGAACACAAGGGACCGGCCCTGACATCCCCTGAGCACCCCCATCGGAAGACCGGTGGCACGGCTTCTCCAGCAGCCCACGGGGGAGCCGCCATTGCAAAGGGGCTCACAGAGCGTGACCAGTGTGAGCAGCAGCATCTGGCCGCAGCATGGCAGGGCAACCCTGGGCCAGCACTCACAAGCAGCCGTTGGACGGCGCATGCGTGCAGGGGCGGCCCAACCCTGTGCCCAGGTCTCGCTCACCATTTCCCCACTTGGCGCCACTCACCCAGCAACCCGGCCACCTCGTAGGCCTTCTTTTGCTCGATGGTTTCATAGTTCAGAGCTTCAAAGAAGATGTCCAGCACCAGCAGGTTCTCCCTGGACGGGGTGGGCATGCAGAGATAGGGTCACTCAGCCCCCAGCTGGCAGGGCAGGGGCAATCTGATGGGGCAGTTCAGAGGACCGATGGGGCCACCCTCGGGAGACGCTCGGGCCGGTCCCAAGGGGAATGGCCTCCCCTCGCCCTCTGGCCAGGAGCACGGGTGCCCGACTGAGGTGCCAGCATTTCCTACAGGGGCAGGAGGGGAGGGGTGCCCCCAGGCAGAATGAGGGGTCAGGTGGGGGGAGGAGGAGTTGCTCACGCAATGTATTGCTCGCTGCGGTTGTACTTCTTGGCCAAGTACTTTGCCGAGGCCTTGCTGGGGATCTTGACCACGGAGAGCTCCTTGCCGTAGCGCACCACCTCGCAGGGGGTCTGGCACGAGCAGAACTCGTTGTCTTTCTCCAGCAGGAAGTCTGGGCAAAAGCGGGGAGGGGTAAGAGGGGGAGGGCTGACCCTCCCACATCAGCACCAGCCCCCACCCAGCAGGCTGCTTCTCTAGGAACAGCCATGCCCCCAGCGTGTGCCAAACGTGCCCCATTTTTAAGGGAAGGGGCAAGGCAGAGGGAGCGGCAAGCAGGGAAGAGACAGCGGTGCCATGGCTGCTTACCCAGGGCGGGGTCAGCGCATTCCTTGTACTGCTCTGGACTGCAGACATCGGCGTTACCTGGGCAGGAGAGGGAAGCAGGTGAGGCCACGCAGGAGGGCGAGTCAGGCCAAGCAGCACGCAGGGCATGTGTGTGTGTGGGGGGGGAACCCAGCACCTCTGCACCCCCAGCCAGGCTTGTCCATTAGGGTGTCAGTTGTTTAAAGTGCCCCCTAAGAGGAAATCATAGGTGGAGCAGAGTTGTGGGGGGAATGGGGAGGATCTCCAGCACGGGCCTTGGCGGCACCAACACCTCTTCCCCCACCGGGCACAGGGACGGCCAGGCCAAAGGCTGAGCTGCTCCCACTGGGACCTCCTGTGGCAGCAGAATCATGCCATGACCGCTCACAGGGCAGACCACCCACCGGGGTCTCCCCACACCCCTCCCCACAGGACTCCTCTTGCAGCCTCCCGCAGCCCCTCCTGGACCTGGCATGTGAACCATGCGGCAGTTGCAGTTCTCAGCCAAATAGCGTGTCTCGCACTCAAGACGGCAGGCAGCCATGCTGTAATTGGTGAAGAAGGCAGACTCGATGGGGCCTGATTTGCAGACGCCCCATGGGGGTGGGAGGTAGAAGATCTGTGGTGAGAGACAGTTAAGGAAAAGGGTGGGGTGGGGGAGGTCAGCCCACCCAACACTCCTCATGCAGCACCCCCTGTGCAAAATGGGGGGCCCGACTGTGCAGCCCCTCTGCCAAGCCCCTGTGCATCTCTCTGCCACACAGACAGATGTGTCAGTGCTCAGAGCTGCAAGGTGTGTGTGCCCCCTCGCCCCCCAACACTGGAAAGCAGAAATGACAGAAGGACCCCTCCCGCAGTGCAGGAGAGGGAGGAAGAAGGTCTCAGGTCAGGTCGAGGGGGGCTGGCGGATACCCTTTGCTCCTGGCAAGAGACAAATGTCTGGAATCCGGGGGCCACGCCAAAGCCCAGCTGATCAATGGAGGGCGGCTCACCCTGGCTGTGGATTTGCACCTTCACTCCGGCTTCGTAGGAGGTCTCCTCTGGAACAGGGGGAGGGGGGGGAAAGGTGTCAGGCCTGCCAGCTTGGGTCACCTCCTCAAGGTCAGTCTCATCAAGAAAAGAAGGCGAGTGCATGTGTGGCTCCCTTGCCCCCCAACTTTGCTGTTCCCTAAACAGGAAGCCAAGGCCGACCTCAAAGGCAACTGCTGGAACCCTGCGAGCGGCAAATACATACCGGTAACTCAGGGTCAGACCCATGTGCCTCTTCTTTAGGATGCCATGCAAGGGAAGAGTCTCTAGCCCCTTCCACTGGGATGGGTGGCTGGGAGGGGGCCACTGCAGGGGAGGTGGAGGCAATGGAGGCAGGGGGGGGGAAAGAGGGTCGCCCTCCCCAGAAGCCAAGGCCGACTTCCAAACAAAAAGTTCTCCTCTGCATGCAACCATGGTGAGGCAGCCCCTGCTCTGTCCCAGAAACACAAAGGATGGCGCCTTGCCCCTTCCCCTCCCGTGCCCCAGGCGACTCCCTCTGAGGAGCCCCATGGAGGCCTGGGGCTTGCTAAGGGGCTCAAGCAGTCAGGGCAAGTGCTGCTACCAGCTGGCCCACCTTGGCTCCCACAGGGGCCCCACCCCAGCCGCTCACCGGTGTCTCCCCAGACAGGCAGGTACTCATCCTGCTGGATGTTCAGCATCAGTTCCAGGCCGTTGCCGGTGCCCCCCTTGACCGTTGTAAGGAGTTCGTAGCCAGGGGCACCGGAGTTGAATGTGTAGCACTTGCCCAAACGTGTGAAGATCTGCAGGGGGTGGGGGTGAGGAGGGGTGTGGGAATGGGGGGGGAGAGAGGGAGACATGGATGGGGCCACAGCCAGGAGGAGAAGGGGCTCCTGTGCCCACTGAGCCAAGATGACCTCCATGGCAACCCCCCCCCCTCCATGAGCCCAAGTGGCTGCACAGCTCACCATGTCTCAGCTACCTTAGTAAATCACGCTGTGACCTGTATTAGGGGTGTGAGCACACAGACAAACACACGCGTGTGAGGACCAAGAGGCTTAAAGGCAGCTCTGTAATGTTTTCAGCACAATAACAAAAGAGGTTTTCACAGGAGGAAAATGGAAGGGATAGAGTGGGAAAATGCAAGACAAAAAAATCTTGGGCTGAAGATGAAATGGCATTCCTCCAGTGCAAGAAGAATTGGGGTAGGGCTCCAAGGGCTCCGTATCATGTCCAGGTCATCCTGAGAAAACTGCCAAGGAGACGAATCAAAGCCTGGCATTGCAAGGCAGGACAGGCGGGTGACAGCCCGTCCTGGTTTTGAGGTAGAAAGGGTGAGAAATGGCTTTCTTACAGGAGTTTCAAGTTTGCAGGAGATAAAACGGCATGACTGAAGAGGTACAGCGATGCACCTTGGATGTGACAAGTCTCAGAACACCTTCTGCCATTTCAAGCCTCAAAACCTGGCTGCTTATGCAAATGATGCCTATTGGGCTAATAACCTTAAAATGGTGCCTATGAGTTGCTGGGTGGACCATAGAAATGTGCCAGGTTTCAAGCTGATCTGATAACATCTCCCAGAAGTACAGCCAGTTTAAAAGCCTGGAAACTGACACATTTACCTCCTTTTCTCCATTTTTTAGACAGGCGTATAATACATTTCTGTCACTTTGGTGGACAGTTCTAGGTACTTTGTTCACACTTGTTGATCAATTTGATGATGTACTGAGCACGGGTTAAAAAAATTAATCAGGTTTTCCAGGGCCATTAAATGCTGGCAAGGTTATGCATGCACACTCATTTTCATTCTAGCGCTAGAATTCTACCAGGACTTTTTAAGACTCTGAGCAACCAGTGCAAATGGGCCAACTCACGCAAGGGCTCTTCCAGCAGGATAGTGAGGCTTGGATGCTTCCTAAAGCAATAAAGGACCTTGGATGCAATGCATGAGGAGCCCACATCACCAGTTGCAACAGCAACGAACGAGCATTGCAACATTCAGTACAGCAAGGAAGCTGCATTCACTATCTTGACTACAGTATGACCTCGTATCCGCAGGGGATATGCTCCTCGACTTACCACGGAAACACAAAACCGCGGATTATAGCGAACCCTATTGAAACGAACAACTTCCGGTCCAAGCATACCATAGAGTTGCACTGGAGGACCTACAGATTTGTAGAGATAACACCTCTCTAGGCATTTCTAAGTCCTTCAGTGCAACTCTATTGTCAACTTCCAGCAGAAACATATCATAGAGTTTTTTGCTGGAGGACCTAGAAAATGCCTACAGAGAACTTTTTTTTTCAGGCGCAGGTAAGTGAAACCATGGGTACCAGTATTCTGAACGTTATGGAGAGGAGAGGAGAGGGAATTTGGGGCCAATGTGCAGAATTGCTAACTGAAGATCTGGGGCCCCAATCACACTCCTCTACCTCCAGAACTGCCCAGTGCCCAAACATGGCCCCCATCCCTCCCTGCTTCCACTGCCACTACCAGAAACTAGCAGAAAGCATGGTGCATGTGTGGGTCTCATTTGTTCCTCACTTACAGTCCTATTAGTACTTCTGGGAACACCCCAGAGCACTTTTTAGCCTCTTCAGACTCTGAAGTGAAGAAGAGGCTTTGTCCCACACTACTTGTGTTTCAAAGAAAGGTCATTGTGGTTGTCCTTGTTGTGGAGGGGCACTGCAGTAGAGTTGCATGCACACAGCTTAAAAATGGCAAACTGCCATTAGCACATTGGTGCATCGCTTACAGAATGTAATGAGCAAGGAGCCACACCGTCCACATCAGCAAGGGTTTCAAGCCCTGTCAGCCCCAGGATTTGAACCTGAAAGACTGAAGGAAAGTGTATGGCCCACACTAGGAATACACAAGTGCAATGGGGGGGGGGGATTTCCTTCCAGAACCACCATGGGAGGCACACCCCCCCACAGCAAGCTCAAATGCCTCCATTTTCCTCTGCAGCCCCTCTTGAAATGTGGACCAGAAGATGTCACATCACCTCCTGTTGCCACTCTGACAGGGATTACAGAGGAAAACAGTTATTTTGGGGTTCAGGTGTGTGTGGTTGTTTTTGTCAGGGAAAATAGACATTGTGAGTAAGTTTTTCACCAAGGCGCCAGCCGGCTTATCAGAAGCTCATAAATCTGTCTATTCTTGTTATTCTGTTCTTTGGGGGTTAAGAATGAGAAATCAAAACTTGAAATTGGTTCTTCTTTCCTTTCTCGCAAAGACTGGGTGGGTGTTCAGGGGCTATATATAACTGGGAGGGGTTATTGGAGCTAGTTTTAAGTTTCAAGCCTGTGTGTTTTCTCTTGCTTTTGAGGAGCTCTTTGCCTTAGCTCCAGAAGAATCTTGGGCGTATAGAAGCATGTTTATTTTGTTCTCACATGTTTATTAATAAAAAGCCATAAAGAATGTTTCAAATGGCATTTTTCTTTGCACCAGAGGAATACTTGTTTTGCTCAGAAAAGCTCACGCTGTTTTGCTGCATGTATCACTGTTCGGATGCACAGTGAATGACCGCACTCTGCATATCAAATGACAGTTTTTGTGTGTTTCCATGTGTTGGAGGATTTTCAGATCTTTTTTTTTTAATTTTTGGAAAAAATGGGATTGGGCCAGAAGGGGGTCCAGGGGCCACACCTGGCTTGTGGGTCACACTCCTCTCACCCTGGCCTACATGGAGGGCACTTTGTTAGCAAACACAGCGTGTGGCCTTTGCATAGTCCCATTCTTGACTGCAGAAGAAAATGCTGCCTTGGAAGAGAGCCTTCTTACAGGAGCCGCATGCCAGCGTAACTCCAGCCCAGGTGGCCCCTGCAACAGGCCAGGGCCGGGAGACTGACAGGCCCATCGCTCACAGACGAAAAGGAAGCCAGGGTGGTGTGCGACATTGCACAACCCCATTCCTGATCACAGGACCATGTCGCTGTCCTTTCCTGGCTGTTTATATGCCTGTTCTCATACTGCTTGCCATGTTTGGCCCCTCTTATTAGGAAAACAAATGGCTTTTTTGAGAGAATTCCAGAAACACACTGTTTTTCAGACAGAATCAGTTATGGTTTCAACACATGCGCATGGAAATGGAAACGTTAGGAAGTAGAACTGTTAACTAATACATCCTACTTTGGCGTTTCAAATAAACAAAATGTTTAGTGGAAACTTCCTTCTATTTCACTGTTAATACAGTAGCTCCTCTCCTCTAGTGCCCCCCCCCAAACAGACACCTCGATCTGTTCAATGCATTTCATAAAGTAATTTATCCCTGAGAAAAATGCCACAGCCTGGCAGGCAGCTCAGAAGGGTTTGGGGCCAGGAGAGTGAGATATGAACCCCCCACACCACCCATCCCATGTCATATTAACTTGAGGAAAAGCCAGCATGGTGTCGTGGGATGACGACTCTGGAGATCAGCGCTCAGATCCCGGTTCAGCCATGGAAACCCACTGGGTGGCCTTGGGCAAGCCACACTCTCTCAGCCTCAGAGGAAGCAAAGGCAAACCCCTCTGAACGAATCTTGCCAAGAAGCCCCGTCACAGCTTTGCCTTAAAGTCACCTTAAGCCAGAAACAACTTGAAGGCACACAACAAGTGGTAAAACCATGGCATTCTCTGGTAGAAGGAAATCACTGTGGCTCAGGATCTGGGAATTTTCAGAGAGGCAACAGTTCCCTCAGCGTAATATTCTAGGAGTAACTGCCCACTGATAAATAACTCCAAATGCCCATCTCCATCTTTTGTGGCCAGACCCACGCCTGGGTCTCCAAGACTGGGGGGCCTCAGCTCTTTCCAGTTCCCCCCAAAGGGCCTCCAAAGGTAGAGACATTGAGAGCATGGGGTTAATAAGGCCCCGGTCTGGGCTCGATCCTAGTACAGGCAGGAATATTCTGTGTCATAACCTTATTTTCCCTCCTTCCCCGTTGCCTGCTGCTTCAAACTGCACTCTCCCCCCACCTTCCATCTCCCTCTCAGGCACGTGAGGATGAGTCCTTCCTCTGAAAGGAGAAGAAGAGTGACTCTGGGCATGAGCAGAGCGCCCTCCTCCCAATGTGCGCAGAAGGAGGATCCGGCGAAGCTCTGGGCCCAGCTGCACTGCGGCTCCCTCGAACATCCTCACCCCAGGCTGCAGGGAAGGCGCAACCTCCTCACACTCTGCCCATCCAGTTCAAACTGGGCTCTGGATTCAGGTGTGTGCAGGGATCTCTGCCTGGAGTGGAAGGGGGAAGGGATGGGGGTCCCCCCAACCCCAAGAAAGGAAAGAAAGAGGGAACTCAGCATCCCAAGCTGCCACCACCACCCCGCCATTGCTTCTCCTTTACCACCAGGTGATGCCTACTGAACTCCAGGTGGAGAAACCTTAAAGAGGCAGGTGTGGCTCTAAGCACATGCAGAGTGCCTTTGCCCCGTCCCCGCACAGTTGCTGCACCTCCCAGAGCCATTGAGTCCTGAAAACAAATTCAGACTCTCCCCATTCCTCCCCGCCACCCCCTTCAGAATAAACAGGATTAACCTCCCAGATCAGAGGTGGATTGTGCTGGGAGCCACAGGCCTCCTTCATGCCTGAAATCCAACTACAGAACTACAAGTCTCCAAATCCCTTAGCTCAGGCTGAGCTTTTCTGGTTGCAGGAGAGGGAGGAAGCCCAGGCAAGCAGAGACAATGGTTCCCCGTAAGTGTGGGAGGGGGCTTCTGGGCTGCCGCTCCTAAATTTGCAAAGCCCACAAGGTACACAAATAATTCCTCTCAGTTGGATTTACAATTTTATAAGCCTATCAAATGCCAGATTTGGCAATAAAAACACGTTCAGAATTTTGGTTACTTCTAAAAGTGCACTACTTTTTTTGGAAATCATATTAAAACGTATGCCAAATGGAGTAAAAGTAAATGGCAGAAGACACCCACAACTGCTCTGAGGTTATGGAAAGACCACAGTGCCCCGTCCTTTCTAGTTCTTGCCTCTTCCTGGTGTGGATGCAAAGCCGTCCACATGCAAGGCCAAGTGCTGAGCGAGGGACTCCCTTCCCCATTCTGCCAAGCTACTGCCCTGTACTTGGCACATGCTCAGAGGCATTAATGCCTCATTCTATCCTGTACACTACAGCCAAACCATAGAGGTCCTCCGTTGTACTGATTAATTTATAGCTCATCACGGAGCCCCCCCCCCAGGTCCTTTCCCACCCACCCCTGCTCCCTGCTTGGGATCTCTGGTCCCTCTTTGCAACCAGCATCTGGAACTCAACATTCAATGGGGGGAGGAAGCAAGAAGCAATCCAACAGAGGTGGGACTAGATGGCCTCACCATTCCTTCTGACTCTGAGGTTCTATGAATGGGAACCACACCAGTCCTCACCCCACCCCAAACTTTTGGAAAGATCTCTGCAGTGTGGGAGCACCCTGCTTGCAGCTGAACAAAACGGCTCCCTTTTGCTGCAACACCATTAACAGTGGGGGTCAGATTATGCTGACTTGGCATCCCCCCACTCAGAGATTTTGGGCCAAATTGTGAAAGCGAGACAGAGAGAGAGATGCAGCTCAGCATGGAGGCGAAACCGGAGCAGCCTTTGGGACCTGGAGGGGGAGGGAGGGCGAGCACTGCGCTGCCGGATCCGCCACTGGAGAGGAGGAAAGGGTGGCTGCAGGATTTGGGAGTGCCTTGAGGAGCCCACTGCTCCCCCCCCCCGTCCCTTCCATCCTGCAGCACAGAGATGGGCTCCCACTCCCAGCGTTCCTGAAGCCGAAATGGCTGCCGCCCACAGCTCTATCCCTGCAGTTACTAGAACAGATCAAAACCCCACAAGCACGCACATTAGGAAGCAAGCGCAACCAGCCGACTCTGCGCATGTCCAGAGTGCACGTCCGTCACTTGCACTGCTGGGCTCCACCTCCACATAAGCCCATCTCACAATGGATTTCAGGGCAAGACTCCCCACCCCCAGCACCCCACGGGCCCGGAGCCTGGAGCTGAGGCCCTAGGTAGCTGAGGGGCACAGGCCACTTGCCACGGGGCCAGCAATCCTCCATTCCAGACTAGCCATGGGGCAGCTGTGGGCGGGAAGATAGAAGCCCCCAATGATGTGGAGGGGGTGGGCCTGGCCTTGTGCCAGGGGGCCACAGGGAAGTGCCCAACACAGCTCACAACTCACCTAGGAGAAGGGGGCTCTCTGGGCGGGTGGGCCACGGCCTGGGTGTGGCCTGTGGCATTGGGCTGTGGCAGACCAAGGGCACGGTCTCCACCGCCCACCACAGCACCCCCAGGATTTGCGGCCACACTGCCAGCCAGGCAACGAGCCACCTGCATGGCCTGATGAGCCAGGTGCCCGTGGCGGTGCGTGTGCGGGGGACACCAGAGGATGTGGCCACAAGAGACTGCAAGGCAGGGCGGGGGCTCAGGAGCCATGGGCCCGGCAGCACAGACTCACGGTGGTGAAGTTCTCCGGGCGGCATTTCCGGCTCCCGAAGCGGCAGTCCAGCAGCATCTCCTCCAGGCGGTGGCTGGTCCGCTCAACAAATTCCTCCATGCTGAAGCTGGTGCTGGGGAAGAAGCCGGGGGGCTCCGCATCCAGCCCACCCAGGGCCTCCAGGTAGAGTGGATAGTCGGGCGGCTCCACCCCCAGCAGCTCCCGGCCCACCCAGCGCAGGTCGTCGCGGGTCAGCCGGGACCGCCGGATGCGGTTGAAGTTGCAGAGGCTGATGGCAGGGAAGACGAGGAGCTGGCCCTCCTCCTCGTCCAGCATGGTGACGTGGTGGTACTCCCGGTAGTAGCGCACCCGCTCCGCCACCTGGTACAGGAAGATGAATACGGCCACCAGGACAGCCCCGGCCCAAGCCATGCGGCGTGCCGTGAAGGGGCCTGGCAGGAAGACGTGGCTGAGCCCGTGCAGGGTGCAGGAGCCTGCAAAAGCCACCAGGTCGGAGGCCTTGGGAGCCGGCTCGTCCTCCCGGGGCTCCTTCATGGTCCTCCTTGGCCGTGCGCGCTTCTGCGGTGCCACCGGCCAGGCGGGTTGGGTTTCAAGCGCCTGCCAGAGCCGGAGCGAGGCCACGGTGGCTCAGGGCAGCAGCTGTGGCCAATCCTGGGCAGGGAAGGGAGAGCCAGGCAGGTGACCGGGGGGGGGGGGCCTGGCCAGATGCCAGGAGGTGGCCGCCACAGTGGTGGCAGAGGAGGAGGAGGAGAGTCCCAGTGGAGGACAGGCAGCAGTTCAACTGGGAGTGACTCCTGAGCAGCAAGTGGCCGTGAGGGACCCGGAGTCAGAGAAAGAGCTCCCCCAAGCAGGGCTGTTGCTCCAGCCGCCCAGAACGCCCAGCACACACACCACCTGCATTGGGCCAGGCTGCCAGCCTAACCAGAAGCCCAGGTGGAGGCCTGTAAGGGGCGTGTGGGACAGGGCCGCTCCCCACTGCTCCTGGGCCCAGCTGTCCCCCAGGCTACCTGGGCTGTGGGTCAGGGGAATGCAGTCTCCCAAGGGCAGCCCTGACCTGCCAGGAGGAGACAGAGCCCGCCCGAAGCACCCGAGTGCCACCTACAGGATAGCGCTGAGCACGGGAGGCAGGCAGGAGATGGCGCTGCTTTACTTGTCAGGGCAGCGTCCCTGATGCAGACGCAGCCCAATGCAAGCGCACCTCCCTGTGTGCCACCTGAGGCCCACTCACATCCTGCGTGTGGGTTTGTGTGTGCGTGAGTAACACAAGACTGCATGGTCCGCTCCACAGCCCATATTTGGTGGATCCATGGATCTGCACACCCGCAGGCCCTTTCTCCGGTTGGCTAGCTGTCACTAGACTTGGCAACTCCCACTGAGGAGCCGACAGGTCTACTGTAGTTGGGAGTCCGGCCAAACTCCAGCCCACCCATGCCAATGCTCCTGGCTCTGTGCTTTTCGGGGCAGATGTGGCTTGTGGGTCCTGCTCTACTTGCCACAGACTTCACTTGGCCTTAGGCTACCCACTCCTTCTGACCCTTCACACACACACACACACACACACACACACAGAGTGATTAGTACATAACAGCAGCCTACCTTGTCAGGCTGATATGAGGGCAAACAAAAGGGAGAGCTGTAATGCCCAAAACAAACCAGAAAGAGCTCTTCGAGGGGGGGGTACTGAGGGCCCCTTCCCCCCTTAAGTGCACCCACTTTCCTTTAAAAACACCCATCACTGCCTACCGGCCCAATGCTGTGTGCTTCTGGGGCGGGGGCACAAGCATGCTTCCCCCCCAGACTGGAGGTATTGGCAATGCTGCAGGAAGCCCCTAGCCCCCCCCCGCCTCTTATTAAAATGGGGCTCAGCCCCTCCGTCTTCCCCTTGCTGGTCCTGATCCGGATCTTGATGAAAACACCAGGTCCTTGAAGGGTTAGGCTGGATTTCCTCCTCAGGGCTATCCGGGAACCTCTTGCCATTTTCAAGGTGTCTTTTCTTTTTTTACACAACCCAGAAATCGAAAATTGTTCAAGGAAGCTGAAGTCTGGAGCAGATTGTGAGGCTGTTGGAGAGACAGGCAGGTGGGCGGGCGGGTAGGTGGGCGCGGAGGCACGGAAGTGTGAAGCGCAGCGGTTCAGGCATCGTCAATGCATTGCGTGGAGCCGGGCATTGTGAGAGTCTGGCCCTCCTCGGGGCCAAGAGGATAAAGCACAGGAACGCACACAGATGGCAGACCACAGTGAAGGCCCTCTCTGAAAGCAAAGGATTGTGGGTAATGGGGTAGGTTTGAAATCAATGCAAGCCCGTGCATCACACCCCAGGAAGGAAACAAGAAAACCAGCAAGTCTGGTCACCCTGCCTGGAAAATGGTGACACTCAGAATCCGCATGCGAAACCAGGGAGGATGAAGGTGGCGGCAGCGGAAGCAGCAGCTTTGTGGCTAAAGAGACACCCAGTAAAGGCGCATGGCTGGCCTAGCGCATATAAGCAGCTACAACACTTACTGTGTGGGCCCAGCTGTGAGCATGCTCCGTGTGGAGCACCCCACATCTGTGCGACTGCCTTACTGACCTTCCTGCCGGAGGGCCTGAGAAACTCCTCCTCAACCGGTGGCCCTACATTGGAGTAGAGGGAGAAGATGCTGCTGCCACAGCAACCGGTTTGCCAAGGAGGGAAATCACCATGGCAACTGCTCATCCCAAAAGGGAAGCTGCGCATCTTGCATCTCCCCCACCAGGTCCTATTCCGCTGCCTTGCCCTGGCACGGAGGAGAGCCCAACCAGGTTCTGCCCACCCAGGCACGGCAAAGGCCTTGAACAATGTGGCCCCAGCTGAGGAGTGGAGGCTGCCTTCTGAGGACCAGCCCATCGAGGCTGGACTTGACACCGGAAGGGTGCCCACCAGGTGGCTCGACATCCACGCACGTGGAGCATTTGCAACCTCTGCCAACCTTTGTGGGCTTCCTTCAGCTTCTGCCATGGGATGGCTGATGCTGCTTCATTTTTCTTAGTCAAAACGGCATGAGGCGCCTGCCTCCGAAGTCTCCCTCAGCCTTTCCTTCTCCTTCTGCTCTGGCCATGCGCATTGCCCCACACAGCGGCCTGAACATTTCAACGCCACTTCTGGAGAGCTGGCGGCAAAATTCTTCAGCCACTCAGGCAACGCTCCCTTTCCACAGCTTCAACACATCTCCTCCCACTCTGCCAACTTCACACACTGTGATCCCAGAAACCTTGTGGCCGACGCTCAGGCCCTGTTCCATGTGTCCATGCTGGGGTGGGTGGGTGGGATTTACAGCAAAGTCCCACATCCTGGCCTGTGAACGGAGGTAATCAACAGGGCAGTGAGAGGTGGGGGATCATGGGTCCTCTTCTCCCCCAAAGCCCTCTTTCAAGGTCCATGCTTAGGTGTCGGTACTGCAGCCAGGGGTCAGCTTTCTTCTCTTCTCTTCCTCCCTTCCTCGCTCCCACCAGCCCACCCTGCTGGGCACCTTCTCGCGTCCTTCAGAGGCAGCCCCTCCAAAGACTGGGGGCCACACATGGTTCCCTGAGGACCTTGCCCCCGAACGGCTTTTCCAAAGCACACCCACAGCCAGCCTCAGAGCCTCGGGGGTCTTGGCAGGGCCGGAGGGATTGAGGGCCCATCGCTCCACCAGAAGGGGAGTGGAGCGCCAGCTTCAGAGGGCCCAATCCAGCCAGGTACGTGGCCGACCCCTTGCTTGGGGAACGTCCTCCCTCCACTCCTGCCCTGTCAACTAGCTGTGGCAGACAGAACAAGAGGAACAAGTGGCCGCTGTTCCCAAGGCTGTCCTTCCGTCTGCTGCCACCAAAGTGGCAAGTGGGCACACCCTTCTGAGGTCCATGTAGCCCCCGGCTGCCGCTCAGCATGGCATTAATCCTCCCCACGCGAAGCACACCCACCCTGCCCGTTTATAGCCCTCTGGCCCCACTTCAACTGCCATGGTGGGTCCATCCCAGGGAACCCTGAGATTTATAGTTGGGGGTGCTTAGGACTCTCTGCTGGACTTCTACTAGTCTGTCCATAGCTCTGTGGAGAGGGGACTGGAACTCCCTAGCAGAGGATGCCAAGCACCTCTTCCCAAACTACAAATCCCACCGGGCACAGCCATGGCAGCCCAAAGGGGATCAAACTGCAGGAATGGCATAGTGCAGAAGCACCTTTGGAGAACCTCCAGGACCCCAAAGGGGTCCCTACAAAGGAGGGAGTGCCCCTCTTCCTCCTCCTCCTCCTCCTCCTCTCCCTGACTCTGAGCTTCCTCCAGGCACCAGGGCCCAAGCAGGAGCCGCCGTGGCCATTTCTACCTCAGCCCCCCTGTGCCCCCACCCTCTCATCTTTGGTTCCCCACATGCCCCTCTGCAGACCCCCAACACAACTCACCCAAACAAGGGGCCCACCATCTCCCAGACGTACAGCTGAGGGCTATTTGGGTAGGGGTGGGGAGATTTGGGGGAGCCCAGGGCATGCTCCCCATTCCTTTCGGGGAGACTTTTTGCAACGGGGGGGGGGGGTTGGCAGCGCTGCTGATCACCGGGAGGCTGTCCTCCTCCCATCCCTGCAGTGTTCAGATTCCTTCAGTCTTCTTTGGGAGAAGGAACCCCCTAGATTTGGGGGACATCAAAGGTTGATCTTCTTCTGCAGGAAACGGGGGGGGGGCTCCAGGGGAAGACGGATCCCCCCCCCGTGATGGGTTGCCCTCCAGCCCCAGTTCCCTGCGGGCCTCCCTGCTTGAATTAACAGCCGTGGCTGAGGCCCCTCTCTTCTCTGAGCCTGCCCCAGGGGCCCCAGAGCACCCCCCATCTAAGACGGAGCCACCCACCAGCTAAGCAGGGCCGGGCCTGGGTAACACTTGGATGGGGGACCGCCAAGGAAGCCCAGGTGCTGAGGCAGGCTCTGGCAAAGCTCCTCGGAGTAGCCCTTGCCTACGGACCGCCCCCCCCGGGAATCCACGGGCTGCTATAAAGGGACAGGCGACCTGAAGGTACCTGACCCCGGCCCCCCCAGCGCCCCCCATCCCAACCCACTGCGGCGCTTCTGGGTCCACTTGGCTTCGTGCCTGCGGGGTCAGCGGAGTCCGCGCACATCCCAGGCGGGGGGCCGGAGGGGGGGAAACCGCTCTTGCAGGGCAGGCCCGGGGGTCCCAGCTCGGCACTGAGGGGTGCTGGGGGGCCGCCGGGGGGGCTTCTCAGGGCGGGGGCGGGGGTTGAGGGGGCGCTTCCCCCCCCTTTCTGGCTCACCAGAGACCGAGGAAGCCTCCGGGGGGGGGGGAGAAAGCACGGGGCGCTGAGTGGAGCAGTGGGACTCCCTGCCTCATGAGGCTGCCAGGGCCCAAACGGGTTTCAAAGGGGCCTGAGGAAACCCCAAGGAGGGAAGGAGCGCCCGGTGGCTGCCCCCCAGGAAGGAGGCTGCACGCCTGGACAGAGAGCCGAGGGGGCGACGGGAGAGACTCGGGGGGCGGCGAGCGACTCCCCGGCCCTGAAGGCTTGCCAGAGGAGGCTGCCAGCTGGGATGGGGCTGAGCCAGTGGCGGGGGTGGGCGCGAGGGGCTACGGGGGGCTGCTCTGGTCAGGGCGGACTTCGAGGCTCCCCAGCGCCGGGCAGGGAGGGCCCCCAAGGCCGGGTGTTGGGGTCCAGGGAGGGGCGAGGGGGGCTCGTGACCCCCTGGCCCTCAAAGCCTGGCCGGGGCGAGTTCCGGAAGGCGGGACCCTCTTTCGGGGGGGGGGGGAGGCGCTGGCCCTTCGGCTTTGGGCAGCCCCTCGGCCGAAGCTTCTCCTCCTGAGGCGCCCTGGGACGACCCCCCTTCTCCAGCCCCCCCAGAGGGAAGGAGGGGCGGCGAGCGCGGGCGGCCGGGGGGCAAGGGGGCACCCCCGAGCCAGGAGGGGCGGGCGGGCGGAGGGAGGGGCCGGCCGGGGCGCGTGCGTGTGCGTGGGGGGTCTCCCCTTCCTCCCCCTCTCCCCCCCCCCGCGTGCGGGGCTCACCACGGAGAAGTTGCGGGCGCTGCAGGGGTCCCCGCGGAAGGAGCAGCGCCAGAGCATCTCGGCCAGGTCGTGCCCGGCGCGCTCGTAGAGCTCGGCCATGTCGAAGGGCCGGGCGCGGAAGCCGCGGAAGTCGGCCTTGGGCCGGAGGGCGGCCAGCGGCGGGGCATCGGGGGCGTCGGGGGGCGCCTCAGCCTCGGTCCCGGCCCGGTGGTCGCCGCCGGCGGGGCTGCCCCTGAGGCGGAGGCGGGCGTCGAGCAGGGCCAGCAGGCGGCCGGCGTGGAAGAGGTCGTTGCGGGAGAGGCGCGAGAGGCGGAGGCGGTTGAGGTTGCAGAGGGTGACCGCCGGGAAGGCCAGCCGCGCCGCCGCCACCTCGTCCAGCCGGGTCAGGTGCGGGGCGGCCAGGAAGTAGCGCAGCCGCTCGCCCGCCGCCGCCGCCAGCAGCCCCAGCGCCCCCGCCAGGCCCAGCGCCCACAGCAGCCGCCGCGGGGCAGAGCCCGCCCGCCGGCCCCCCGGCCCGGCCACCACGTGCCGCAGCCCGTGCAGCGAGCAGGAGCCCGCGAAGGCCGACAGACGAGACCCGCGCCCGGCCGCCCGCCCCCTCATCCCTCCACCGCACCGGCGCCGGCACCGGCACCGGACCGCGCCCGGCGGAGAAGGAGAAGGAGGCAGCGCTCCGCCGCCGCGTCCGCGTGCTGGGCGGGCCGTCCGCGCCCCCGGCCAGCCCATCCTCCTCCTCCTCCGCCGCCGCCCGCCCGAGGAAGAGGAGGCCGCGGCGCCTTCTTCACACGGCCACCCCCCCCCCCGCCGTTGCTCCTGGCCGCGAAGGACGCAGCGACGCCCCCCGCTTTCCCAAGGGAGACCCCCCGCCCCCGCGCCGGTCGCTGCACCTTCGGGCACCCGACCCCCTGCCCCGTGGAAGGGGGCCCGTTTAAGAGCAGGGGTGGCCAAGGCAGCCCCCACGGCGGTGGGTTGGGCTCGCGGCCCCCTCCCCAAAACGCAAAGGGCTCCCCGTCCCCCCCCCATGTTTCAAAAGCAGAAGGGGCTCAGGGCAGAAAATGCCCCCCGCACTGGCCTCCCCCCTTTGAAGGCCCTCTTTTGGGAGCCACCCACTCGTGCCCCCCCCAGCAGCAGCAGGATGGATGGATGGATGGGGGGCTTCCTCCTCTGACTGGAGACCCCCCACCCGCCCCCCAAGGTACGGATCGCCAACTCGCCCCAATTGGCCCAAGAGGTTTTCCTCCCGCCGCGGAAGGGGGCAGCTCGGAGGACGTGCCCCCCTTGCCTAGGGAGGGAGCCCGGAGCCCGAGGGGGCAACACAGGCCTTCCGTGGGCCCTCCAAAATGGCCCAGCAGGCTTTGGGCCCAGCTGGGCGAAGGGGGGCTCTTGGGCCCCCTTGGCCCAATTAGAGCACTGCCCCCCCCCGGCCCGGGCACCGTCCGGGGGCCCCGAACACCGAGGCCTTCGGCCGTCTTCAGTCCCCCAGAGATTTGGCACGTCGGGTCCGAGCCCCCTTGACCATTGGCCGAGCTGGCGGGGGCTCCCGGGAGGAACCGCTGGACTAGATAGAGCCATCCGCGGAAGAGTCGAAGTACCGCAGCCAACTACAAATCCCAGCATCCCGTAGGAAGGACCCACCCGCGGTCGCGAACGTGGTACCCCCAGCCGCTGTGACGGTGGAGGGTGGCAGAGCTCGCAGCAGCTCCGCGGGAGGAAGCCTCCTCTCAGGCCCCGCGGGGGAGGGAGCCACGCCGGCAGAGTATGGCTCCAAAATGCCTCCCTCGAGGTCATCCATTCGTCTCCCGTGTCTCTCCAGCCCCCCCCCCAACTTCACTTCTTGGTCTTCTCTTCCAAGCCTGAAAAACTGGTGCCTTAAGTTAGTCTACTGTTTTCTGGGGTGCAGGAGGGCCCCTTTATTTTCATATCATGAATCTGAACTAGGCATATCCTTAAATTAAATCAAGCAAACACAGCCAATTTCATTTTGTTGTTCTTTGTTCTTTGCCTTCAACTTGCTGATGAAAAAGAAATAAAAAAATAATTTTAGCTTGAAAGCTTTGTGATCTTCTGTTACATAGGAGACCACAAAACTTTCAAGCTAAAATTATTTTTTACAGGTCAGAAAAATCTTATTATAATGTGGGATGGCCTCAGTCTGAAATGTGTGGGCAACCTCGACCATGGTTCCAAAAAAATAAAAATAGCAATTGGCCTGGAATTTGCTGGACCTTTAATGCCATTAACCTCACCGGTGAGCCTGACCATAATATAGAAAGGAACAGAATCTCCAAAACCAGTTAGCGTTTGATGTTTTTCTTAGCTGCTGCTGCTAAAGCTAAAGAATGTAAAATAAGGTGTTTATACTGTGTGGATTGTACATCCTTTGGGGAGAAATACATAGACTTAAGCGTTGGAAGGGACCACAAAGGCCATCTAGTATAACCCCATTCTGCCAGTGCGGGAATGGGCAGCTAAAGCACCCCATCCATCCAACCTCTGCTTGAGAGAGTCTACCACCTTCTTCTGAGGGGGTCTTTCACACCATTAAACAGCTCTTACCGGTAGCCTCTCTGCATCTCCCCCTCCCGTTTCTGCTGGCAGAGACAACTGGTTGGGAATCCAGGGCTGCTGAGCCCTGTGCCCACGTCTGTGCCCTATGCAGCACCGGGCATTAGGCCATAATGAAGCAGTGGCTGCAAAGGGAGCACAGAGGGACCCTCACCTCAGGCAGACTCGCGTGAGATGCGTTTGCAGAAGATGGGTGAAGAGTTTTTAGTACCTGGCCTTCTCATCCATCCATAAACATTTATTCTAATGTTTTCTCACTTGCTTTAAAGCCCCTCTTTCGTAGCTCCACTGCTCTGTCTTCTAGTTGCTCCAGAAAAGAGGCCCTAAGCCTGAAGAGATGCAGCTGGGGAGACTGCCAGACCCAGAAGACCCTCACTCGCCCTGTGGGAAGGCCTCTTCTCTCCCCATGGCCCACGCCCCCAGCCTCAGGAGCACTGCACCCCTCCCCACCTGGTGAGCCTCACCTCAGCCCAGAAAGGCAGCCCTGCCAAGGTATGCGGCCCCCACTTGGCGTGGTTTCTTTTCTCCTGGTCTTGGGGGGAGGAAACTCCGGTGCCTCCCCCAGGAACAGCAAGGCTCCCCTGGAGCAAAGAGAACACCTTAATGCAGCCCTGGGAACCTCCGCCCACCTCTTTCCATCTGTTTCGCACTAATAAAGCTGTACCTTGCACTCTCAGGCTTAGCCTCATTGTTCCTTTGAACCTGAGCAGAGCAGGACCGGAGTGGATCGGGCCCTCCTGAATCAATCCATGGGGAGAGGGTGGAAGGAACTGGGGGCCCCTCAGGCCACAGAAGAGGGGTGGGCTCTGCTCTGCCCCAGGAGGGCGCACCCCCCCTCCAGAAGGGGGTCATTAATGCCAAAGGCTTCCCAGGCAGCACCTGATGGTCTCCTCCCTCCATTGTGAGGGTGCATTCCCCCCCCCCATCTGAACTCCTGAGGCAATGGAGCCCAAGCAGAGCCTGTCTCGCTTTTTTATTGGAAAAGGTTAAGGCACAAACTGCAAGCAGGCATCAGGAGCATCCCGGCCCCTTCCCCACAAAGGCGTTTCTTCACACCCTCTGCTCCTGCTTTGCTTCTCAAGTTTCTTCCTCCCCTACGTTGTCCCCCAGAGACTCTTGGGAGGGGTCTCCTGCTGGTCTGGAAGCAGAGGAGACAGCAGCAGGTTTCGAGCACCCCAGTCTGGAAAGGTCCCTCGTACAGTGGGGCAAATTCTCAGAAACTTTCTTGCCTCCAAGGACTGAGCGAGGGAGGCAATCCAGCCAGGGGCCTGGATTTCCACCGAGAGTGGGCAAGCCCCCCTTCTGCAGGCCAAGGGACTCCAGAGGGTAGGACGGAGGGTGGGGAGACCAACCCCGCCATGTGTGCAGATCCCCCCGCCCCAAGCAGAAACCCCATCAATACTTGGCAGCAATCAAAGCAATCCCAAATCCAGCCACAAAAGGAAAGCCGGGAAAGGCACCGCCAGGTGGGAGAAGCGGCCAGCAGGCTTTCCAGCACCCGCTTAGCCGGGCCCTTCTTCGTCCGAGACCTCCTCTGGGGGCAAGTGGCGCAGGTGGCTGGCCCGGATGGTGCCCAGGGTGGGGCAGGCGGCCTGGAGGCTGGCCACGCCAAGAGCGGTCACTCCTGAGCCGTCAAGGTTGAGCTGGATGAGGGGCACCTGGTGGAGGAAGCGGAGGCCTGGAAGGAGGGAAAGGGGGGTGAGGCTGCGCAAAAGTGTGGGAGGGGACCAGAAGGGACGGTCTCTGGGGGGGGGGGAGGAAAGGCAGGGGTGGGCCACCCTGATCCAGCACCATCTCTGCCCAGAGGGAGATGTACGTCTGCCCCCGAGACTTGTCTGAAACAGCAAACGGCAGCCGGCACACTGGCACCAACACCACCTGTGTGCCCCGCTCTGCCTTGAGTCCTGCCTGAAGGGTCTGCGTTCACCCTCAGAGAGCAGCACACCCACCCCACACCCACCCCCTTTGTTCCAGCCTATGGACAAATCCCACACCAGCCCACCCTGGCCGGCTTTGATGTTGCTCCCCTCCCCCAGCAGGCCATTACCTCTGTCGGTGAGGCGGGTTCGGCTCAGGTTCACCTTGAGGAGCTGTCCGCAGCGGGCAATGCCCAGCCTGGCCACCGAGTCCCCGACTGGCGTGCTGGCAAGACTCAGCACCTGGAAGAGGGCGCCCACGGTTGCCGCCTCTGCTTGTGTCTCACCCCCCGCCCTGCTGGTGCCCCCCCAGCTGCTGCCCGCAAGGCTGGCTCTGTGGCCCAGCGCCCCCAAAAGAAACTGGGTGGCAGAGGCAATTTCCCTCAAGCAGACACGCTCTCTCTCAGAGAAACGGCAGTCTGGATCTGTTCCCCCCTCCCCAAACTGTCACTGCTAGGGGTGGAAGGATGCCTGCTGCAAAGGGCACAGGGAGCCAGCAGTCCAAACTGGTATGCCCACCTGTGTGGCACCTCCGTTGCCCTCCACAGGTGCCAAATGCCGGGAGGAGCCAGGCAGGCCACGCTCCCCCGCCCAACTACACAGCCTGGCCGCAGTGGCGCTCCTCTCATTGCAGCTGCAAGCCTAGAGACGCCTACCTGGCAGGGAGGCCCACTTGGTGTTGTATGTGGGGAAATAGTCATTGTAATGTAAAAGCAATCTTGTGTACCTCATTCACAATCTTAGATAAGTCTAGGGTTTTTCCCTGCATGCATTTTGTTCTCCCAAAATTCCCTTCTCTTACTTCACTGAGCACTTCTAGCCAACTGGAAGTGCTGGGTCATTGACACATGACCTAATTTGAATTTTATTGCTTTTGTGTAACTTGCTCTCTTCTGAATCTGACTCTCCATGAGAATGGATGTATCTTAAGCTTTCCTGTAACCATGCCATGATGCATCGGAACCCAGCCACGGCTGTAGGCTGAGTGAGTTTTTTTTATTACCTAAATACCTTCAGTTAGGGACCGTTTCTTAAGTTTGTTTTAGTATGTAGATTGAGATTGATATACCTTCAGTAAACTTTGTTTTGCATTTTAAACTGACTCCTTTGTTTTTGTAATGAGTCTAATTTAACTGGGGGATCCCAGACCTCTGATAATAATTGAGCTTAAGTCTGCTTCCTAAGCGCATTCTGCATAAACACAAAGTCAAAAGTGACTGAATGATTTTAACTCTTTTAAAGGAAATAATTCTTGTTGTTTTTAAAGGACTAGATCCTGGAATTTTTTAATACAGTTTTATTTTAGACTCATTACCTTCCAACACTTGGACAGCGGAGCTTACCTCTGAGTAGGCACAGGATTGTGCTGCCGGTCTCAGAAGGACACACCGGCCCACTGCGGGGGTCAGAAAGAGGTGCAGGCAAAGAGGGGTCTGGCGGGTGGGGGGGGGGACAAAAGGAATCAAGGGGAAGGGCCATCAAGCCTAATGGGTGTTGTAGTACCAGAGAGCTTGGGGCAGCTCAGTGGGTCAAAAACGGGGTCCACAGGCAGAGGAGCCGTGTGTGTGTGTGTGAGAGAGAGAGAGAGGTTTCCTGCCGTTGCTTGGGCTCGGCTGATGCAGCCTTTGGGGGGGGTGTAGGGTGGGATGGGGGCGCCACCCACCACAACCCATAGCCACCCCTTCAGGTGGGGGACCCCCTCCTTCTGTGGCGAGGCACTCCTCCCTGCCCCTCTGGCTTTCCTTGGGGGCCCAGCTAGGACTGCTGATACCTGCAGGAGGGGGAGACAGACGATGCAGCGTGCCGCTCCTGCGCTGGAGACGCCGAGGCGGTCCAAGCACAGCTCCTCCAGGCGGCACAGGGACTCCACGTAGCGCAGGCCGGCATCTGTCACCAGGGTGTTGCAGAGCGAGAGGCGGCGGAGCCTGGTGCGGGGGCAAGCAGGTATTGAGCCGGTCCCACAAACTGTTGTGTGTGGGGCAAAGGGGGGGCAGCCAGTTCACGCCGCCCCCACATGTGCTATGCTAGGGCAGGGGACTTCCAAAACATCCAGAGGAGCAACAGCTGAGTCCCTCCCTTCCATAGTCAGCATTCTTCCAAAGACCCTCAGCCATTTGTGGGAGGGGGTTAGAGGTTGAGAGCCAAAGTTCCAGGGCCCTTTGCCGGGACCCCCAACTGGACGGAAGGACTGGTTTAAGGAAGGGGTTTCCCGAGTGCAGTGAACCTTATGTGTCTACTCAGAAGCAAGGCCTACCAAGTTTAACGGAGCTCCATCCCACGTAACTGTGTAAAGCACAGAGTGGCAATTCTGTGCACTCACACACACACAATCTCATTGGGCTGCAACTTCCAGCATGCCTTGCCATCAGCCCTGCTGGTCAGATAGGGTGATGGGAGCTACAGTCCCTCAACGCCCAAGAAAGGCAGCAGAATTCCCACCCCGTTGGAAAGGAACGCAGTGCTGCCCCCACGCTACCAGGGCACCTGCACCCAAGGGCCCCTCCCTGCCTCCCACCTGCTGGGTGTTTTCCTTCAGACTCAGCACCAGGCAGCAGCTTCCAGCTGCTGCTTAAATCCCCACAACGCCTGGGGTCCCTCAAACCTGGGGCTGAGGGCCCTGCGGGGGGGGGGGGGCGAGAAACCCAGGGCCCTGGGGGTGCGTGTGTTGTGTGAGAGCATGTGGACGTGCTTGCGCACATGCAGCCTGTCTCCCCTCACCTGCTCAGCTGGGGAAGGTGCTGCAGCCCCTCATCGGTGACATGGGTGTAGTCCGTCAGGTCCAGCTCCAGGAGGCCGGAGAGGCGGCAGAGGGAGGACAAGCCAACGTCCGTGACCGTGTGGCGGCTGGGCAGGGAGAGCTGTGCCAGGGGAAGACCTGCAGGAGCCCCCAGCCATGGGCAGGGGAGACAAGGCCCTTGCTGGTCATAATGCCCACCCTGCCAACCCAGCCTGTCTCGCCAGCTCCAAAGGGTGCTGGGAGGCACAGAGCAGAGGCTGCAGAGCCCCGTACCTTGGGGCGAGTCCGTACAAAACCACCCCCTCCCTCCACCCTCTGTTGGCCAGCCAGAAGCATAGTGTGTGCGGGGGGGGGGGAGCCATCCTGGCCCCACCTGGGTGTGGCTCAACTGTTGCACTTCCTGGTTTGCCCGTTTTGTATTCATTGCTCACGGGAGGGGGCTCTGCAGGGGCAACAGGTGAGGGAAGGGTCCTCATGTGAGCAGCCAACAAGCCCTTTCTAGGGCAGGAGGTGGCCTGGAACCTCCCGAAAAGAGCCCCCCTCCCCATGTGGTACGCTTCCTGCGGGCACAGAGGCCTGGCGGGGGTTCTCTCTGCAGGTCGGCCGCCAAAGCCACCCAGGTGGTCTCTGCTGGCGAGGCACCACGGATTCTCCCCAGCCTTGCCTGGTACCTGAGACGAGCTCCAGGGCCCTGTTGCCGTCCACCGACTGGACCCCCGAGAGGGTCAGGCTGGCGAGGGAGGGGTGCGAGGAGAGTGCCTGGAGAGAGGCCTCGCTCACGGGGGTCCCGTCCAGGTGAAGCGTCTGCAGAGTCCCCAAATGCTGCAGTGCCGAAACATCTGTGATCTAGAGGGAGGAGGGGAGAGACAGAGATGAGCCCAGCAGGGCGGGGATCTCAGGGAAAACAGGTGTTGTGATCAAGAAAATCTATGCCCCCCTTTTGGGTAATTTTTAATCACCAGGCAAAGGCACCAGCTAGTCTTGTTAAAAGATTGTAAATCTGTCAGTTGATGCTTATTTTTCTGTTTTTGCCTCTCAAGGCTAGATAAGCAGAAATGAGAGTAGTTTACTTTCATTTCTCAGAGCAGACCATATGTCTTGAAAGAATTTCATCATATAAGCAAGGGAGGGATTTTGGTGCTATGCGATTTAGGGCTCCATCCTTCCCTGTTAGTTTTGAAGAAGCCTTTGGAGAACACAGAAGCAGGAATGAATGTTTTCTGTATCTTTATTTTGACTTGTTACCTTTTTACAATAAAAGCTATGAAAGACTTTAGCCTTTATTGAATTCTTACCAGAGGTATACAAGTTTTTGCCCAAAGCCCATGTTTTTCCTGCAAACTCTGAAACAGTCTCACTGCTTTGCTAAGCAGAGTGGGAACGGACATTGTATTTTCTACAACAGGGGAAAGGCCCACACCTCACCTCCCCCAACAACCCCTGTGGGTTGAAGCCCCCCATGACCCAGCCCCCTCCCAAGTTGTTTGGGGCTGCATCAAAACTGCTGGGGAATCTGGTGGGGGGGATGCTGAGCTGCCCCTTTCCGCCCCCTCCCCACCCAACTTACACCCGTCTGCTTAATGCTGAGCACCCAGAGGTGGGGGGCGTGCCGGGGCAGCAGGGCAAGGGTGCTCTCCGTGACGGCGGTCTGGTTGAGGCTCAAGTGGGTGAGGGTGGGAGGCGCCGAGGGCAGGAAGCCTGCCAGGCCCCGATCCGAGACTCGCGTCTGATCCAGTGCCAGGTGAGACAGGTGGGGCAGCCCTGCAGCGAGAGCAGCACGAGGAGACAGGGAGAGGAGGGGTTTGGGTATCTGGATTACATGCCCCCGCCCCAGGGAAAAGGTGCCATGTGATAACAGAAGACCCTCTTTCCTCAGCTCACAGCTCAGGGATCTGTATTCATGGCCAGCGAACACGGAATGCAAAGCCCCTCGTAAGGGTCCCTTGGGTGGGAGGTGGCCCCAACACAGCACGTTGGCCTCTCTTGAGACACGCAGCGCATGAATCAGCACCGCTTGGGCAGAGTGGGATCCACGCCTCCCCCCCACCCCAAAAGGGGAGAAAACATCCATGGCTTAGCCCACGTCCCCTTTGGCCTGGTGCCCAGGGCCAGATCCTGCTCAGAACTACCCAAGTGGGGCCCACTCCTGCCTCGAGAGCATCAGACCGGCTTCCAAGCTGCGCCCCAACAGCCGAATACCAGCCTGGGGGAGGGGGAAGGGAGGACCCCGCTCTCCCTGTGGCCCCTTGTCCCTCCATGAGGTGGCGGGGGGCAGAGTGAGGGCAGGCCCCCAGGGAGAGGCGGAGGGCACCCGGACAGACCTTTCAGGAACTGCAGGCAGTTGTCCGTGAGCTTCACACAGGCGGAGAGGTTGAGGTACTGGAGGTGGCGGAGGTGCTGCAGGACAGAGAGGCCCTGGTCTGGGGGGGGGAGGGGACGGTCAGCTCAGGCCAGCGGGTGGGGGGAGCATAGGATCCCACCCACCTTCCCAGCTGAGATCTTGGCCTCCCGGCATCACCCCCACCCACGTGCTCACTGTTCTGCTGGGTGGTCCCAAGTCTCCTCCCCTTGCCCCCCCCCCCCGGATTCCCACTCTACCTCCCTCTGGCCTCAAGGCCCTTCTGGAGGGGGGCAGGGTCCCCCAACCCCTACCCCATGGCCAGAGGTCCCCAGGGCTGAGCAGGCAGCTTGAATTCTGCTGCCAGGCATTGTGGGAGGCGGCTGTTGTGGGAACAGACCACGCCAAGGAAGCTGCGCTGCCTGGACTCTGGGAATACTGTTCAGCTGAGGGCCACATGTGTCCCCCCCCAGCTACTGATGCTCTGCAGATGGATGCTGACAAAGTTTGAACCCGCTGGCTGCCATAGCGAGAGCCAGGGGAAGGGAGCAGCATCACCCCCAAAACACAGCACTGCACAGGAGGGCAGCCCGGCAGAGCCCCCCTTCTGGCCCCGATCCAGGCTCACCGGTGATGACGGAGCAGGAGAAGAGGCTGAGATGGCGGAGAGCCGGGAAGGCCCGGAGCTGGCGGAGGAGCTCGTTGGTGGCGTAGGGGTAGCAGTCCAGGCGCAGCTTCTGGAGGGGGCAGCCGAAGAAGAGCCTCAGGCTGCGGGGGGTGAGGAGCCCCCCTCGGGTCATGTGCGCCAGGAGGTGCTCGGCCAGCACGGGGGTCAGCGCGGCCAGGCTGCTGCAGTACTGCTTGCTGGGGGCTGTGGGGGAGGAGAGAAGGGGAGCCACAAGACTGTTAAGGAGGAGCAGGGTGTGGGGAGGAGCAGGGTGTGGGGAGGAGCAGGGTGTGGGGAGGAGCAGGGTGTGGGGAGGAGCAGGGTGTGGGGAGGAGCAGGGTGTGGGGAGGAGCAGGGTGTGGGAGGGGGATTACCTGTGAGGAGGGCCACGGTCCCCTGCAGGCAGAGCTGGAAGAGAGGAGGCACGGCTGGGTGGGTGTGCCCTGTGGAGGCCGGCGCGCCAAAGAAGCCTCCCGCCTTCTGCTTCTCCTTCGTCTCCTCCTCCTCCTCCTCCTCGCGTCCCTGAGTGGCTGCCTGCTGGAGGCGCTGTTCAGCGGCCTGAGCCACGGCCTGTGGCAACTCTGGGGATTCAGCCCCACTCTCGCCTGCAGCCCTGCCGGTGGTGGTGGAGCAAAGGGAAGGTGCTCTGAGCTGGAACAGGGTCCCCACTCGATGGTGCCAAGAACTGACTCACGCGCTGCTGTCTGGGTGGTCAACCAATGAGCAGGGGGTCTACAGCAGAGGAAGCACCTGGGCCCTTCCGCGGATGGGGGCCCACATCCCCCTCAGGACACGTTCCACTCAGACCAGATGCCCGTGGCTGGGTAATGGGTCCCCCAGGGGGAGCACAGTCCCACTCCCCGGGCAAGGGCATGGAAGATGGGAACTGCGCTAAGCACAGGCGTAACCCATTTCCATTACTAACGGCTGCAGGAACAGTCTGCGCAGGTGGCTGGCCGGATGGTGGCTCCCTGGCCTGTTCCCAGCCCCAAACAGCCAGACTAAAGCAAAACTGACCAGCACTGCAAGATGTCTGTGTTCTGCCATGATGCTGACAAGGACTCCAAAACCCATCTGCCTGGTGTCGGAGGCTGTGCTCATCACAGAGGGAAATGGGGCTGGGCTACCGGGGCAGTTCCCACATTCCCTGTGACCCTCTCCCCACGCCCAAATGTGAGCGAGCAGACAGCGCCCAGCTCCTGACTCGCAGGGGCAACTCCCCCTCCCTGCCCCTGTTGCCCCTACCCCTAAAACAAGCCCCACCACCACAAACCCTGCCAATGGCTGCAGGGCAGGAAACACTCATACCTCAGCCGGTTGCCTTCTGCGGGCCAATGGTGGCTGGAACCTGCAGCCCGTCGAGCATGTTCCAGTGAGGGCGGGAAACCTTCAGGCAAGAACAGGCACACCCCCCCAGTCAGGATGGGAGTCACTCCCACCCCAACACAGAGAGAGCCCCCCCCCCCATTGCAACCTCCCTGCCCTCTGTCCCTTCCTGGCCTGGAATCACTTCCTCTCCCAGCCACGGACGCGCAGCCGGCTGCTTCCCTCCCCACTGCTCCTCTTGAGGAGACACCCTTGCCACAGAAGGGAGCAGGGATGGGCTGGAGGGAGGGCAGCTGCCACCCTGTCCACAGCCCTCCGAGGGTCAGGTGGGGTTAGAAACATGGCTGGACTCCCCCACCTGCTGGCGGCAGCAGTTCCTCCTCCCCGGAAGCCTCCTGCCTCACGCTCTCCAAAGGGCCCCGCTCCATGGGCTCCTCGTGGGAGTCCAGCTTCTGCCCTCGGCCTGCAGGAAAGCCAAAGAAAGGAAGGAGGGGGTTTGGGGAGGGGGTCTTTCCTAGGTGTGGGGGGATCCAGGTCACGTGCTTGCTCTCCTCTGGGGCCACTGCCTGGTGGGGGGGCATGTGCCCACCTGCCAGGAAACAGCAGCGTGTGCCGAGGTACCTGTGCCATCCAGAAGCAGGACAGGAAGACGCAGGAACCAGAACAGGGGGGGGGGGGCGGGAAGCAGGGGAACGCCAGAGGCAGGAAGTGCTCCTCCGAGAGGCTCAGGGACCTGAGGGGGCCTGTAGTCCAGGTGACAAAAATGTCCCCGCTCCTGAGTAATCCCAGGCACAACTGGGGCAGGCCACACTCCAGGTTGCTTCCCTGGAAACCTGCGTGCTGGCATGCAATCTGTCGCCCCAGGAGGACTGGAGTGGCAGGTTGCATAGCAACCGACGAAAACTTATGGGCAGCACCTTCTACTTGCATGGTGCCATTCTGAAGCCCAACGGCAGCTCAGCTTGCAGAGGCCACACAACCCAACAGGAGAGCCTTTGCGTGGTACGCAACCCTTCCCGGATCCTCTCCCTGGTGACACTTCTGGGCCAGGCAGGGAGAGAATCTCTTCTATGGAAAGAGGCATTTTGTCAATTAATTGGCAGTGCACAGGCGTCTTTTAATAGTGTGTGTGTACTGCACACTTCTATTTTTATGGGTATTTTTTTAAAGAAAGCTTTGATATGGTTTTAAATTAGCAGTGCCTTAATAGAGTAGTTTAATTAATTCATTTTTTAAAAAACCTTTTCAGTATAGAATCGTAGAATCACCGAGTTGGAAGAAACCCCAAGGGCCATCCAGTCCAACCCCATCCTGCCACGCAGGAATACCCAATCAAAGCATTCCCGACAGATGGCCATCCAGTCTCTGTTTAAACACCTCCAAAGAAGGAGACCACCACACTACGAGGCCACAGTGTATTCCACTGCCAAACAGCTCTTGCCATCAGGAAGTTCTTCCTAATGTTTAGGTGGAATCTCTTTTCCTGTAGTTTTGAACCCATTGCTTCATGTCCTAGTCTCTGGAGCAGCAGAAAACAAGCTTGCTCCATCCTCAGTATGACATCCCTTCAAGTATTTAAGCATGGCTATCATGTCCCCTCTTAACCTTCTCTTCTCCAAACTAAACATGCCCAGTTCCCTAAGCCGCTCCTCATAGGGTGTAATGGCTTCCAGACCTCCCACCATTGTGGTTGCCCGTCTCTGGACACGTTCCAGCTTCTCAATATCCTTCCTGAATTGTGGTGCCCAGAACTGGACACAGTCTTCCAGATGAGGTCTGACCAAAGCAGAATAGAGTGGCACTACGACTTTGCTTGATCTAGACACTAGACTCCTATTAATGCAGCCTAGAATTACATTGGCCTTTTTAGCCGCTGCATCACACTGCTGATTCATGTTCAGCCTGTGGTCCACTAAGACTCCTAGATCCGTTTCACATGCACTGCCCTCAAGCCATGTCAATTTCATTTTTACTGCCCAAGTGTAGTATCCTACATTTCTCATTAAGCTTTTAAGCTTCCCTTTTTTGCCATCTACCTTGGCATTAAGTAAATATATAACTAAATAATTTCTGCCTGAGACCTGAAGAGAGCTGGTCAGTATTAACCCTCCCGGGCTACATGGACACCCCCCACACACACACATTGCAACCAGGGCCGATGCGCACGCCATGGTCTGGCCGTGCAGATCAGCACCGTCACCTGAGGTCCCCCTTCCAACAGATGCCGTCATGTGGCCAGGAAAATGCGGGAAGGGAGGCCCAATCTGGCCTGAAGCAGAGCCCCTTCTTTGCCCCGCCCCTGCCCCAACTCTCCTTCCAAGGGGGTTGCTGCAAATTAGCCACCGTGGCATGAGCCACCCTGGATGTTTAGAGTGGCCGAAAGGTGGGGCTGCTAGTGCTGGGGCCAATCCTCAGACCCCTCCTCCCAAAAGTAGAGACGTCCACGTTGGTCTGTTCCAGCATTAAAAGGGAAACCGGGTCATGGGGGTGCGTTTCAGACGCCAGCAGCCCCTGTGAGGCTCCCTGGTTCATTTCAGCAGAAGCGTCTGTTCGCTGAAATAAGACCGAGCCACACAGGTGCTCCTGGATGCCTTCATTCACTCCTGCCCACTTTTCCATTTTGCTCCCCCTCCCCACCAAAAAAGGACGCAGGAGGGGCAAATGTGCTACCCCTCCCCTCCCAGCACATGACTTACCCCAGCGATGGTGGTCAGGGATGGCAGGCCTCCCCCCACTGCCATTGCCTGGGGGCTGCTGTGTCGGAGCACGGAGCACCAAAGCCGGAGGCCCCCTTGAGCAGAAGGCTCCCCCCTCCCCAGCGTGCGGTTGGCAAGACCCCTCCGGAAGGGCCTGCACTTGGGGTCTCGGCAGGGGGCTCCCAGAGGATGGGGGTTCCACAAGGCAGAGGGTGGCGCTGGGGGTCAGGCCCAAAGCCCGCAGGGTGGACGGGAAGTCCGCTGGGCCAAAGTGTCGCTTGGGGAAGGTCTGCAGGAAGGAGAAGGCGGGGGAGAGCTCCGGGTGCTGGGCCAAGAGGCGCTGGTGGAGGCTCTCCAGGGGGGAGTCCGCTGGGAAACACTCCCGGATGGAGCCCCCAGCGGGGAGGCGGATCTGCAGGGGAAGAGAGGCGAGGCAGCCGGTGAGGGAAGAGCGCCTCAGCAGGGAGTCAATGGAGGGATGAGCAGGGAACCCCAGCCCAGGTGGACCTCGATTCATATTGGGGGGGGGGCTCTGCTTTCTATTCTGGCATGGATGTCTCCTCCCCCTCCCCCCTCCCAGAGCACAGGACATCCCCACAGGTGCATCAGCAATGGCTCACACCCAGAAAACTGGGTCTAAATCCATCCTTTTCTTGGGCCCCAGAGGGATATGGATCCCACAGTGGCCATGAAGGCTCAGTGGGTGACCCTGGACAAGTCCTACTCCTTGCCTCAGTTTCCCCACAACTCTCATCGGTTTCCTTCCCAGGGATGCATGCAGGATGCACTGCGCATGGCACACGGTCAAGCCAACACACACATCAGAAATGGCTCCCCTTCTGGAGGCTGTGAAGCCAGCCTTGACTCTCTCAGCGCTCTGTGCATGTGCCTGCTCCTGGTCAGTCCCCATATGCTAAGGGGCTGAGGCTGGGTGATGTAGCATCTCACCATAAGGAGACACTGCCCATCTCCGGAGGAGGAGGCTGGGGGCTGCTGCTGCGCCATGTTCTCTGATGGCGAAGGGCCCTGGGTGGAGGGCAAGGCCTGGGTAAGCTGTGCCTTCACTTGGACGTGCCGCCGGTCATCAGCTATTCTCCGCAAAACCAACTCGTGTTCCTAGGAGAGGACGGATGGCCTGAGGAGGGCAGCTTTGGGGATGGGGGGTGGGGAGAGACATTGCATGATGCAAATCCCTCCAGCCACCTTCCTCCAAGCTGCAGCTGCAAGGAGCACCTCCCAGAGCAGGGCAGGGCAGGGCAAGGGCAGGGAGGAGGGACAACCTCCCCAGACTGTCAGCCAGTCCTACCGCTGATGGGGGGCCACCCTGGCCCAGCCCATTTCGTTCCCCACCTTCCTCTTGTTCCTCTTCTCGGCTCTCAGCTGTTTGGCCAGCTGCTCCCGCTGCTGCTGCTCGGCCAAAGCCTGGCTCTCTGCTCTCCCATGGTGCTCCTGCACGGCCAAGTCCAGCGTGGGGTCTGGAGGGAGAGGCAAGGGGGCGGACAGCGGCTGCTTAGTACGGATCAAATTATACCCCACCCTTTACCCTAAAGCCAGGACTTAGGCCAGCTTGGCAGTTCAAAAGAAAAACAAACAAATACACAGGAAGGCTGAAAAGGTGCAGAAAGTGGCTTTGCAATGGCATTTGGCTGTCTAAAGAATTAAAACCACTGCCGGCATCTCCGTTTGAGAGCACAACAGACAAAAGAAAGCCCTTCTTCACTGAAACTGTCTCCAAAAGCCTGTTGGAATAAGAAAGTCTCCACCTGCAGATGGAAGGACAGCAAGGCGGGAGCCAGTCTAGCCTCTATGGGAAGAGCGTTCCAGAGCCTGGGTGGGGCATCCACCGAGAAGGCCCCGTCTTGTAAACCTGCTGGGAAGACCACCCACAAATCTAGCCAGCAAGAGGGGGAGCAGGAGGGAGAATGGGAGCAGCCAGGGGGGTATAAAAGAATCCCAAGGCCACCCCAGGCCCAGCTTCCACCTGTATGCCAGGTCTGGTGGGTGGGAAAGAGGGAAGTGCGGTGGGGGTGACTTATTCACCTGGCGACCTGTGGCTCGGCCGAGGAGCAGCTGGCCCCAAGAGGACTTCCTGGGGCTGCCTGGGCGGGTTGAAGGCGTCCATGGCTCTTTGGTCCGGGGCTCCAGGAGCGTTGCCGTGATGCTGCCGTGGAAGGATGAGCGGTGGCAGCTGCTCTTCTCCCCTCTCTTGCAGCAACCTGCGGAAAGCGAGGAAGGCAACAGGGTGTGGA
Organism: Gambelia wislizenii; assembly: GCA_030847615.1. NCBI lineage: Eukaryota > Metazoa > Chordata > Lepidosauria > Squamata > Crotaphytidae > Gambelia > Gambelia wislizenii. Next base: position 162,622,437 of record JAUMIR010000006.1, on the reverse strand, counting down.
TGCCTCCATGGCACCAGGCTGAATCCTGAGAAGACGGGGGATTCCCTGGCACCCATCAGAGGTGGACGCTTCAACCAGTCCCCCGGACTATGCTCACTGGAGGGGGCATGCTCCTGAACAGGTCCCACCTATCCACACCTTGTCTTCTCAGGCATTTTGAAGAAAGCAGAACTGCCGCTTGTGTGGCCGCCTGTTGGTCACAGGTCTCCGAGTTTTCTAAGCCGGCAGGCACAATAGGGCTTTTTCCCACCCTGCACACTTTGCGCTCTCTTATCCAGCGGAACTGCCATCAGGGCACCATCGTGCAGAATCCTGGGAATTGTAGTTTAGTGAGGGGTTTAGAACTGTCTGCCAGAGAGCATGAGTGCCTCTCCAGACTACAAATCCCAGCATGCTGCAGGATGGAGCCCTGATGGCAGGTCAAGGAGTTTGAGAGTGCTCGAACTACGCTACATGGAAGAGACCAAATAGACTTCCTTGCGGGACAGCCAGGAATGGGGACCCCCCATTCCCACACCCCGATTTGTGAGCAGCTCAAATATAAACCCTGGGTTGTACTAAAGCTGGGGCAGGAGAAGGGCTAATTAGTTTTGTCTGCACATGTGCGTGGCTTTAAGTGGTCTTAAAACCTTTTTACCAATTTAGATTATCCTGTCTTAAGTGTTAAACCGTTTGACAGTCTGTTTATTCTCACTGTTTTAAGCTTCCTTCTAAACTCCTCAGCAGTAGTGGGGTGGGGGTGTCTGGTGGGGTGCGGGTGGGTCACTCACCAGTTGGCAGCCTCGGGGGCGCTGAGACAGCCGGCATGGAGGGCGGCCTGGACCTGTCGCTCCGTGAAGCCCATCTCGTAGAGGGTCAGCAGCAGCCCCCCCAAGGTCTGGAGGAGAAAGGGGGGTTCAGGGGGGCTTGAAGGGTGGGGTGTCTGCTCCTGGGGGAAGGAGTGGGGCTGAGCAGGAGGAGGGGCTAAGCTCTCTTCTGTGGGGCTGTGGAGAGACTGGTGCCCCCTTGGCAACTCATCGCGCCTGACCTACCTGGCAAGGTGGTCAGTACAGAAATAACAGATTTGTCTCTCTGGCAGAAAACAGCACTCAGGGCCACCCGACCACTCCGAGGGCTTTGGGGGCGTTAAGCAGCCTAAACAATTCAGGGAGGAGGCAGCGGTCCAGAAAAGGGGGGCCCTCTGGCCCAAAAGAGTTATGGGGGGGCGGAGACCCTTAAGAAGCCTCTGGCACTGCTGTGGGGTAAGGTGTGGGGGGCTCGGCCGGTGGGGGGGGGCTTCGTCCTGGAGCTGCTGTCCTCTGGGCTCAGCCCTCCTCCTCTTGGCGAACGGGGGAGGGGGCACACCGGACCCCCAGAGCTTTCTGGGGGGGCAGGGGCGGGAGGGGCGGCCGAGCCCCCTCCTCGAGCTATCGGCCAGGGGAGGGGCGGCCACGAGAGGAAGGCCTGCCAAGCCCAGCGGCCGGCGGCCATCTCTCGGGGGCGGCCCTGGGGGCTCCTCCGGCCCCGGCTGCCCACTCGGCTCTCCGCGGGGCTCCAATCCGGGGGTCCCGCCTGAGCCCGGGCCTTCCGGTGGGCGGCGGGTGGGGTCTTCCCTTGCTCTGCTCTGCTCTGCCTGGGAGGCCGAGGACCCCGGCTGCGTCCGGCCCTCGGCTCGCCCGGCCCACGGAGCCCGCTCCGGCTGGCGGCCCTGCCTGGGCTCCTGGCGGGACTGGGCAGCGGCAAAGGCGGGGTGGGCTGGATGACCTCGGGGACCCTCCCAGGGCGGATTCGGGCGGGGGGGAGGGAGGCGGCTGCCCGGGGGAACTTCTGCCTGCCTGCCCCTCCCTCTCCCTCTCCCTCACCGGGGGCTCCGGGTCCATGGCCGGCCGGCGGGCGGGCGGGGGGCGTCGCGGCGCTCTGATCCACGAGGCGCCCCTCTTCGGCCGAGGCGGAAGTCCCCCCGCAGAGCCGCCGCCGATTGGCCGAGCCCGGGGGTCAGAGGGCGGCTGGCTCCGCCCCCCGCCAAGAGGAGCGGAGAAGCGGGTGGGCGCACCACCTCCGGTTCCCCTTCGCAGCCCGGCGAGAGAGGGGAGGGGCACCGGGGGGGCGGAGGGAGGGGAGGGGAGGCCTCCCCCTCCCTGGCCCCTCCCTCCCCCGAGCGACGGGTCCGCGAGGTCATCCAGACGGCCCCGCCGCTCGGCACCCTCCCTTGGTTCCTCCAGGGGACTCCGCCAGTGGAGCTTTGCCTTCGTTTATAAAATAAAACATTTTAACAACACGGCACGTGAGCGCTGGCAGGCTATGCAATGGTCTGAAAAGGTTTCCTACCAGCAGGCAGACCTTCAGAACAGAACCAGAGTCGGAAGGCACCCCAAAGGTCATCTAGTCGGGCGCCTTGCCAAGGCAGAGCTCCTCGCCACCCTCTGCTCTGTTCAGCCCGCCCCTCCCGGCCTTTCCTCTGACCTCCCTTTCCTGGCATTTCAGGACTGGCAGCAGCAGCAGCAACGGGGACCCCTGGCCTTCCAGGCTTGTGTTGTGGTGAGACCCTCCAGTTGGGCAGAGCAGGGCTGCCTTTGCCTTCTCGCCCCTTCTCCCCCCCCCATCCGACCCGCTTGCTTTTTGTACATGTGCAGAGGTGCTTTGCATTTTTGCCCACTTCCCCCCTTTTGCCCAGGGCTGAAAAGATCCATTTTCAGTTTTGGGCAAGGCAGGTGAGCAGGACTAAGCCAATAATCCCCCCCCCCCCGCACTGTGGCCAGAGGCTAATTGCCTGTGGCACATTCTCCATTGATTGCATTAAAAGGAATGGCTTCTGAGGAGTCACAGGTACAGGAAGCAGGCGTTTGCCTCTCCACCAAGTCCCCGCCTGTGGTCCAGTCTGGGAGCGTTTCTGCTGGCCAGGCAGACGGGCGGGTTGGAGCACTGCCTGGGCGCCCCTTGCAACCTGGCACCCCCTTGTCTTCCACAGCTTGGCCTCTGCGCTGTTTAGTCGGCTAGCCTGAGAGCAGTCCAGTGAGAACACGGGGAGGGCCTTGGCACCGGATCGGACTCCAGGCCAATACCTTGCCCAGCCTTCTGGACGGGAATGTTTTGATTGTGTCTTCCTGCATGGCAGGGGGTTGGACTGAACGGCCCTTGGGGTCTCTTCCAACTCTATGGTTCTATGGACCGCGCAGAGGCCAAAGAGCAGCCTCAGGCAAGAGAAGATGCATGCAGACAGCACACGGAAACAGATGGGAGTAGTACACACATTGGCTGCTTGCTTGTGGCCACCAGCAACTGAGACTGGCAGATAGACTGCCTCTGGTCCTGGAGGCATGATCACTGGGACGTGATCAGGCCATGGGTTGCAGGTGGGTCGCATACAGCCATCCTGGCTAGTAGCTGCCACTGGTAGCCATCCCTCCCTCCATCAGTTTGCCTAATCACTTTGCAAAGCTGTGGGTCACACTAGAAATTTGTCTGAGGGCATTATGGTGCCCGCACAATTCCCTTGCTGGTGATGCCTGACCTGGAACGTGCCTTTCACGGCGGCTGTGCTCCAAGTGGGTTTTCCAGCGACCACAACCGCCCCTCTGATTTCTCCACACAACCGGGCCCTGCCAGGGCCCAAACGTGGTAGCCTTTCCTCCCAGAGATGAGCCTGCCCCCTTGAGCCAGGTTTCCTTGTTCTCAGCTCCACAATATTGTGCTTGAGGGCAGGTGGCCAGAACTGCAGGTGGTGCTCCAGGTGTGGCCACACCATAGCTCTGCCCACAGGTGCTGTTTCCTGACCCTCTCCTGAGCCCCCCCCCATATGTTGGCCATTTCCTAGCCGCTGCATGCGGGGCAGGCGTGGGCCCCAATTCCCTTCCTCCTTGGCCAGTCAGCCGCTGCCTCCTCACCTCCATTCCGTGTTAACTGTGGGGTTGGTTTTCGGCTCAGTTCAGGTGCCCCCCCCTTGGCCCTTGTTTCCACTGAATTTTCATTTGCCATTTTAATGCTCATCCTCCCCCCACCAAGCAAGAGGTCTTTGCAAAGAGCTTCTAAGCCCCTTTTTGCCCTAACTGCTCTAAGCCATTGGGTGCCATTGCCAACAGCTCCCCCCCACCCACTCTGGGTCACTTTCAAGAGGCTGAAAAAGGAAAGCCCCGGGGCCGGTTCCTCCTCTCTCTGGGAAACTGACCCTTGCTCCCTGGGCTCCTCTTCCTGTGGCCATCAGGGAGTGCAAGGAGGCGGCTGCCTCCCCCTGCCTGCCTGCATAATGGGCTTGGTGCCATGGCCCCCTCCCTCGAGGAGCCCTGCCAGTCTCCCTCCTCCTGCTGCCCCCTAACTCGCCCCCTGGGCCTCCTGCCTGGCTGGGCGCTTGGCTTGGCCTCCGAGGCTGCGTTAATGAGTGCCAGGTGTGTGGGGGTCAGTGACCCTCCCTCCCTCCCTCCCTCGTAGCTCTTTAGCAGCCCTGGGTGATTGTGGGGCCCAGAGTGGTGGGCAAAGGAGAATGTGGGTCGGCCTCCGCCTTGCCCTGGCCTTCCTCCTGCCCAGTGGGGGGCTCAGGGCAGGTAAGTCCTCCTCTTCCTCCTCCTCCTTCAGCCCACAGGTAGGCCAGGGGGGGCACACTAGGAGAGCAAGGGGGTCTGCTGCCTGCCTGCCCTCCTTCCTGAGAGTACGCAAGAGCAAAGCCACTGGTCAAGGTGGCACTGTTTGACTCCCCACCCATTTGGGATTTGAATCCCCCCCAAATTCCCTCCTGGGTAAGAAGGCAGGTGTGTGTGTGTGTGTGGGTGTGTGTGTGTTGGGGGGAATTCCAGCTCCTTATTGCCCCCTTCTGGCTGCTGCTGCTGACACCCGTTATGCAATCTGGATTATATGAAGGGCAAAGGAGAGGGGGCAAAGGGTGGGGAGCTCCTGACTCCCCCCCCCGCCCCCCGCCCCCCCCTCAGAAGGTACTAGAAGGTGAGCTGGGCCTGGTGGGGGCAGTTTGCAATGGAGATTTGCCTTCCTTGGTCCTACTTCCTCCCAGCAACAGGACTCAACTGTGGAAAATGTGTAAGGGGAAAATGGGTGAGCCAGAGCATGTGCAAAGGGCCTTACTTCACCACAGTGTGCCTTCAGTTCCGCCTCTGCTTCCTCAGGGACCCCCAGAATGGTTTTTGAGGGCTTTATTTGGTGGGAAGGGGGCTCAACACGGGCAGCACCTCCTTGCAGGGGAAGGGCAAATCACAGCTGTCTTCATCCATTGTCATTTGAGCATCCTTAAAAATGAAGACTCTTCCAAGCACAGGTATGCATAAAAGTGCCCTCCAGGTGTTCAGTGGAGCTTACACCTGAGTCAGCCTGCAGAGGATGACTGGCAGCAGTCTTTAGGATTCCTGGGAGGGCTCAACCACAGGGCAGAGAGAAGGGATAGATACCCCCCCCATGCCTTCCGGGGCCTCCCTCCCAGCCTTTCCCACCACAAGCCATTGTGAGTGGCTGATGTTTGCAGCCAAACGGTGCCTTATGGGCACTAAATGAATGCTGTCCCCCCCCCCTCACCTCCCTCTTTCAGAGTACAGCCCGGTCAACTGGTCAGCAGGGCTGGACCTCCATGCTCCCAGCCCCACAACCTGGACTGTGCCCCCTCCCCTGTGGGAAACAACTGCCAATGGGGCAGATGGTGCCAAGAGAGAGCCAGGTGAGTGGCTGCAGCAGGATGCTAGTTTCCCCAGGTAAGAGGGGAAGAAGGAGCCCACCCGGATGGGGGGCAAAGGGGGGTGGAGGGAAGCAGCAACTGCAGCAGGTGTGGGTGGGAATATTTGGTTCCAGGACCCTGTAGGGGTTGCATGGATTGCCAAGAATGCCCGCCCCGTGTGGACCCCATCTCTGCTGTTGAAAAATGGGTATTGTAGATGTGAAGGAGTGGCAGGAGGGGAGGCCGCCGCCTTGTTTGTGAGGGGAGGTGCCTCTCACCCTATTTCTCACCCTCTTCCCCCCAAGAAAAAGGGTGATTTGGGAAGTTTGGGGGGGTGTTGAGAGGTGGAAAAAACCCTAGGCTCTGGGGGCTGCCCTTCACCCACCTCTAGCCCAGTCTTCTGGTGCCCCCGGAGGTGGCGAAGCCAAGGCTTTGGCCCATAACAGCAGCTGTGGTGAATGGTGGGGGGAAACAGCCTCCCCAAATGGCTCGAACTGCGCTCTGGCCTCTCACAGCCAACCCCTGTTGCTTGCAAGACTGGTTTGGCAGGATGGGGAATAAGTGGAGCCTGTATGTGGAGGAGGTGTCTACCTGTCGGTACCAGTTGCGGGGGCAAGCAGTGGGGAAGAAGGGCTCTGTGCATCACACCTGGTGCAGGGGTAACCAGCTGCTGGGGTTGTGGGTCTCACTCTGGCCTGCTCCAGTGCCAGCCAGCCCTCCAGGGCTCAGCTTCTGCTCTTACCTAGCCGGGTGTGGGGGAGCTCATTTTCCAGCTTCGCTACCAGCCCTCTGAGGTGGGCCACCCTGCACCTGGCCTGGAGGGGGCTCCTGGCACGTCTTCCAACTCTGAGGACTCCTGCTTTGTCCCCCTGGCCAACACACCAGAGAGCAAAGAACCAACGAAGGCTAAGAAGCCTACAAGCACACCTCCACTCAGCTCAAACAAACAGCCTTCCCCAACAGACACAACAGCCCTGGTGGCGCAGTGGTTAAATGCCCGTCCTGCAAGCCACCACGTTGCAAGTTCGATTCCAGAGTGCTCCAAGGTTCACTCAGCCTTCCATCCTTTCGTAGGTCGGTAAATTGAGTACCCGGCTTGTGGGGGCAATTCGCTAACACGCATTGGAAACTGCTTAATGCAGTGTAGATGTGTAAATAGCTATTGCTTAAAACAATTTGTAAGCCACTCTGATAGCCTTGTGGCTGAAGAGCAGGGTATAAATAAATAAATAAATAAATAAAACAGCCAAACCCAGCAGACTCTCCCGAAAGACTCTCTGGGGCTGGACGGTTTAGCTCTTATGCTGTCTCTTCCACTAAGCCCATGCAAAACACCCATTGGCCTTGCCTTAGCTGAGCTCCTGTCGTAGTGCATGTGCTTATCAAATACAAGGTCCTACCCCTATTTCTCTGGACTTTCCTTTTGGGAGGTGCCCATGTGGGGCAGTTGGAGAGGGCAGAGAGAAGGGATAGATACCCCCCCCATGCCTTCCAGGGTCTCCCTCCCAGCCTTTCCCACCACAAGCCATTGTGAGTGGCTGATGTTTGCAGCCAAACGGTGCCTTCTATGCATTGAATGAATGCTGTTGCCCCCCCCCCACCAATTTCACCTCCCTCTTTCAGAGTACAGCCCGGTCAACTGGTCAGCAGGGCTAGACCTCCATGCTCCCAGCCCCACAACCTGGACTCTGCCCCCTCCCCTGTGGGAAACAACTGCCAATGGGGCAGATGGTGCCAAGAGAGAGCCAGGTGAGTGGCTGCAGCAGGATGCTAGTTTCCCCAGGTAAGAGGGAAAGAAGGAGCCCACCCGGACGGGGGATGCAAAGGGGGGTGGAGGGAATTAATATTTGGTCCCAGGACCCTCTGAGTTGGGTCAGCCTGTGCCTGGCCTGCAGGGGGCTCATGGCGCTTCTTCCATGTGATGACTCCTTCTCTTCCCCCCAAACAGACCCCCCTTTCACCTGCAAGGGAGAGGACGACTGCCCCACATGGAGCCACTGTGAGGAGCAGGGTGGGCGCAACTCCTGCCGCTGTGGGCTGGGCTACCACCTCCTCCCCACCCTGGGCTGTGTGCCAGGTAAGGGGGCCGCACCTGGGACTGGCTTGGCACCTGTGGGGGGGTCAGGGGAGGAGGAGGGGGCTTGGGGCCAGTCCCTCCCAGGACACCCCTCCCCATGTCCTCATCTTCTGTGTGTGAGTGGGGGTGCCGCCTCTTCTACCCCCTCGCCTCCCCCATTGCTTTGGCCCATCTCAAACCATGAACAGCTGAGGGGGCCGGACCCTTCTCTTTGCAACACCCTCCCGGCTCTTGAGTTCAAGCTGCCCCCCTGCTCCCTTGTGCCCCCCCCCCCGCCACCCACCCAACCTCCCCCACCTGCTCTTCTCTCCCCTGAAGTCAGAGCCTTCCCTGCCCGGCTGCTGCTGCTGCCCTCCAGCCCCTCGGAAGCCCCCAGCTGGTGGACCCCAGAGAGCCAGGAGGAGTGGCAGACATCCCGGGTGGCCACCCAGGTCCAAAGCTTGGTAAGGGTCTCCCCCCCCCCCCGTGCTCCCCCCATGGAGCTGCTGCTGCCTCCTGGTCTGGTGTGGAGCTGCCTTGCCCGCCCTTTGCACACGTGGCCCTTCTTGCCTGGGGGGGCTTCTTGTCAGTATTTCCCTGAAGGATGGAGGGGGTCCAGAGCTACATTGTCAGCACTGGAGGGGGTCAGAGAGGGAGGGGCAGCTTCCTGGTTTGGGAGGGGAATTGGGTGGCAGGGGGAGAGGAGCCTGGACTTACCACCCTGATGTTGCCCCCCCCCCCAACTTTGCTCTCTCCATCCCAACAGTTCCAGCACATCTTGGGGCACCTGGAAGGCTACCTGGGAACATTGACCCAAGAGATGAAGTAAGTGGGGAGGGGGGCAGGGGGGAGCCGGACAGAGCGCCTGGGTTCAGCTTGACAGACCCTCCAACCCCATTGCACATGGTTTTAAACTGTTGTGACCAAGGGCCTTTTCACACTGAACAACTATAGCGGCTTCATCCCAGTTTAACTGCCATGGCTGCACCCTATGGAATTCTGGTAATTTGGGAAGGCACTAGAGCTCTCCGGCAGCTAATTCTAAGTACTGCATGAAACTGCAAATCCCAAGATTGTGTAAGGAGGAGACATGGCCATGGAAGTGGTATCAAAGTGGTATAATTGTGTTGGGTGTAACTGGTTTTAAACTGCCTTGCTTTCCACTCATCAAATTGGTCAGTGTGTTTCACTTGGCTAAATTACATCAATTGTCTTCAACTGTTTTAAATTAGTTAAAGTGGTTTTAAGATACAGCCACCTGAGATGGCATGATAGAGGCCGACAAAGAAATATTTTAATAAAAATTGAAAAAATGCATTAAAATATTTCTATCCTACCCTATCTATATCCAAGGATCTTTGTGAAACATGACGTAAAACCATTTAAAACCATTTAAACTGTGAAAAATAATTTACTACAGTGTTTTAAAACATATTAAACTACTGTATATAACAAATTAAGACAAGTTAAAACTCCAGACATGGGGGTGGCGGCAGGGGTGCAATGTGCACCCCATAGGCCATTTGGGTGACCCTCCTGGGGCCCAATACTTTTGCACCCCCCAAATCTATTCTATGATTTAGTCTGAACTTCAAAGGCATTACCTAAGGTGCTAAACCTATTTGGGGAGGGGTCTCAGCACCTTGGTTGGCCCTTTTTAGGTCTGTGTTAAAACCCAGCTCAGACTCTGCACACCAGTGGCGTAAGAGCCAAGAGCCAGAGCGGAGTGTGTGTGCAAAGTGCACTCTCACACCCAATCTCTCCGTGCGTGCCAACTTCCCTCTCCCTACCCACTGTTGTTGGGGGGTGATGTGTGCGCATGTTTTTCTCCCCCCCCCCCCTGCAGTTTCCTGGGAGGTGGTAGCTCTTTCTCTGAGCAAGGCAGCCTGAAGATATTTTGCTGCCTGAAGCAAAGGACAAGGTGGTGCCCACTCCTTCGTCCATGCACAGAAGCTGACTCACCCGGCAGCCCTGTCCCGCTTCCCTGCTGCCAATGGGACCATGCCCCCCCCCGCCGCCAGCACCCCAAGGCTCCTTTGAAAGACGCCCCAGAGCAGGCAGGCAGGGTGCCATCCGTGGGTCCGTCCACCACTGGCTGGGAGGAGGTCACTCCCCTTTCCCACACGGCCTCTGCTTAGCCACAAAACTCTCTGGGTGACCTTGGACTGGTTACGGCCGCCTTGCAGGGCTGTCGCATACCTGCCAATATTTCTCAGAGGAAAACCAGGGTGTATGTGACCAAGCAACGTCAAGGCGTGTGCTCAAGATGGCAAATGTTTTTGAGGGGGAGGAACACGCAAGCGAGGAGAGGCTGCCGCAGTTTGCTTTGGCCTGGGCCTCCTGGGAAGGGCAAGACTCGGCCATTCCTCCCCTCTCCCCCCTGCTGAGTGGAGTGAGCGCACACCCCTTTGGCGCTTTGAGCTCCGTTTGTACCAGCTTAAATAAGCTGAGGACGGAGGAGGAGGAGAGTGAAACAGGGAGGTTTTAATAATAGCTGGGAAGCAGGAAGGCAGGGGATTAATTGGAATTCTCCCTGCCTTTGGAGGGCAGGCTGTTGCCTGGAAGAAATGGGCAGCGGTCTCCAAGCCAGCCGTCCTGGGCACCTTGGGAGAGAGCGGGCGGGGGGAGGAAGGGTTGCCACGAGACTTGGGCACGGATGAAGGCCAAAGGGGCTTTGGCCGGGCTGGCTGACCGGCTGGCCCACAGGTGCCCACCTGCTCCCTCCTCAGGTGGCCCAGCCTGGAAGCAACCGTGATGCACCATTTCTCAGCCTTGGTGCCGGTCACGATCCAAGAGGTGGAAGTGGCCGTTGCTGCCTTCCGCACCCAGTGCCACGACAGCAGCACCCAACTCAGCCGCACCCCGCCCTGCGCTCTCCTGCGCCACGTGGGCACCTACCAGAGTGAGTGGAAGCCATGTGCCCCCCCCCCCCGGTCAGGGCTTTCAGCATGAGGGGCCAACATGCCTACGAGCCCCTTCGCGCTCTTCCGAGATAAGGAGGGGAAAGCCAGAGAGACCGTGGGTGGGCAGGTGGGAGGCTGGGGAGGGCTTCTCTGGGGCAGGGACCCCTATGGTCATGGGGGGAAGGCCTGGAGGGGATGTGGCCCTGCACCCTCCCAAGGGGACCCGGGCTACAAGACGCTCCCCCCTCACTAATGTCCTTATCTCTCTGCCCCCCCATCACCCCACTGAAGGCCTGAACCTCTGTGACTTTGGCCCCTGCGACTCCATCTCCACCACCTGCTCCTTCCAGGATGGCCTCGTCCGCTGCACTTGCCTGCCCGGATACCTCCAGGTCCACCCCATGGATCACACCTGCCCAGGTGAGGGGAGGGCCCCATGACTGTGTCAGGACTCTTTGGGGCCTGGCAGTCTCCCCTCTCCCATGAGCGGGCAGGAGGCCTCCAGCTCTGGCGCTGAGTGGGTCGGACACAGGACCACCAAGTGAAGCCAGTGGTGGGGGGGGGCACAGAGGCAGTCATTCTGTGGGCTGTGAAGGGGGGTTGCTGGCTGTTGGGTCCTCTGGGGTCTTGAGAGTCTGGTGCCCATTCCTTGGGTCTTCTCTGATGAAGGGGCTTGTAGGTGGGGAGGGGGGCAGAGGATTGCTAGGAGGGAGTCATGTTTCTGCCCTCCCCTCCCTCATTTTGATTCTCTCTCCCCCGCCAGCTTGCAGCAATGGATTTTGGCTGCAGGATGGCACCTGTGCCAGGTGAGTCTCCCTGCTGCAGTGACCCCTCCCTCCCTCCCTCCCTTTTCCCCCACCCCTTGGAACACTCCAGGAGGTCAGTGTCTCCCCTTTAATGGTGGGGGGAGGCTGAGTGGGAGCAATTTGTGGGAGACCACCCTTCTCCTTGTGCCACTCGCAGAGGGGTTGGGCCAAAGGTGCCACGCCCGAGCATGCTCTCCTGCCCTGCGACCTGCTGAGGCTAGGTGCCGTCTTGAGGTGCCCGGAATCATGTTCTCTCCTGGGGTCCTTTGGGGGTCCTTTGCGGGGGGGGGGGTCTGGCCAAGTGCTAGAATAGCAGCATCCTCTGGAACTGAGGCCAGGAGCAATTTTCGCTCTGGTGAAGCACCCAGAGGCCAAAGATGCCCAGTGTGTGTGTGTGTGTGTGTGAGTGAGCACACTTGCAAGGAGGGAGGGGGTCTTTTGTAGACTTGCAGCTTTTGGGTCTTCCGGGAAGGCCAGGCTTTTTCCTTTCCCTTCTCTGTCAATCAGCCTGCATGGTCAAAGGAGAGCGGGGTGGGTTGTGTTCTTCTTCTCCACAGAGCCAGTTTGGGCAGTCTCCCTCTTTCCCTCCCGTGGCTGACTGCCCCACAAGTAATGTGGCAGTGGGTGAATCAGCTTCTTGCACCTCTGCTATTTGGGGTGGGCTTTTGTCTATTTTTTGTAGAGGGTCGCAGGTCAGGAGCATTGGAGGCCCAGAGATGTCAGGGCCAAAATTGCATTGCTCTTGCAGAGGTCCTGGGGTGATCTTAGTAAGTGTGGTGCATTCAGCATCAGCCACGGTTTCTTAAAGCCTAACATTCAAAAAAGAAAATTAAGTTTAACAAATGGAAAAAATGTTTCTTTGGTTGGAACTTAAGTTTTCCAGGCTCTACTTTAAACAGAAAAAGCAAAGAAAAAAACCAACCTTTCCCCAGCTCTGTTTTTTATCACTTTTTCAAGCATAAAGGTTGAAAGTTTTCCACTCTGGACAGGAAACAGTCTACAGTAGCTGCTCCAAAGCATCTTGCTGCCCTGAGCCCCCCCCCCCAGCGCACTGGGATAGATCGAAAGGCAGGCAGAGAGGTCCGATTGTCATGGTCGTCCCCTCAAATTGAGCTTCCTCCCTCCTGCCTTGAAGGGCTGGGGAAGAAGGGGCAGCCCCGGAGACCCCCGGGACCCTGTTTGTTCTTAACTGCCCTCAAGTGGACCCCATGAACGGGAGACCTCCAAGTCACTCCTGTCCTCAGCCATCCTGCTCAGGTCCCGCAGACTTGGGGGGGGGGGCAGCAGCCATGGTGGCTTCCTTGATGGCGTCTCTCCACCTGGAATGGGGTCTTCCTCTTTTCCTCCTGCCTTCTACCTTCCCAAGCATTATTGCCTTTTCTAGTGAGTCCTGTCTTCTCATGATACATCCAAAGTACAACCGCCTTGGTTTCATAGAATCATAGAATTGCAGAGTTGGAAGAGACCACGAGGGCCATCCAGTCCAACCCCCCTGCCACGCAGGAAATCACAATCAAAGCATCCCCGACAGATGGCCATCCAGCCTCTGTTTAAAGACCTCCAAGGAAGGAGACCCCACCACGCTCCGAGGGAGTGTGTTCCACTGCCGAACAGCTCTTACTGTCAAAAAGTTCCTCCTCATGTTGAGGTGGAATCTCTGTTCCTGGAGCTTGCATCCATTGCTCCGTGTTCCAGTCTCTGGAGCAGCAGAAAACAAGCCTGCTCCATCCTCAGCGTGACATCCCTTCAAATACTTAAACAGGGCTATCATATCGCCTCTAAACCGTCTTTTTTCCAGGCTAAACATACCCAGCTCCCTAAGTCTCTCCTCATAAGGCATGGTTTCCAGACCTTTCACCATTTTAGTTGCCCTTCTCTGGACATGCTCCAATTTGTCAATATCCTTTCTGAATTGTGGTGCCCAGAACTGGACACAGTATTCTAAGTGAGGTCTGACCAAGGCAGAATAGAGTGGCACTATTACTTCCCTTGATCTAGACACTATACTTCTATTGATGCAGCCCAAAATTGCATTGGCCTTTTTAGCTGCTGCATCACACTGTTGGCTCATGTTCAACTTGTGGTCTACTAGGACTCCTAGATCCCTTTCGCACGTAGTCTCATTCAGCCAGGTCTCTCCCATCCTATATTTATGCATTTCATTTTTCTGCCCTAAATGCAGTACTTTACATTTCTCCGTATTGAATTTCATTTTGTTAGCTTTGGCCCAGCTCTCCAGTCTATCCAGGTCATTCTGAATTTTGATCCTGTCCTCTAGGGTATTAGCTACTCCTCCCAATTTGGTGTCATCTGCAAATTTGATAAGTATGCCCCTAATTCCCTCATCTAAGTCATTGATAAAGATGTTGAATAGCACTGGGCCCAGGACAGAACCCTGTGGCACCCCACTGGTCACATCTTTCCAAGACGAAGAGGAGCCACTGCTGAACACCCTTTGGGTTCGGCCGGTCAACCAATTACAAATCCATTGAATAGTTAACTTGTCTAGCCCACATTCTACAAGCTTGTTTGCAAGAATGTCATGGGGAACCTTGTCAAAGGCCTTACTGAAATCAAGGTATGCAATGTCCACAGCATTCCCTTCATCTACCAAGCTGGTAACTTTATCAAAAAAAGAGATCAGATTAGTCTGGCATGACTTGTTTCTCTGAAACCCATGCTGACTTTTTGTGATTATGGCATTGCCTTCTAAATGTTCACAGACTCTCTGTTTAATGATCTGTTCTAGAATCTTCCCTGGTACTGATGTCAGACTAACTGGACGATAGTTGTTGGGATCCTCTTTTTTCCCCTTTTTGAAGATGGGAACAACGTTTGCCCTCCTCCAGTCTGCTGGGACTTCTCCTGTTCTCCAGGAGTTCTCAAATATTATTGCCAATGGCTCTGAGATTATATTTGCCAGCTCTTTTAATACTCTTGGATGCAGTTCATCTGGTCCTGGAGATTTAAATTCATTTAGATTAAGAAGGTATTCCTGTACTACCTCTTTACTTATTTTGAGCTGGATTTCCCCTATTGTGTCCTCTGTTCCATTCTCCTCAGGTTGGTCCTCCTTTTCCTTTTCTGAAAACACTGAGGCAAAGAAGGTGTTGAGTAATTCTGCCTTTTCTCTGTCCCCTGTTAGCATTTTGCCATCTTCTCCACGTAGCGGCCCTATCATTTCCTTCTTCCTCCTTTTGCTGCGGACATACCCAAAAAAACCCTTTTTATTCTTCTTAACCTCCCTAGCAAGCCTGAGCTCATTCTGCGCTTTAGCTTTTCTGACTTTACTCCTACACGTGTTCGCTATCTGTTTGAATTCTTCTTTGGTGATTTCCCCCCTTTTCCATTTCCTGGTTTAATCCTCTTGGCTTCTAGTCACAGTTTGATTTGCGTGCTCTCTCTATGTGCTTTAAGTCGCCTGTTAACTTATGGCGGCTCCATTAATTTCATAGGTTTTTCTTATGGAAGGAATACTTAGAGGTGGTTTTGCTGGTTCCTTCCTCTGAATTGCAGCCCACAGCTCCCGGTATTCATTGGCAGTCTCCCATCCAAATCCTAACCAGGGCTAATCCTGCTTAGCTTCCAAGATCAGATGGGATCTGTTGCCTTTAGGGTATTGAGGCCCTTCCATTTATTGATCTTTTTAGTAGTCCGCGGTATCCATAGAACTCTTCTCCTGCACCACATTTCAGATGAGCCAATTCTCTTCCTATCAGCTTTCACAACCATACATAGAAATGGGAAAGATGATGGCCATCCTCACTTTAGTATTCCATGATATATCTTGACACTTGAGGATCTTGTCTATTTCTTCTTCTGGTTTCATGATTGCAGTCTCTATTCTGATTAACGAGTGAGCCAAGGTATAGAAAATCTTTAACTATTTAAATGTCTGCATTGTCTACTTTAAAGTGATGTAAATCATCTGTGGTCATGATTTTTGTTTTCTTTATGTTCAACTCTAAACCTGCTTTTGCACTTTCTTCCTTGACTTGCTTCAGTAATTGTTCCAAGTCTTTGCTATTTTCTGCTGGTAGTATGGTGTTATCTACATATCTTAAATTGTTGATGGTCCTTCCACCAATTTTCATGCCTCCTTCCTCTGACTCTAATCCTGCTTTACATATGATATTTTTGGCATAAACTTAAGCAGGTAGGGTGATAAAATGCAGCCTTGCCTGATCGCCTTGTCAATTGGAAACCCTTCCGTTTCTCCATATTCTGTCCTGACGGTATCCTCTTGTCTTCAGTATATGCATCAGGACAATCAAATGTCCTTAAGAGTGAATCATAGTTTTTCATGATCTATGCAGTCAGAGGCTTTGTTATAATCTAACAATCAAGCTGATTTTCTTTTGAAATTCTTTGGTGAGCTCCATAATAATAATAATAATAATAATAAATTCTATCCCGCCCCTCTGCAACGCAATCAGGGTGGCTTACAGCATAAAAATTCTATAATTACATTAGTACCCTAACTCACCCACCCCTTAAAACAACATTAAATTAAAAAGATTAAAAACATACAATAATTAAAAACAAAAAGATTGAAATAATTCGAACCAAATCTTCGGGCCGGGATAGGTATTCGGGAAAGGCCTGCCGGAAAAGATCCGTCTTATCCAACGTACGGTATGTTTGCTTTATGATCCCTTGTGCCTCTTCCTTTCCTGAACCCAGCTTGGACATCTGGCATTTCTCGCTCCACATATGGCAAAACTCTTTGTTGTAGAATTTTGAGCATCACTTTGCTTGTATGCAATGGTCCTGTGGTTAATGCCATCCCTGGTGTCTTCTTTCTTGGGGACTGGGATGTGTATCGAGTGTTTCTGATCTGTGGGCCGTTGTTTTGTTTTCCATATTTGTTGACAGATTTTAGTTAGGAATAGAGTAGATTCTGTCTCTGTAGCTTGAAGCAGCTCTGTTGGTACGTCATCTGTTCTTGGTAACTTATCTCTCTCAAGTACTCTGAGTGCAGCTTCCACTTCACTTTCTAAAATTGGAGATTTGTCTTCATATGGTTCTTTCTCAAATGAATCTGCCACCCTTTCATCTCTTTTATATAGTTCTTCCGTGTATTTTTCCGTTGTCTTTTTATTTCTAGCATCCCTACTCTTGTTTTCAATTTCCCATTGATTTCTTGGATCTTGTGGAAGAGGTCTCTCGTTCTTCCTTTTTTCTTGTCACCTTCTATTTCTCTGCATTGATGTTTATAGTAATTCTCTTTGCCTCTGTGCATAAGTTGCTGAATAGTTGCATTCAGGGTTCTGACTCTGTTTCTGTCCCCTTTTACTTTTGCTTCTCATCTGCCCTTAACTGCTTGAAGAGTTTCATCTATCATCTAATGAGGCTCCTCTTTCTTTTTGGCTGCAGATTGTGTCCTTTTGGATTCCTCCCTGACAATGTCCCTGGCTTCAGTCCAGAGTTCTTCTGGCTCCCGCTCAATTAGGCCTAATAGTGAAAATCTGTTTTTCACATTATCTTTAAATTCTATGGGGCTGTTCTTCAGGTTGTATTTTGGAACCTGACTTTGGCAAAATTGTCATGTTCCCTGTTAGTGGCTGGGGATGGACGCAGACCGGACGGCCCCATCACCTCTGGCTGACCCAGATCTGTTTGTGCGGGCCAGAGAGTTCCTCTGATTTCTGCAGGCGCTGGGCCCTGCGTTGCACTTGCTCACACAGAGTGTGTGTGTGTGTGTGTGTGTTTGTGTTGGGGAGAGGCCTTATCCCTTGGAGGGAAAGCATGTTTTCCAAGCTCTGAGCGCTGTCTCTGGACTGGGGCCATCCTCCACCCCTCTGCCAGCCAGCCAGGGGAAGGGCCAGGCGATCTTTGAGCCGGCCAAAGTCTTTTTCTGCCCGACACTTGTGGCTCACGCAGCGGCAGTCCCCCTTCTTATCAGCCAGACTTTCACACCCTTGCACCCCACCCAGCCCTCTGCTGATGCGGCACCAAATCTCCCTCCTGGGCAAACTCCATCTCTGGGGGGGAATGCCCTTGGAGTTCCTCTTGGCTTTTGGGGGTGGGGTTCAGAACCCCCTTCTTCCTGGGCTTGCTCCCGTGCCCGGTGAATTTGTGTTGACCACTGCCCCCTCTTTCAAGGAGCTGCTTGCCATTCCTGTGGTTGGCCCTGATCCGCTCCTGAGAGGTTGGTTCCCCTGAGGGGCTGCTTGGGCCCCCTGGAGGGAAGGCCAGAACCGGCGGCAGCAGCGCCCTAGGCGTGGTGACCTCCATCCCTTGTCTCTTTCAGGTGTCCTTTTGGGTTCAGTGGTCCTGGCTGCCAGGAGCGTAAGTGCCACACCCTGCCCGGCCCCACCCAAGTTGCCCCACCCCGGTGCATTTGGCATGAGTGGCGAGAAGAGCAGCCAAAGTGGTTGGGGGCTGGCAGCAGCAGCATCTCCAGACTGGCCGGGCCCTGATCCCATGCGGCTGCCGTGCCCCTCCGCTCTCCAGTTGGGGGATCAGCCGGGCCCCTCTGTGGGAACCCACAAACAGGCACACTGGGGTGGGCGTTGGGGCTGACCCTGCGCTGCCTCTCTCTCCCACACAGCCTTCCTCCTGGCCTTGGTCGTGGTCTCCTGCTTTGCTGGGCTGCTCTTCCTCCTCCTCCTCCTCCTCCTCACGGTCCTCGTGTTTCTTCCAGGGTAAGAGGGACAGGGTGGCCTTTCTCTCCCTCTCCCAGCCCCTTAAGCCCCCCTCCAGCCAGGAAAGGCACAGCTCTCCTCCCACCCCAGGGAGCCCTGGCGGCTCAGTGGTTCAATGCCCGTCCTGCAAGTCACCACGTTGCACGTCCGATCCCAGAGGGCTCCAAGGTTCACTCAGCCTTCCATCCTTTTGTAGGTCGGTAAAATGAGTACCCGGCTTCTGGGGGCAATTAGCTAACACACAGTGGAAACTGTTTAATGCAGTGTAGATGTGAAAATGGCTATTGCTGAAAACAATTCGTAAGCCGCTCTGAGAGCTTTTGTGGCTGAAGAGCAGGGTATAAATACCTAAATAAATAAATGTCCTCCCACCTCACCCTTGGGGGGGGGTCTGTGTCTGCTTACGGGGTGACCCGAGGCAAAGGAAGGGGTGCTCAGGGGGCTTTGGGGGGGATTTTGGCAGGTGCAGCTTCTCCCCAGCCTCCCCCCCCCCGCACACCTGCCTCTTTCCCCCTTTGGACTCACCTGAAGGGCCTCTGCCCTATGGAGACGGGGGCTTGACTTCACCCAAGAACTATTTTCAGTGCCTGGACCTCGCCTCTGAGCCATTGGGGGATGGCAGTGGTGCCTCTGAGAATGTGCAGTGTGCGCTCTCTCTCTTGCACACACACACGTGCACACACTCTCACACACACAGATTAAGCCCAGCCCACGCCTCACATCTGCTATGAGTTTCATTTCTGAAAGTCTCTTGCAGTGTGAAAAGAAGGTATTGCCAGTAATACAGATTAAATAATCTGTCAGCATCACAAACGTCCATATTAACATATAACCATCTAGGCAGACTTTTTTTCTGCTTCTTGCTTCCTCTGATTGGCTGCTTTAACTATGAAAAGGGCAACCCAAGGGTCACAAAAGGATCGACCCCTTCAAACAGAAAAGGCAGTGCAGACTCTTCGTCCCACGCCCCCCAACTATCTGGAAATGAGTCAAAGTAGTGCTCGCTAATATTAGCATACAACTGACCGTGCACTACGTAATGGACAAGATTTTCCACTTTGGATGCCCCACATATGCAAAGTCTGTCTTGAACTGAGGGCAGAGACAGAAGCACCCCAGAAGCCCCGGCCCTTGTATTTGGGCGCAGGACCCCCCCCCCACAATCGTTGAAGGCTTTGGATCTTCGATGCTGGGGGGGGGGTCATTCTCCCTAACTTCAGAGCAGCTGGACCCCCCCCCTTTCATTCTGGCTCTGACCCCCACCCCATATCTCACATCCTCCCCCCGTGTGCAGTGTGTTCTCGCACCCACAGCTCCCCCCGCCCCGCTGCAACTTGCCTTCTCACTGGACTTGCCTGAGAAGGAGGCTGCTGGCAGGGGGGGCATCCTCCCCACGTGTTTCCTTTACCCTCGAACCAAAGGAGCCTGAAAGGCAGCCATGTGGGCAAGGAACCCCACTGAGCCCATGCTAGATAAGGGTCCCCATCCAGCACCATAGGGTCCGCCCCCCACACAGCGGGGGTCACAGAGGCACCTGCAAGAGGCCTGCTGATGTCAACTTGTGATTTGGGTTCTCTCCTGTTAGCCCCCTTCCCCCTAACTCCCTCCTTTTTTGCTTCCCCCTCCTCCAGAAGAACTCAGCACCCCCAGGACCCCCCGAGCCCCCCGCAGCTTCCTCTGCACTCCGCAACCCTCAGCCTGCCACGGGTGCGTCCCCCTTGGAGCGTGACGGAGAGCGAGGTGCCCCACGGGGGGAGCCGACCCACAAATTTGGCCCTCTGGGACTTGGTGAGTCTATTCTTGTCTGTAAGAGCTATTTGAGAGGGGCGGGCGGGTTCTCCTTCAAAGACTGGCCAGGTGGGCATCTTTCAGGGGTGCTTTAGTGGTGAATTCCTGACTGGAATAGTGCGTTGGGCTAGATGACCTTTGGGTAGCCCTCCCAACTCTATGGTGGCTGGGGGGCAGGAAGTGGGCCGGCAGGGGATGGTGTGGAGAGGAGGAGCTGCCCCCACATGAATCAGCCAGAGGTCCTCCCATGGGGTTGGGTGGGGGCCCCGCTGGCTGCCTACAACCCCGTGTGTGCCTCTAAATGGGGCAGGACCCTGTTCTAGCAGGGCAGGAAGAGAGTAGCCCCCTCCCTGACCCACATTTCCATTTCAGGGGCCAGGTGGGGATGGGCCACAGTGGAGGTGGGGGCAAGGAGAAAACCGCCCAGGAACCCCCTGCCCCATTTGCAAAGGGCAGCTTGGCCATCGCCCCCCTCAAAGCCTCCTCCTTGGCCAGAGTCTGGGCGGGGTCACCCCTCCAGCCGGAGTGAGGATGGCACTGGGCAGAAGGTGTGGTGGGGTGTAATCCATCCCCCCCCCATACATGGAACGGAAAGAATGTTCCATAATAGTTGAAAACCCACGTGTTTCTTCATGAAACTCTTAAGGAGGGGAATCCTGGACTGATGACAATCTTTGCAATTCAAGACTTACTTTGCACAAAATTCACACATATCTAATATTTAACAGACATATTCAGTATTTGCAGATATTATTTTCTGCACAGAAAATGCTGTTTCCTGCACAAAATAAATGTGTGGATTTTGTACAAAGTCCTGAACTGTGACTATTCCTCGAAAACTGCACAGCAGGAAGAAAACCGCTAAGATTACTCATGGCTTCCTTCAGGAATGGAATGAATGAAGAATGACCTCACATGCGCGCGCACGCTCTCACGGATGCCACTGTCGCTTTGTTCCTTGCAGGATGGGGGCCCACGCGTGGCAGCTGACACCCCCAGCATGAAGACGTTCCTGGGCTCCCCCAGAACCTCACCT
This sequence comes from Gambelia wislizenii, assembly GCA_030847615.1. Classification (NCBI taxonomy): domain Eukaryota; kingdom Metazoa; phylum Chordata; class Lepidosauria; order Squamata; family Crotaphytidae; genus Gambelia; species Gambelia wislizenii. The sequence continues at coordinate 162,601,572 of JAUMIR010000006.1, read as the reverse complement.
ACTGCTGCAGCCCCCCAGCCTCTGGGGGGGACCTGCAACCTAGTTTTTGTTGGAGATGGGGAGGAGGGGGGCAAGAGAAGCTACTTCTGAAGAATTGGGGGGGGTCCCTCCCTCTTCCTTGGCCTTGGAATAATGACTTTGGGCTGAGCTGCCCCCTCCAGAAAGGGAGACATAAAGCCAAATTTAGCTGTACCCCCCATAACCTCCCATTTGCATTTGGGGCTGGATTTTGCACAGCTGTGCAGGCCAGGATGGGGGGTTCTTTTGGGGAGGGGGGCATTATGGGCTGGGGAGGGTAGGGGGAGGAAGAGAGGAGCAGGGCCCTCTGCCAGTGATGGGCAAGCGGGGGGGGCAGTATAGGTTGCAGTGGGCTGACTTGAACAGAGCCCCCAGCTTCCTTTCTGCCTGATTGTTGGAGTCTGTAAGTTGGGGGGGGGGCCTATCAGGGACATCTATTCATCTTCAGCCCCCCCCCCCACATTGCAGTTCTTCTTGGCAGAGGTAGCCCAAGGGATCTGGGAGCCTGAAGGTGTTCCTTGGCATCTCTCCGCTCTCCTCCCCCATTCCCTGAGTAGCACCAGCAATGCCCCCCTTTTAATGGGGCCCCCAGGGTCCCTCCTAAGCCCTGGATGTGACCCACAGTCACTCACCCCTGCGCCCTAGGAACTCTCCCATCCATTTTGCAAAGGCCAAGCCCCACCAGACTGCTCTTCTGGAAGCATCCTGCATTTTAGAGGAGCACTTTCTGTGAAATGGTGGGCTGGAAAAAAGGCTCCAAGTTTGTGAGGAAGGTTATAATATGTCTTCCCACCTCTGGTAAACAATTTTTAACCTGAAGATATTATCCAAAGGCTTTGGGATTTTATTACAAGAAGGACAATGTCTAGCTTGGTAACAGCCCTCCCCTTCCCAAGTCCAGGGGCTGGAAGACAGCGGCCTCCTGGCCAGTCAGTCCACCTGGTCAGTTGGTTGGTCAATCGGTTGGTCAGTCCTTAGGGCTGGTGAGCCATTTCCGGTGAAGCCAACCTAGTCCTGGAGCAATCCCGTGTCCAGGCTAGAAGCGCAAGACCGCCGAGTTTCATGGGCCGTGTCAAAATGCTGTTTTAAATCATTTAAGTGCTGAGATAAAACAGATGATCTGACATCTTGCCAGTCACAGGACTTTTAAAGCATGGTTTTGGCAAAGGCAATGCCAGAAATAAAAATATATTTTTGTGAACACAGGCTTCGTTCTCCTCAGAATGGCTCAGCTTCTGCCTGACCATCCTGCCCTGAATGTGCCTCATCTTGTCTGGTTTTGGAAGCTGGATAGTCCTGGGATGGGAGACCCCCGGGGAGGGGGAGAAAGGATCCCAAATGCAGCCCCTGAGAGATCGATCCATGGCTCAGACGCAGAACAGGGGCTGCTTTCCAGGGTCCCCCTTGGCCGCCCCCGTGCCGGAAGCTCTGCAGGGCGGGGCCTGGCTCCTAGAATCATAGAATCATAGAATTGCAGAGTTGGAAGAGACCATGAGGGCCATCCAGTCCAACCCCCTTCCATGCAGGAAATCTTGATCAAAGCATCCCCGACAGATGGCCATCCAGCCTCTGTTTAAAGACCTCCAAGGAAGGAGACCCCACCACGCTCCGAGGGAGTGTGTTCCACTGCCAAACAGCTCTTACTGTCAAAAAGTTCCTCCTCATGTTGAGGTGGAATCTCTGTTCCTGGAGCTTGCATCCATTGCTCTGTGTTCTAGTCTCTGGAGCAGCAGAAAACAAGCCTGCTCCATCCTCAGCGTGACATCCCTTCAAATACTTAAACAGGGTTATCATATCGCCTCTAAACCGTCTTTTTTCCAGGCTAAACATACCCAGCTCCCTAAGTCTCTCCTCATAAGGCATTGTTTCCAGACCTTTCACCATTTTAGTTGCCCTTCTCTGGACACGCTCCAATTTGTCAATATCCTCCCTGGATGCAAGGCCAGTGGTCGGAGGGAGGGCACGGATGGACCAGGGATGTCCAGTGAAAGTGGCCTCTCCGGGCTGCTGTGACTCTGTGCCAGATGAGCCAAGGGCTGGACTCAGTCTCAGGGCAGCTTCCTAGCCACTGGTCTTCCCAGTCTCGACTGGTTTTGGAAGCTAAGCAGGCTTTTGGCCTGGCGAGCCCTGGGACAGGAGACCCCCAGGCAGGATCTCCAGGTGGGGCTGGGACAAGGTCCTGCCTGGAATGCCTCCTGCCTTCTTTTGATGTGCAGGATTGGGCCTGGGTTCATTCTTCAACAGGAGCCCACCAGGAGGGAATCCCCAGCGGATCCCACTTGAACCCCTGGGCAGCCAACGCTACTGCCAGTTGAGTTGGCTGCACTGGTTGTCGGGATGGACGCCCAAGGGTCTCAGTATTGCGGTGTGTTCCCAGGTCCCACATTTTCAGCCCCGGTTCTGTGCCTAAATGTATGGGTCAGAAATGAATGCTTCAAGGGCTGGGTGGCCCTCCCAGGGCTTTCTCCCCCCCACCCTACTTTACTTCACCCAGTTGCCTCTGTTAATCCGAATAAATGCCCAAGTCTTGGATGCCCTTCCAGTCTGACCCCCACCAAGGCCAGTCCAGAGTGGGGATCATCAAACATAGGATTGGTTTAACTAAGGAGTATCCAGGGACAATAACCACGTAGTAAGGTCCTTTCGTGAGAAAACAGAAGCAACGGAGGGTGCTTCTTCACCATGCAATCCCACATGTGTCTACTCAGGAGATCTCCCATTTGTTTGAATGGCCCTTACACCAAGGGAAAGCACAGCCTTAGTGTGGGAACAACACCAGCATCATGTGGCTTGATCTCATCAGCACTGCTTCCGGCAAAGGCAGCCTCAGCGCCTACGTTCATCTTGGTCTTAAGCGCTGATGTCTTTTTAATAAAACTCCCCCCCCCCCACGTACCATGTAGAAGAGGAGAATTTCTTTTGGCCTCCGTCCACGAAGAGCCATTCTGACAGAGGAACGTCACTGAATCCGCCCAGTATAGACATTTCCTCCATTGGCCAAAGTCAATCAATACTACTTTTTAAAAAGCCCCCTAAGCACAGCCAGTGCCATGAGAAGGGGGGATATTAGGCAAGGGGGGGCTCTGATTTATCTTGGGAAGAGGATGGGCATTTAAAACAGTTTGCATGGGGGTACAGTTGGGCTGACGTGACTCCTTGCAAGGGCACGCAAAACGGGCTGCTCAGGAGAGGTAGCTCCCCCAAGATTCTGGACCCCCAAGCCCCTCTAAGTTCCTTCACCGCCCCCCCCCCCTTCTGATCACACACCACCATCAGCTGGAAGAGGGAAAGATCATTGTGGGTCCTTTCCCAAGAGAGGAGACCCGTGCCTGCCGGGCCAGAGCCATTGAGGAGGAGACCACAGCCGGGCCTTGTGGGTGCCCATCGCCCCTCCTGCCCAGCCCCTGGTCAAGGGGGCAGTGCCGTCAGAACCCATGCCATTCCTCCTGGCAGCTTTAAAGCATCCGAGGCAGCAAATGCCATGTCTCGCCTCTGGAGGGGGGAAGCTTTGAACACCAGCAGTAACCAAGGCGTGGGGTATTTCTTCTTGTGGAAACATCTGCTGCTCTGCTCTGAGTCCTTTTTTTGCTGAAGTGTAAAGATTAACGCCTGGCTCTGAATATCCATTTCACAGAACCACAGAAACCTAGAGCTGGAAGAGATCCCAAGTGCCATCCAGTCCAACCCCCTTCTGCCATGCAGGAAGACACAATCAAAGCACTCCTGGCAGATGTCCAGCCAGCCTGCAAAGAGGGAGACTCCACCACACTCCCAGGCAGCAGCAGCATTTTCCACTTCCGAACAGCTCCTACTGTCAGGAAGGTCTTCCTAATGTTTAGGTGGAATCTCTTTTCCTGGAGTTTGAACCCATTGCTCCGTGTCCGCGTCTCTGGAGCAGCAGAAAACAAGCCTGCTCCATCCTCAGTATGACATCCCTTCAAATATTGAAACCTGGCTACCATGCCCCCTCTCAACCTTGTCTTCTCCAGGCTAAACATGCCCAGTTCTCTAAGTCGCTCCTCATAGGGCATAATGGCTTCCAGACCTCCCACCATTTTGATCGTCCTCCATTGGGCACACTCCAGCTTCTCAATATCCTTGAACTATGGTGCCCAGAACTGGACACAGGATTCCAGGTGAGGTCTGACCAAAGCAGAATAGAGTGGCACTATGACTTCCCTCGATTTAGACACTATACTCCTATTAATGCAGCCTAGAACCCCATTGGATTTTTTAGCTGCTGCATCACACTGCTGGCTCATGTTCAGCTTGTGGTCCACTAAGACTCCTAGATCCTTTTCGCATGTGCTGCCCTCAAGCCACGTGTCACCCATCCTATATTTGTGCATTTCATTTTTACTGCCCAAGTGTAGTATCCAACATTTCTCCCTGTTGAAATTCATTTTGTTAATATTGGCCCAGTTTTCTAATCTGTTGAGGTCATTTTGGATTCTGATCCTGTCCTCCAGGGTATTAGCTACCCCTCCTAATTTGGTGTCATCTGCAAACTTGATAAGCATACCCTCTGTTCCCTCATCCAAGTCATGGATAATGATGTTGAATAGCACTGGGCCCAGGACAGAACCCTGTGGCACCCCACTAGTGGTCACTTCCCTCCAGGATGAAGGGGAGCCATTGGCGAACAGCCTCTGGGTTCAGCCCTTCAACCCATTGCAAATGCACTGGTAGCCTTTTCTAGCCCACATTTTAGTAGCATAGTTGGAAGAATATCATGTTGAAGCTCTTACTAATATCAAGATATGCAAAATCCACAGCATTCTCTTCATCTACCTTTGACAAATCCATGTTGACTTTTAGTGATCACGACATTTCTTTCTAAGTGGTTACAGACTGTCTGTTTAATGATCTGCTCTAGAATCTTTCCTGGTATTGCTGTCAGGCTGACTGGGCGGTAATTATTTGGGTCTTCTTCCCCCCCCCCCATTTTTAAAGATGGGGACATCATTTGCCCTCCTCCAGTCTGCTGAGACCTCTCCTGTTCTCCAGGACTTCTCAAAGATTATTGACAGTCGTTCTGAGATTACTTCTGCCAGTTCTTTTAGTACCCTTGGATGAAGTTCATCTGGTCCTTTGGAGACTTCAGTTCATTTAAAGTAGTCAGGTATTCCTTTATCTTTATCGATGACTTGAATGAGGGAATAGAGGGCATGCTTATCAAGTTTGCAGATGGCACCAAATTAGGAGAGGGGTAGCTAAAACCCCAGAGGACAGGATCAGGATTCAAAATGACCTGAACAGATTAGAAAGCTGGGACAACACAGTACTAACAAAATGAATTTCAACAGGGAAAAATCTAAGGTACTCCACTTTGGCAGAAAAAAATTGAATACACACAAAAAGGGTGGGTGACACCTGGCTTCATGGCAGTGCATGCATGAATCAGCAGTGTGCTGCAGTAGCTTAAAAAGCCAATGCAATTCTAGGCTGCATTAATAGGAGTATAGCGTCTAGATCGAGGGAAGTAATGGTGCCACTGTATTCTGCTTTGGTCAGACCTCACCTGGAATACTGAGTCCACTTCTGGGCATCACAATTCAGGAAGGATATTGAGAAGCTGGAAGGTGTCCAGAGGAGGGCGACCAGGATGGTGGGAGGTCTGGAAGCCATGATGTCCTATGAGGAGCGGCTTAGCGAGTTGGGCATGTTGAGCCTGGAGAAGAAAAGGATGAACGTGGAATCGGCTGCTGCCTGGGAGTGTGGTGGAGTTTCCTTCTTCGGAGGTTTTTAAACAGAATCTGGATGGTCACCTGTCAGGAATGCTTTGATTGTGTCTCCCTGCATGGCAGAATGGGGTTGGACTGGATGGTCCCCAGGGGTCTCTTCCATCTCTAGGATTCTATGAACTAGTTATTTACCTATTCTGTGCTGTATTTCCCCTACTGTATAATCTGCTCTATCTCCCCCAGGTTGAGCACTGTTCTCCATTTGGGAGAAGACTGAAGCAAAGAAGGTGTTAAGTCATTCTGCCTTTTCTCTGTCCCTGTTAGTCTTTCACCATCTTCTCCCCGCAGCGGCCCTACCATTTCCTTCTTCTTCCTTTTGCTATGGACATAACCAGGACAGCCCTTTTTATTGTTTTTAACCTATCTAGCAGACCTGAGCTCCAGCTGAGCTTTGGGTTTTCTGACTTTCCCACTACATGAGCTGCCTAATTCAATTCTTCTTTGGTGATTTCCCCTTTTTTCCATTTCTTGTACATGTCCTTTTTAAGTTTTAGCTCAGTTGAGAGTTCTTTCGACACCCATCCTGGTTTCTTTGGACGCCTCCCTGTTTTCCTCCTCATTGGGACTGTTTGAAGTTGGGTCTTCAATATCTCACTTTTTGGAAACTCCCATCCTTCATGAACTCCTTTATCTTTTAGTATTTTTGACCATGGGATCACCCCCAGTAATTCCCTAAGTTTTCTGAAATCAGCTTTCTTAAAGTCTAGAACGCATGTCTGGCTGCACTTGGCTTCCCCTTTCCTCTGGATAACAAACTCCAAGAGAACATGGTCTCTCCCCACTAAGGATCCCACCACTTCCACCCTGTTAACCAGTTAACCCGTTAACCAGATCGTCTCTGTTGGTTAGGCTCAGATCTAAAATAGTTGATCCCATTGTTGCCTCTTCCACCTTCTGAGCGATGAACTTGTCTGCCAGGTAAGTGAGGAATTCATTAGAACTTATAGTCTTGGCAGAGTTAGACCTGCAACAAATGGGTTCTACCTGAACCCATTTACGTAACAACTAACGAAAACCCATTCCATCATTGCAGAAACGGAGGACTGGTCTTTGTGGGTGCAGGCAGCCTGGGTAGCTCTCAAAACTGAAGAGGCGGTTTTTGGATAGGGGCCAAGCCGTGCAGTAAAAAGCCAAGTCATGGCAGGAGCGAGATGAATTGCTTTGTAGAGGATGCATTCATTTCCCGTCCACCTGCTAATACTAATACATGTGTGGAGAGATTCTGCTGAATCCAGGCAGCAATTAGAGCTTTTCAGTGCTTTTCAAAATGGGAAATACAGACTCCAGGAAAATTTCACATGGTATATTTGTGCAAAGAAAACTGCTTGGGGAGGGAGTCGGTCTCAAGGTGGACAAGAAGAAATACACGCGTGGCCAATAAAATGTTGGTTTCTGTGGGTCCCTGTAGGTACCCCCACCCAGATTTGTCTTCCCATCTGTTCACGCCACCCATAGAAGGGCAGGAGCGGCTTTCTGTCAAGAGAGGCAGCAGAAAATAGATTGGCGCTGAAAGGGAGACAAATGCGAGTCTTATTCGCAGGCAGATTAAGTATCTTTTTATTTGGTGGGGGGGGGGAGACAATCTTAAGGCAGCTTCAGTTCTCAAACCGGCCTGGCTCAGTCACCACCCAGCATTTCTGACCATGGGAGCGCGTTCCACTGCCGAACAGCTCTGACTGTCAGAAAGTTCCTCCTAATGTTGAGGTGGAATCTCTGTTCCTGGAGCTTGCATCCATTGCTCCGTGTTCCAGTCTCTGGAGCAGCAGAAAACAAGCTTGCTCCATCCTCAGCGTGACACCCCTTCAAATACTTAAACAGGGCTATCATATTGCCTCTTAACCGTCTTTTTTCCAGGCTAAACATACCCAGCTCCCTAAGTCTCTCCTCATAAGGCATCGTTTCCAGACCTTTCACCATTTTAGTTGCCCTCCTCTGGACACGCTCCAATTGGTCAATAGCCTTTTTGAATTTTGGTGCCCAGAACTGGACACAGTATTCTAGGTGAGGTCTGACCAAGGCAGAATAGAGTTGCACTATGACTTCCCTTGATCTTTTAGACACTATACTTCTATTGATGCAGCCCAAAATCGCATTGGCCTTTTTAGCTGCTGCATCACACTGTTGACTCATGTTCAACTTGTGGTCTACTAGGACTCCTAGGTCCCTTTCACACGTATTGCCATCAAACCAGGTGTCACTCATCCTATATCTATGCATTTCATTTTTTTGCCCTAAGTGCAGTACCTTACATTTACCCATGAATGAATCTGTAAAAGAGGGAAATGGGTGCTCTTCCGTTTGTTCTGCTTATCTATTTTTTGGCCTTGCTCCTTTCCAGGGAAATCTTGTTCCGGTTCAGCAGAAGGACATCCTGACCTTCCGCTCTGGACATGCTCAGAGGGGATTGCTAACATCCACCCTTTTCCCCATCCTTTGCTAAGGGTGGGCCCTCAAAATAAGAGCTGGCAGGCCATTGGGGCAGGAAGGAGCACTTTGTGGAGTTAGGGGAGGGGAGGGTGGCCTTTTGGGTGTTGAAGTCACAGTCCCCAGGTAGGAATCAGAAGGTGGGTGTGCAGGGGAGGTTGTATGTAGCCTCAGGAATCTCCCAGAGGAAGAATGGCAATGAATGAGGCTCAGTTGACTTGCAGGCAGGAGTGTGTATGCGTGTGCATGCATGTCTGGTGCTCTGGCCAAGTCGCGTGGAAGGGCTGCGCAGTGTCAGTTGACAGCCATGCTAAACCTTGCTGCTGGGCCATGCGCTCTCTCATTGTGCAACAGTCCGGATCGAGCTCCCCACCTGCTGCTAAGGGCCACACTTGTGGAAACTCCCAGACAGCATTTCTCGGCTTGTGCAACAATCAAGGACAGTTTCATGGGCCTTGTGCAACCCTGAAGAGGATGCCACCCTTTTGCAACCTCTGAGGATGTGTAAATAAAAGGGCATTTATGCCAGTGTAAAGCCACAACCCACCCTGCCCCGCCCTGTCTCAGCAAAAGCTCTCCCAGCCCTAAATCTGATCTTTGCCAGGCCATAAAATGGGTGGGGGGACCTGTCTCTGAGCCGACAGTCCTTGGGATGACCACGGGGACAAGATGTACCTGCCTGTACTGTAATATTGTTATTTCATTTCCTGGCTGGCATTGATTCTTGCCCCACTAGATCAACAGTGGCCAGAGTTCTCTGGTTCACTATATTCAAAGTAAGACATGCAAACAATAAAAGGATAACTGAAGACAGCAAATCACAAAAGCAAGATAAAAGCCAAGGTCCACAGCATCGGAAACCAAAACCAACAGCCAGCTTGCAGAGATTTCTCAGGGCTGAAACTGCAAGGGTGGGAAAAGTGCCTTCCAGATGTTGGATCACAGCTCCCATCATCCCCCTTGCCAGAGTAAGCAGATGCTCAGGAAGGCTGAGAAAAGCAGTTCAACAACACCTGGAAGGCGGCACATCCTCCACCTCTTAGAGCAGAACTAGCCACATTGACCAAACAAGCAAAAATCTAATCTAATCTAAACTCCATATTAGGCTAATCCCTTTATTGGCAGAATATATAAGATGCTATTAACACTAGAGATGGAAGAAAAACAAGTTAAAGAATATATGATTAAATGGTCACAAAATGTAGGTTAAAATATTGAAATGATTCAGTGGGAGAAAATGTGAACTAAAAGAGTTAAGTTTACTCTATCATTTAATATAAGAGAAACATTTTATAAGACTCATGGCCTGTCTAAATGGTGAAAATACCCCTCATGGAATTCGCTGGGAACCCTACCAGTCCAAACAGGATCCAGCGCCAACCCACCCTGTTAGGAAGGAGGGGGGCCCAAAACGGCAAAAAAAACGGGGTAAAAGCCTTCACAGATTTCCCATACTTTATTCTCCAGGAAGTTAGTGGGAAGTCTTTTTAATCCATGTTACATGTTAGATGTTATATGATTGTTTAGCTATATTTAATATATATATAAGATCAGAACTAGCCATGTTGACCAAACAAATAAAAGTCTACAGTATTCCCTTTATTAGACCAATTCTCATGGCTAACTGAAAGCACAAAATACTGTGCAAGCTTTTGGGTGTCACTGGCCTCATTTTCTCAGGCGCGGTGTTGCAGAAAGTGGGCGGGGGGTGGGAGAGATGCTAAAGGAATTGGGGGGGGGATTAGGTTTTTATTGAAACAAAACCATTCTACAGAATAATACACCCGACCGCAAAAGGCCGTAACAATAACTCATTTTTTTTTCTATTCTCTTTTCTTACTAATACAAAATACTAATCTCTCTCTCTCTCTCTGGCTTTTCTTCGCAAATGAAGATTCAGGAAGGACTCATCCTGCGCTTTCTGCAAGCGCGCTGATGACTAAAAAGGCCAATCCTAGATAAACAAGTCCGGTTGCAGAAAGCACAGCAGAAGGTTTCCTCGGGTGATGTTTCCGGGTTGTGATTCTTTCTGCGTTGCCATTTCTCTTCAAGACTTGTTTGGCGTGAGTTCTCAAATAAGGCTGCAGCATTGTGGATAGTGCGTCTCCATGCCTCCCGATGTGAGGCCAGGGCGGACCACTGTTGGTGATCAATTTGGCCGAGCCTGAGATGTTGTTTCAGGGAGTCTTTGTATCGCTTTTTTGGAGCGCCCCTCTTACACTGACCCGTGGCGAGTTCACCGTAGAGTAGTATTTTTGGGAGGCGATGGTCCTCCATCCTAGAAACGTGCCCTGCCCAGCGCAGCTGTGTTCTCAATATCATGGCTTCAATGCTGGTGATCCCTGCTTGCTCAAGGACAGCAACATTCGTCACATAGTCAGTCCAGTGTATATTTAGGATTGTGCGTAGACAGCGCTGATGGAAGCGTTCGAGGAGTCGTAAGTGGTGGCGATAGGTGACCCATGTTTCAGACCCATAAAGGAGAATAGACAGTACAATGGCTCTATATACACTGATTTTTGTTTTTCGCCTCAGGTGTTTATTGCTCCAGACTCTTTTGTAGTCTTCCAAATGCTCTATGTGCCTTTGCTAATCTGTGATCGATCTCCTTGTCAATCTTGGCATCTGAGGAGATGATGCTTCCCAGGTAGGTGAACTGCTGAACGGACTTAAACACAAAATACTAATACAAAAATGCTAAAGGAGGAGAGACAGCCCAAAACAGGCTCCTCTTCCAAGTCTTGCTGGACTCTCTGCACTTGGTGTGGGGCTAATGCAAGCAGGAGTGCCCAGAAGGTTCCCAGCTCTGAGGTCCTGGCCCTCCTTTTCCGGGACAAGGGGGAGGAACCTCAAAGCGAGAGTGCTGCCTTGGGAAGCCTGCGTATTTTCCTGATTCATTAGAACTGGTTGTTCTTATCCGAATGGCACGCTCTGCCGGATGCTTAACGAATGGTGCTTAACGGCATCACCAGGGAGTGGGGGGGGGTCATCACTTGGTCTCAGGTCTTGGCCATGAAGTCTCCGGTCCTGACTCACTGACCCTAAACTTTGCCGCAGGCAGGCAGGCAGGCCACCTCACCTCCTTCCTTGCCTGAAGACAGGATCTTCCTCCCCAAACGCTCAGAGCATCTCTGCCCTTTCTTGAGGATCCCCTGAAAAAAGAGACCCCCACAGCCAAACATATGTGTCCTGGGTCCCCTTCCCAGTTTCCCCACACCAACCAGTTCCCCATCCCAATACACAGGTCTGTGGGTCAGGAAAGAAGGGTTTCTATTTCACCCCTGAAACTGTATTCTCTACAGTTCTGAAATTGCACCATGGCCCACGTGGGGGCTTTCTTGTTTTCACCGTACCTAAACTATACACCTATTTTGGCCATTGAATAATCGATCCAGACTAAAGAAAAGTTCCATATAGCTTGCTGGATCTATACTTTTCGGTTGGCCCTGATGAAAATATTATCCCAAGAAGTGTTGATCTTTTAAAAAAAGCTGTAATGCCCCAGCACAGCTGAAAAAAACTGCCTTGGGAGTCTGTTGGTTAGTTGCAGTTAGAGTAGACCCATGGAGCCAAATGGTAAGTCAACACAAAAGTAAACCAGATTGATTCAGGGGGTCTGCTTGAACCAGGACGAACCACAGGATGGAGGGCATTTTTATAAGCAGGCCAGTGGGCATAATAGCTGTATTCCCCCAGCCCTCCTCATTGTAAAACCAGGCATTAGCTGCCCAAAGGCACCTCTCAGACAAAACAGGATGGGGGCCTGTCTCTGCCCTGCGCGTGAGTCAGCCAGGCGCTGGCACGTACCTGGGAACTGCCGTCTACACTCAACCCTGGTCCCTGCTGGCCTTGGGACCGTCCTCCCTGAGGAATCATAGAACTGGAAGAGACCACAAGGGCCATCTAGCCCAACCCCCTGCCCTGCAGGAAGACACTATCAAAGCCGCCCAAGTAGGGGACACCCACCCCTCTTAGTGGAACCTCCTTGGTGTGTGCGTGTGCTGTGGCGGTTGTGCTCTTTTCCAAGGCCGGACAGTGGTGGCCCTCTTTCCCTCAGGGCTCCACTCCATTCGCGTCTGGGATTGCCAAGAGAAATACTGGTGCAGTTGTGTGCAGAAGAGGGGATTTCACCAGCTGTGGCTTGCCTTCCTCACCGCTGCTAACCACACAGGACCCCTCTCCTATCTTTCACTTTGTGGCAGGCCTTCAAGTATTTTTGGACTTATGGTGGCCCTAAAGAGATTTTCTTGGCAGTGTGATACAGCAGCTAAAAAAGCCAATGTGATTCTAGGTTGCAATAATAGGAGTATAGTGTATAGATCAAGGAAAGTCATAATTCTGCTATTCTGCTCTATTCTGCTTTGGTCAGACCTCCCCTGGAATCCTGTGTCCAGTTCTGGGCATCACAATTCAGGAAGGATATAGAGAAGCTGGAATGTATCCAGAGGAGGGCGGCCAAAATGGTGGGAGGTCTGGAAGCCATGATGCCTTATGAGGAGCGGCTTAGGGAGCTGGGGATGTTTAGTCTGGAGAAGAGAAGGTGAAGAGGAGACATGATGGCCATGTTTCAATATCTGAAGGGATGTCATACTGAGGATGGAGCAAGCTTGTTTTCTGCTGCTCCAAAGACTACGACACAGAGCAATGGGTTCAAACTCCAGGAAAAGAGATTCAGTCCAAACATTAGGAAGAACTTCCTGACAGTAAGAGCTGTTCAACAATGGAATACACTGACTGGGAGTTTGGCAGAGTCTCCTTCTTTGGAGGTTTTTAAGCAGAGGCTGGATGGCCATCTGTCATTGGGAGTGCTTTGATTGTGTATTCCTGCGTGGCAGAAGGGGTTGGACTGGATGGCCTTGAGGTCTCTTCCAACTCTGTGATTCTATGATTCTAAGATTTGTCCAGAGGGGATTTGCCTTGGCCTTCCTCTGAGGCAGAGAAAGTGTGACTTGCCCAAGGTCACCCGGTGGGTTTCCATGGCTGAGTGGGGATTCAAACCCTAGGTTCCAGAGCCATAGTCCAATGCGCAACCCACCACACTACCTTGGTCCAACCTGGGAGCTGGACAGTACATTCCAGCCCTAGTCTTTCCTTATCAGGCTGCCCTAGAGAAGGACCTGGGCTGCGGGGGGGGGTCTTCTGTGGGGAGGGGCTCACGCAGACCTCTGGGGGTCCGACTAGGAGGGGCAAAGCCCTCATTCCCCCCATGGAGGTCCTCAGGCAGAATCCTTGGGTGGGGCGCAGCCAAGACTCCTCTCTTTGCCAGAGGGCAGGGTTATTTTTTTTGTTGGGGGGGGGGGAGAGCCAGACTCTGGAGACCAGGGTTCAAATCCCTGCTCTGCCACATAAACCCACCGGGTAACCTTGGGCAAGTCACACTGTCTCAGCCTCAGAGGAAGGCCAAGGCAACCCCCCTCTGAACAAGTCTTGGCAAGAAAACCCTGTAACAGCTTCGCCCGGGGGTCGCCATAAGAAAGAATAGCAACAAGAGCTGGGGGGGGACAAGGGAGCCCCCCCCGTAGGCCGGATTAAGTGATAGATTCATAGAGCTGGAAAGGGCCACAAAGGCCATCTAGTCCAACCCCCTTCTGCCATGCAGGGATACCCAATCAAAGCACTCCCCATGACAGATGGCCACCAGCCTCTGTGTAAGTCCCATGGATGCGAGTGGGGGTCCCTTCCCTTCACCCCCCCGCCTGCAAATGAGTTCCAGGAAAGTCCACCCCCCTCTGCCCCGCGTGCTTTCCACGGGGCGCCCCATCCCCAGCACCGCGGTGGCGACGAGGCCGCCCTTTCTCCCCCCCCCTGCCAAAAAGGGGGTTCTCTTCATTCTGGCCCGGGAGGGGGTCGCTCTCCTGCTCGCCCGGGGGCTTCTACCCCCCCCCCGCAGCAGGCCAAGCGGAGGCCGGAGGAGGCTCCCTCTGGGTGTCCACGCGTGGGTGTGCTTTTAAAGGGGGGGCTTTCGCTCCCCGTCAGGCGGCCCCCCTCCCAGGAGGCCCGGCCAGCACCTGTCCCCCGGCCCCGCCCCCGCCCGGCGCCAGCCAATCCCTGCCTGCCGGCTTGCCAGGTAAGAGGCCTCTGCCCCGGGCCGCCTGCAGGAGAGCCGCGGAGGGGCGAAGGCGGAGCAGCAGCGGCGAGCGGGCGAGTGAGCGGGCGAGTGAGTGTGGCCCCAGCATCGCGGGCCGAGGGCGGGAGGGGGCCCCGGGTGCAAGCCGCTGGCCAGGCACCGCTGCGGGGCGCCCAGGGGCCAAGCTCGGGGGAGGGGAAGGGGCTCGAGCAGGGGGAGGGGGCTGTGGGGGTGCGCGTGGGAGGGGGGCTGTGAGGGCACAGGACGGGGACAGCCCCCACCCGGGGCAACGGGGGCGGTGGGGGCAGAGCGCCCTTCCGCCTTTGGGGCGCACCAGAGGATGCTGGCCTTCTTAAGGGGGGCGGGTGGGTTGCAGACCTCTCCCTGCTGGCCGTGCCCCCGCCCCGCCTTATCCGCGGACCCTCCCTCCCTCCCGGCCTCCCTCCCGGCTTGCTCTGAGCTTGCCCGACCTCTGCCGAGGGAAAGCACTCTGCACGTGCTCGGAGGACTCGCTTCCCCAGGAAGGTTTGGTGACCTCTGCGGTGTTCTGGGCGGCCGGGCGCTGCAACTGGCCGAAGGACGAAGCCCCCCCGCCGCCGCCCGGGTTGGACGGCCGGCCTAAAAATACCGCACCGCCGGCCCGGAGCGGACTTTTGGCAGCCGGGGCGTGGGGGGGGGGGCTCTGCAGCTGCGTGCCTCCTGGCCTTCCTCCGCGCCCCTGCGTGGGTGGGTGGGGGTGCCCTTGGGCAGGCAACCCGCCACCCCCCAGATTGATTTACCTACGTTTAAGTGAAAACGTCTCGGGCTCTCTAGCAGCTTGTGTGTGTGTGTAAAATTTAGGTCAATGGATTCTTTTTTTTGGGGGGGGGGGAAATGACTTACTGCTGAGGAGAACTCCAGAGGCAGAATGCAAGAACCTAACATCAGACGGGGGGGGGGGGCTGCCTGGCCAGGGGGCAGCCTGCTGGGTTGTTTTTTGTTTTTTTTTAAATTTATTTTTAGGTATTTATACCCCTCTCTCCTGCCCTCCCCCCCGCTGATGGGCCTCGATCCCCCACTTTCCCAGTCACGGTTTGCAGGCGTTGCACCCCTGCCGCTGTGGCACGCACTCCTATGCCCTGCTGGCTCAGGCAGATGGGACTCGGAGTGCAAGGTCCAGAGGGCCACGGGTGTCCTGCCCTTGACCTGCCCCTCTGTTTTGCTGCGCTCAGCACCTCCTGCAAGGGCGGCTCAGACCCCAAGAACCCTCTGCCCAGGTGAAGCCGAGGAGGCCACCTGGCCCAGGAGCCGAGGAGGAGCCCCCCAGAGGCCTGTGTGGCTCCTCCAGGGCTGGAGGAAATGCGCGCCCGGCTTCCTTGCACCAGGCTGAGGCCGGCCGGCCAGCCCTTCCTTCCTTCCTTCCCTCCTTCCTTCCTTCCTTCCTTCTTCCCTCCACCTTTGGGTGCCCTTTCCTGCCCACCCTGCCTGCCGTCCTTCTCCTCCTTCGCTTCACCAGTTGAGCTTCGGACTTGCTCACCAGCCTTGCAAAGAAGCGCAGACTGCTCAGGTTGGGATGAGGTGTGGGAGCACGGTTTGGCTCCTCTTGTGAAACATCTTCCCTTTCCTCCAGCAGGTCCTGGGACTCCAGATGGGTCTCCGTTGGGCACAGGCGGTGGCGGTGGGGGCGCTGGCCCTCCTGGCCCGGGCGGCCTCCCTCCCTTTCCCTCCATCCGCGGAGAAGGCCTCCATCTTCGCCGACTTGACTCCTGCAGAGCTGCGCGCAGTGCGGGACTTCCTCACGAGCCGCCTGGGGCTGGACCTCCATCCCCGGGGGGACTCCCTGGCCACAAACAGCCTCTTCCTGGTGGAGCTGCTGGGACCCAAGAAAAGCCAGGCGCTGCGCTACCTGGACGCGGGGGGGCGCCCGCCTAGGCGCCGGGCCCGGGCGGTGGTCTTCTTCGGGGCCGGGGCTGTGCCCAACGTCACAGAGTACGTGGTGGGCCCACTGCCCACGCCCACCTTCTACCGCCCACTCGGCCACCCGGTGGCCTACACGGCCCGGCCGATGTCACAGCTGGAGTACAAGCTGCTCTTTGGGCGGCTGGCGGAGTTGCTGGCTCCCCTGGAGACCTTCCTGCGGGACGTGTCCGGCTTTGGCCTGGGTGGCGGCTGTGGCCAGAAGTGCCTGAGCTTCACGGATGTGGCACCCCGTGGCCTGGCCTCAGGTGAGCGCCGCACGTGGCTGATGCTGCAGCGCGGCGTGGAGGGCTTCTTCCTCCACCCGGTGGGCCTGGAAGTTCTGCTCGACCACCGTGCGCTCGACCCACGCAGCTGGGCGCTGCAGAAGCTCTGGTACAACGGACAGTATTTCGCAAGCGCCGTGGAGCTGGCAGAGCGCTACACCCAGGGTGAGGTTGCCGCTGTCCGCCTGCCGCCACATCCACGTGAGAGCCTCTTCTCCACCTTCCAGCAGCGTGGGGAGTTCGCCGCCGGCCCGCCCAGCGATGCCCCTGGAGCAAAGGTGTGTGAGCCACATGGGGGCCCCCGCTATGCCCTGCGCGGGAACCTGCTGGCCTACAGTGGCTGGAGCCTGGCCTTCCGCCTGCGCAGCTCCACCGGCCTGCAGCTCTTCGACGTGCGCTTCAATGGTGAGCGAGTGGCCTACGAGGTGAGCGTGCAGGAGGCGGTGGCCTTCTACGGGGGCAGCTCGCCCGCCGCCATGCAGACCAAGTACATTGACGTGGGCTGGGGCATGGGCTCTGTCACCCACGAGCTGGCGCCGGGCGTGGACTGCCCCAAGGCAGCCGCCTTCCTGGACGCGCACCACTTCTACGACGCCAGTGGGCCGGTCCGTTTCCCACGCGCCCTCTGCATCTTCGAGCTGCCCACCGGGGTCCCGCTCCGGCGCCACTTTGACAGCGACTTCCAGGGTGGGTCGCACTTCTACGCCGGCCTTGAGGGCCATGCGCTGGTGCTGCGTACCTCCTCCACCGTCTACAACTACGACTACCTCTGGGACATCCTGCTGTACCCCAACGGGGTGCTGGAGGCCCGGGTCCACGCCACGGGCTACGTCCACGCCTCCTTCTACACCCCCGAAGGGGTGCGCTATGGCTCCCGGATCCAGGCCCACCTCCTGGGCAACCTCCACACCCACCTGGTCCACTTCAAGGTGGACGTCGACGTCGCAGGTGAGCACGGCGCGAGGCTCCTGGGGGTTGTGGGACTGGACCTTGGAGGGCCCAAGCCCTCACCCCCTCCCCATGTCCAGGTTTCCAGTTTCACTATGCTTTCACCTCCCCACCCCCCAGGCAGTTTCATGGTCAGGATGGGCCTTCTTGGAGCCAAAAGAAAACTTTTGGGCTTGAAAAGACATTTTAAAATGTTTGTTAAAAATTCAGCACCCCTTTCCCGGCAAATTCAAGCACTACAAGGTGCAACTTCTGAGGTGGGCAGATCCCTTGTGGGTCTCCCAGGTTTCTCCAGTGTGTGTGTGTGTGTGTGTGTGTGGCAGGGGACGGGGCACAGAACAAGGGCTTCTTTTCAAACCCTCTTCCTCCCTGGTGGGTCTCTTTCCTCAGCGGAAGAGGAGGGGCTGCTGGCTACACAACCCCCCCACCTCCTCTCTGAGAGATGGGTTGCAGCTTTAAGCCCCCCCCCCCCAATTTGTGCTGTCTCCCTCCTCTCTCCCCACCCCTGGGGTCTCTTGGCCGGGCGGTGGAGCATGGCTAGCACAGACCCTGAGGGGGAGCAAGGCCACGCAGGTGAGGACTGGTTTTCTCCAGGGGGGCATTTTTCTCCCTGACTCCCTCCCCCCGCCCCCACTGACTTATTATACCCAGTCCTCCTCTGACTTATTTCTTGCCCTGGGCCCTGTTTCTCTCCCTTTCCCCGACTTTTCATGACCCATCTTCTCAAGATGAGAATGTTTCTTTAGCTGCAGAGTCCCTTGCTGGCAGGAGGGGGCTGGACTAGATGGCCCTTGGGTGCCCCTTCCCAGTGCTGTGGTTGCCACCTTCCTCTCCTTCCTTCCTTCCTTCCTTCTCAGGTCCTGGGAACAGCTTCGAGACCATGGACATGGCCTTCGAGAACATCTCCATCCCCTGGGAGCCGAGCCAGCGCCTGGTGCAGCCCTACTTGGAGCGCCAGCCTCGCCCGCGGGAGCGCCAGGCCGCCTTCCCCTTCGGCAAGCCCCTCCCCCGCTACCTGATGTTCCTCAACCCCACCCAGCAGAACCGATGGGGCCACCAGCGCAGCTATCGCCTCCAGCCCATCTCCCACGCCGACCGCGTCCTCCCGCGCGGCTGGAAGGAGGAGAAGGGCGTCTCCTGGAGCAGGTCAGTTCGGATCAGGGCCAGGCTGGGGGAGGGTGGATGAGCCAGGCCCAGAGGTGCCCTCCCCCCGGGGCAGGGCACTGCTTCTTCCCAGCATGCTCTGCATCCCGCCAGGTTGGGTAAGTGGAGGGGCCTTGTGTCGGGGCCCTTGGATTGCTGGACCTGGGCTAGAACGAGACTGGGTCCCCTTTGGATGGCTGGTGGGATCCTGCCGTGGCAGGGAATCAGACTAGATGACCCCAGGAGGTCCTTGTGAATCCATGAGGCCCTGACCCTGTGAAATGGGCTGCTTCTACTGTGATGGCCGGAGGACTCTTGCCTCCTGCTTTTGATGGCCAGAGGAGTCCTGGCCAAAGGTAATATGTGGATTAAGACTGATATACCTTCAGTAAACGTTTGATATGCATTTTAAACTGATTTTTAAACTAATTGACTGGGTGATCAGACCACACATTTACACGTTAATTGAGCTGTGTCTGCATTCCGATGCCTTACTCTGCTTACTTTGAAAGAAAAGTGTTTTTAATTTTAAAGAAGATATTTTTATTTTTAAAAGGGCTAGATCCCTGGAATTTTTAATACTTTTTAATTTTAGACTCATACCCCCAACAATTTCTCGGCCCCAAAGCAGCGTTCTGGCTGGGGGACCCTCTCCCCCATCTTATTTATTTATTTATTTATTTATTTAAGCAACATATGTCCCGTCTTGCTTCCAGCATGGAACCCAAGAGCGTGCAAATTAAAACAAAAGCATAGCTCAGAATACTGAGGGGGGGAATCAGTCGCCACTCACTGGCCTCAATCCTAGGGTAAGTCCTGATAAGCGTAGCACCATTGGCGCAGTGAGATTTGTCTACGAGTTGACTCCCCTTTTGACCGTGGGTTCAGGGATGGACCTCCAGGACTCCGGCCAGTACGGGATCCGGGGCGGAGGGAGTCATGGCGCGTTTGGGGGTGGGGAGAGGCCTCCTCCTGCCGCCGTGTGGGGTGGGTCCCCCACGGCTGCTCCCAAGTGCAGAGGTGATGCCCCCTCCATCCCCTCCCCCTCCCCCCACGGTGGCAGGTACCACTTAGCCGTGACTCGGCACCACGAGAACGAAGACACCAGCAGCAGCCTCTACATCCAGAACGACCCCTGGCAGCCCAGCGTCTCCTTTGAAAACTTCCTCCGGGATGACGAGAGCCTCGAAAATGAGGTAGTGCATGGGGGTGGCACCTTGGAAGTGGGGGGCAGAGGCGGGGTGCAGGGGTCCCTCCCATCCATGAGCTTTCTCTGGGGGTCCATTAGTGGGCTGGCAGTGACCAGCGGGGTCTCCCTTCCTCTCCCACCCCTCTTTTCCCGGCAGGACCTGGTGGCCTGGCTGACGGTGGGCTTCCTCCACATCCCCCACGCGGAGGACGTCCCCAACACGGCCACCCCAGGCAACATGGCAGGCTTCTTTCTGCGGCCCTTCAACTTCTTTGACGAGGACCCCTCAGTGGCCTCCCGGCGCACCATCATCGTGCGCCCAGCCCCACCCGGGAGTAAGGAAGGGGTGCACATTCAGCGCTGGAGCCCCGAGGCCCCTGGGGTCTGCGTTTCCCAGGAGCCCTTCAGCTTCAATGGGACCTACGTGGAGGTGTAGCAGCAGCGGCGGCATGGCCTCAGCTCCCCCCCCCCCGCATTGCAGAGAGACCCCCCCATAGAGCCTCCCCATGGAGTCTCCAGTCAAGTGGGGCAGCCCTCCTGTTCCTGTGGGGCCGGTGCTTGGGGTTATCTGCAGCTGCCAAGGTTGCCCCCGTGTGTGAAAGAAGGGGGGGTCCTGTCTGTCCCTCCAGGCAGGACCCCCAGCCCCGGAAGACCCACCCCATGGCTGAGCAGCAGGGAGGGGACAAGTTCCAGAAAACATTTGACTCATGGGCCAAAAAGGGTCCAGAAACCCCACTGAGGAGCGTCCTGGGTGAATAAGAACCTCCGCAGCTCAGGACTCTTTCTTTACAAAAACCACACGAGGGAGGGAGGGGGTGTCCAAGAGCCCCCATCTTCTGGACAGAGGGCAGAAAACACAAGGCTCTGTCTGCAGAAAAGAACATTTCCTTGCAGAAAAAAACAAACACACGTGTGTATTCTTGGGCAGACTAAGTCCTAAACTGTCCTCAAAACCTGCACATTTTCCCCAAGGACTTTCGCAGGGGAAAGATATACTGTAAAATTGTTTGTTCTTACAAGAATTGAATTAAGGAAGATTTGTGTCTCTACTGAGGAATTCTTTCCTCCCCTCCATTCTATAGAGTTTTGTACCACAAGGTCACACAAATCCATTAGGGAACAATAGAATCCGGGTGTCCCCCCCCCCAAAATCTCCCCCCCCCCAGATCAGTCAGTTGAAATGAAATAATAATTTGACTGGAGGCTCAAGACAACTGCAGGAAGAAGAACATGGCGGAGGATGAGTTAAGGCCTGTGGCCAGGTGGCCTTGTGTGGAGGCGGCTTTTGTGAAGGCCGGAGGAAAGCAATGGGGCAGGAGAGACCACCCAGAAGCAGCTGCAGCCCCCCCCCGGGTGAAGGAGGAGCCCCCCATGTTTGGAGGGCCCCTCTAGATCACCCGCTCTGGCCTTCGCAGGATACGAACATTACGAATTTGGTGTTGAAAAATCAGCATTCTTCCTGCACCTGTCCCCACTTGCTTGCTAGTAGAGCAAAGCAAGTTTTAGAAAGTTTTTAGGGACTTCCTGCATGTTAGAAAGTTCCTCCCCTTTTTCCTCACACCATCCTTCGTGGGCTTGGCTTGTACCTCAGTTGCAGCCTAGCCGCATGATGAGCCCGTCATCACGTGACCCAGATCTACTGACCTCATGGCCCAAGATTACTTTATGATTTTTTGTTCTGCTCTGCAAGGAAGGAAGAGGCTTGTTCTTCCCTGCATGTCTGAAGGGATGGTTGGCTTACCTATTTTCCCCAATCTCACTGGATTGATGAGTCAGGATACCTATCCTAACCCAAATCCTTTAATAAGTTAGAATGTAGGTTTCATGCATATGTAGACTGAAAAGCTATTCGTAAATGCTTCTTTCAAGAAGAAGTCTTTTTTTTTTTAGCAGCTTGAGTCCTGAGTGCTTTGCTAATTGAGCCCTGTCCGCTTTCAGTCTCTGTCACTCTGCTATACTAGAGGCTAATTCTTCACTGTTTTAACTTTGAAGAAAACTTACAAAAGGGCTTGCCTCCTGGGATCTTTAATGAATTTTAAATTTTTTAAGTTCCTACACCCCAACACTTAACCACACTGTTTCTGTGGTGCATTCCATGGATTGCATGTTTGTGTCTGAAAGAAGCTGCATGTGCACCCCTCTCTGGTGTCCCTCCTGCGTCATTTAAATGCATGGGGGGGGGGCTCTCTCTCTTTCCTCCATGATGCTTTTGCGCCACTCACACCCATTCTCTCTTAGCTCTGCTACGTGTTTCAGAGAAATCTCATCACATCATTGGGGAGGAAGTGCTTAGCTGCTTCTAGGGTACCAGGTTCCAGTGCGGCATCCAGGGCTGTCCTGGCCCTCTCGCCCCTCCACAAGAATTGGGTGGGGGGTTGAGGGAGGCCACCTGGTCTTGCCCAGGTCCAGCGTGCAGTTCTCACAGCTTGGAGTT
Source organism: Gambelia wislizenii (assembly GCA_030847615.1). Taxonomy (NCBI): domain Eukaryota; kingdom Metazoa; phylum Chordata; class Lepidosauria; order Squamata; family Crotaphytidae; genus Gambelia; species Gambelia wislizenii. The sequence goes on along the minus strand of JAUMIR010000006.1, from coordinate 162,579,383 downwards.
ATCTCCCCTTTTGTGAGATGAGAATCTTACAGCCTACCTCACAGGACTGTTGTGAAAACAGAAGCGAGAACACCTGCAAAGCATGCTGTACCTGGGTAGAGTAAGCCTGGCCACAAATTGCACCACAGGGGGAAGCTGTCCCCCCTTAACCAAGGAGAGCACTCCTGCCGGACGGACGCAGCAGCAAGGGGAGGGAGGGTGGAGCACCACCTGGAGAAGGCAGAGGAGGCGAGGGAGCCACCCACAGTACCCACAGCAGCTGCCCCACTGCTGCCCACTGCCAGCCCCACCTGTTTGCTGCTCACTTGGAGAAGGAGGCCGTTGACTCAGGGTGATGGAGGATGCACCCCGGCACCCACCCTGGGGCCCCAAGTGCTTGATGTTACCCCAGCCCCCCCAATCCATTCATCCCCAGGATGTGTCAAGGAGAGGAGGAAGAAGACCCCCAACAACACGTCCAGCTGCCCCCTTCCCTCCCCATCCCCAAATCACGCTGACCCCAGAACCCACCCCAACAGGGTACGCTGGCCAGAATCACGCTGGAATGCTCCTTGTTGGGCTTTATGCACTGTCAGTCTGTCAGGTGCAGTTTCTCATTGGGCTCCAGTTTTGTGTTAGGAAGACCTTTACCTGTCACATTACTGCCTGCAGTTGCTGCTTGCCAAAGTATAGGAGCCTGAAGGGAGCATGTTGTGCGACAAGCCCACAGAAGAAGCAGAGGCTGGGTTGCAAGGCTAAAACGTCCATCCAAGGGAAATCCCAAAGCCATGTGGGGGAACGGAGCCCGCTGCGGCACAGCTCAGGGCCAAAACCATGAAATTGGCTTTCCAGTCTCAAAATGCCCTGACATTACTTCCCGTTATTAAGGGGGTGAAGGGGGCTTGGCTCTTGGAAGTGGGGAGACACAGTGTCAACACAGTGTCAAGACCCTCCAGCCAGCCCCACCCAAGACCCTGCTTGCCAAGAGAGCAGCAGGCAGGCCAGCAACTGCCACCATCAACACTAGCTGGCCGTGCCAGACCCTCAGCCCACCAGCAGGCCAGGAAGCGGGAAAGAGAGACGAGAGAACCCATGGGTGCTGGCCAGCCAGCCAGCTAGCCAGCGGGTGTTTGGACAGAGGGGGCCTGCGGAGTCTAACCCCATAGCCTTAACAGCAGAACTCTTTACTTGGAGGGATGTAGCTCAGCTTCCAGTGCCCCAGATAGGGACAATTTATTATTTCAGTCATATGTGGGCCGTTTTCCATATAAAGTCCTCCAAAGGCCATGCATGAATTTTGTTTTTTTAAAAAAATATGATGTAGAAGTTAAATGAAAATGATAAGAATTCCTAGTAAAACCATAAACTCACAAAGCGAACAAAAGACCAATGAAAGCTCTTCCCAAAAGGGGCCCAAGAAATCCCAGGCAGAAGCAGATGCCAGAGCTGAGAGGCCCCCCAAAAAGGCTGTGGTCCCTTGTACGCACCCCCTCACCCCCTCTCTCATTTGGAGGGTCTCCAGAAACCCAAGTGGGCACAACAGGGCAAGACAGGACAAGCATTGCCCAGTGAGACCAGTGACCAAGCTCTCCTGCTCTGGGAAGGGAGGCCAGAGGGACATTTGGGGCGACAGGCCTCCCCTCCCCCAGCGGCCCCAGATCTCAGGGCCTGGATGGACCTTCTTTGCCAGTACTCAGGCTGAGGGAGAGGAATCTCAGGGTGAGAGCACTGACATAAAAAGTAAGTGTAAGTGTGTGTGTGTGTGTGTGTGTGTGTAGATTACTCTTTTGGACTGTATTAGCAGCTTCCTTTTGCAGAGCTGAATTTAAACGTTTCAGCTAAACATACTCTCCCAGGTCACCCCTGCGTTTCTGTGGTCAGACTTCCATGTGAAAGAATCCCTCGCCCAGCCAGGATGGACAGTGGCTCTGCTGGCCGGGAGTCTGGGACCTGCAGTCAGTCCAGCAATTGCGTAGCACAAATTTGTGCAATGACAGCATAAGCCACCAACAGGCCCCTGGCTTCAAATAGTAACTTTCCAGAGCAATACCAGAGCTCTTCCCATCGTTCCAGCTCTCTCCTTTTGCCTGCCCTGACAGAGCTGCTGGCAAGAGCATGGCCCTGTCACGCTTGTTCGGCAATGAAGGATGATGGGATATACTCTACCGCTGGGAGGGTGCTGGGAAGTGAGATTGTGTATTGTCGGAGGCCTGGGATAATGGGCAGAGGTGTGGCCAAGGTTGTTCGGGGGGGGAACTTGGTAAGGGGGTTCTGGAGCCCCTGGCCCTGTGCAGAGCTGGGGCAGAGAAGGGGGGAGGCAGGAAGGTTGCTGTGGACACAAATGCCACACGGAGGGAAGAAAGCCTTGTGAACGCAAGTGAGGTGTGGAATGAATGGGGCGCTTGGACACCAGCAAGGAGTGCGAGAGGAGGCAATGGGGACCCCCCTCCCCATGCATCAACCAGCCCAGTGCCTCCTGGACACTTCACCCCAGTGGGATTAAGCAGGCCATGAGTGCGAGAGCGACCCCCTCCGTGCTCCAAAGGGAGCAGTGTGCCTCCTCCTCCTCCTGTACAGATTTATCTGATACACTTTGCAAGCTGCCCAAGGTGGTAGACATGACCACTGCATCTTGTGGCAGGGAGTTCCACAGTTTTAACTGTGACTCCCTGAAACAACATCTCAGGCTCGGCCAAATTGATCCCCAACAATGGTCCACCCTGGCCTCACATCGGGAGGCATGGAGACGCACTATCCACAATGCTGCAGCCTTATTTGAGAACTCACGCCGACCAAGTCTTGAACAGAAACGACAACGCAGAAAGAATCACAACCCAAAAACATCACCCAAGGAGACCTTCTGCTGTGCTTTTTGCAACCGGACTTGTTTATCTCAGATTGGCCTTTTTAGTCATCAGCGTGCTTGCAGAAAGAGCGGGATGAGTCCTTCGTGAATCTTCGTTTGCGAAGAAAAGCCAGAGAGAGAGATGTGAAGCTGTACCTTTCCTCTGTCCCGAATGGCCCACCATGTATTCACTGGGCTCTGCCATGCTGATGTGAGGGGCTCAGCTCCATTCCAAGCCCCCCCTTTCCCCACCCACTCCCGCCATACTGGGCACAGCCTCCTAAACCCCCAGGCGATTTCCTTGGTGTCTTTGGTATCTAATTAAATCACTGCCCACATCTCCACACCAGAACCCTTCCTTAGCTTCTCATCAGGAATTTAATTATATCCCTGGTGCTGGAGTGTCACTGTTATCCTGAAACAAGCGAAGCAGGACCAGTGGCGGGGGGGGGTCACTTCCCTGGCAAAATGGGACCACCCAGACGCCCACTGTACTTGAGCCTTCTCAGGAGGTATCAGAAGTATGCTAAATGATCCAGCAGCATTCAGAAAGGGGGAGGCAAGGATGGTCGCTTAGCCCACCGCCCCTCCCCGCAAGAGAACAAGGACTGCCTGCAATCCTCTGCCCGATGCGCACTTACTTGGGAGTAAGTGATGTTGCGCACCTGGATGTTTCAGTGATATAATGGATGGAGGACATAGGATCCCCCCCCCATGGAGGCAACATTCCTCACCACCACCCTGTCAGTACTGAACAGTTCCAGGGCCCCTATTAGAACCATGCTTTTTGAGAGCAGTGACATTTAGAAAATGGTTACTAAAATAAAATAAGATGGCTAATAATATTAGAACTCACCCAGGGGGAAACGCGAAGTTGGTTCCCGTCCACTGAAACTGGCCAGTGGGAGGTTCAGGGCGGGGGAGAGGAAGGAAGCCCCCCCATTGTGGAAGTGGCCCCCAATCTGGCCAGCTTCAAAAGAGGAGGGACATCTTTAAACATTGGAAGGGGTGCCATGCAGATGGCGAAGCCAGCCTGTTTTGTGCTGCTCCAGAGACTAGAATGAGAACCCATGGATGGGCTCAAGAGATCCCACAGAAACATTAGGGAGAACCTATTGAGTGCAAGCACTGGGAGGGCAGGTAGACTCTTCTTCTTGGGAGGTCTTTTAATAGAGGTTGGATCATGGCCACCTCTCAAGAGGGCTTTAATTGTGGATTCCTGCATGGCAGCATGGGGTTGGACTAGATGGCCCTCAGAGGTCTCTTCCAGCTCTAAGATCCTATGGCTCTGTGATTACAAAGTAGGCTCTCAATGGTGAAGAGAAAGCTGGACTGCAAAGGCCCTTGAGAGCGCTTGAGTTGGGCCTTCCTGCATGGCAGGGGATTGGACTAGATGGCCCCTTGGGGTCCCTTCCAGCTCTGTGATTCTGATTCCTCTAGTCCAACATGGCTCTCTGTGTCTCCGTACTCTCCCCGCGTTCTTAATGTGTTCCTGCATCTTGCTTCTCTCTGATCTTCCCATTGTTCGCAGCCCTCCCTTCAGCCTCTGGGCCAACATTGGCTGCACTTTATGGGCCTGGCTCTGGCCCAGCTGAGATGACACCACAAAGAGACAAGTGTGGCCCAAACACGTCCAGGAGCAGGCGGCCACGGGCACCACCCTTGTGCCACTGCCGCCGTGGGACAGGCCCACTCCCCCAGTGGTGGCAGATGCAAATGCAGCCAGTCGTGACCCAAAAGGGCCAAACGGGACACGGGGGGGGGGACTGGGAGACGCCCGATGGCGAGTGGCCTGGGGTGGTGAAGAGCAAAGGGCCCAGTCCTGGGAAAGCTCCTCTTTTGGATTCAAACCCCCAGAATCCCCCACCTAGCAAC